>JAQFVV010000182.1:0-566005 GCA_028023455.1 Epiperipatus broadwayi | reverse complement strand
TTGTTTTCAATATATACTCATTTTTAATATTTGCAAATGTCAAAATATGATTTTTTTTAGAATGTTTTTCTATTTATAAACTTAAATTTCTAAACAAATAAAGTTCAATTTATTATTGTGTTTAGAATAGAATGAAGATTTTATACTAAAATTATGAGCATTAACAAAAATTGTCACATGGGCTAACAATAGAAAACATGAACCTGTTAGAGGTTTAATAACAATGTAATGCTTATAAATTTAAATTCCAATGATAACCCACACTCAATACTTCTTTTAATATCTGCGTGTGATCTTGTCTTTTAGAAAAGATATAATAATATTAATAGAAATTATATATATACTGGTCTGCTTACTCTATCAGTTTCATCTCTTTCTTTACTACATTTTACCAATAAATGGTATATAATCATTTAGATATTTTGTTTATATCATTTTAACAACTTTTCCAGAATTTTTAAAAATATGTAAAATATTTATTAATTTTTGGAATCTTTTACATTTTTTTCACAGAAGTAATTGTTTGCTTCAAATCTTCCTTATAATAACATTGATAGCAGCAAAACTTCAAAGATGTCAGAATCATATGAAATACTTGCTTTTTGATATTTATTATTATGCAATTCCTACACTTTAAGATGTCGATGTCATCTTTGCTTTTAATAAGAGTGCCATTTTTTCTTTTATTGTTGTACTTATGTACTTTTAAATACCAAATGTTGTTTATATCTTTTCAATTTTTACTTTTTTATATATATATATATATATATATATATATATATATATATATATATATATATATATATATATATATATATATATATATATATATATATATATATAAACTTTCCATGATATTTTACAATTATATTTATGGATTTATGGAGTTATTAGCCTCTTTCATGTGTCATATGATATGATGTTAATTTTTAAAATGAATATTTTTAATTATTTTGATTTTCTTTTTTTTTTCTGATACCTTACTCTATCATAGGAGAATAGTTATAATTGAACACTGTTTTTTCCTAACTAATCTTAGATGCTTTGACCAGATAGTCTGCCATTTTTTTAATGATAAAGTTTAAAAAATTACAAATTATTAAACACAATTTGTAAATTTTAGCTTTTTACTGATGAAAGTTTAAAAATATCAACTGATGTTAGTGTATTTGTCACTAATTGTTGTCTATTTTTTGTGATCTTAGCATATATCTTAATATTTCGTAAAACAGTAATCACATTACAGCTATGAAATACATATTTTTATTAAGAAAAATATAACTTGTATTGCCTTCGTTTAATATTTCAAAGAACATTTCATAATATACAGTATATATATCTTTGTAAATTCCACATTACCTTTTCTCTCCATAATTAAGTTTACAAATAATGCTTTCATTTTTTAAATAGTTTTCAGTTCATTAAAATCTTTAACGACAGTTCAAAATGTAAATGATGTGTGATTTGTTTATTAGAATTTCATAATTTCTATAAGTCTTTTTACTTTCTAATAAAATAATAACTTATTGAAATATAAATCATAATTATCTGAATTTGGTAACTAATCTTGTTTATCCATTTCATATATATCATTAATCTCTACAGTATTGTTTTATATTTATTAGTGTTCATTCTACTCTGATCTTTATATTTAAGTTTATAATCAAAATTTAAATTTATTGAATATTTATCATTTTTTATAATTCTACAAATTTTAGAATTTTTTTTTAACATTACACAGTTTTTACAATTATTCACTTGTATTAAATTAACTAAAAGTTCGGTCATTAAATGACAACGTAAGTCTAATAATGTGTGACAATTCTTAGCATCCTTTTTCTTTCACTTTTTAAACACTGCCTTGGATTATGATTTTATTTATTATCCTCTATCACAAATCCAAACATATAAAACAACGTGGCATACACTTCTATTCTGCTGTCAAAAAAAAAATCTCGATTGTTTTGAAGCTAAGAACTGTCAGAAAATTGAGAATAAATATAATTTTTGTTAAACTTGAGATAAACCCCAATTGAGAACTATTTTAAATGGAATAAGTATTGATTTGAGGGTCATGTACCCCTTTGCTGATGAATTTTGATTTATATTAACATATATAATAGTTTTTGGAGTGATGAATTTTTCAATCGACATCTACATTTAATTGAATGTCCTCTTAAGTTTAACTTGCTTTGTGAGTTGTATATATATGAAATATTTAATAAAATTTAATATAGATAGCACTCTGAAAGTTTATTATTTCAAAATATTATACATTGATTAGTGCTTAGTGACCTATATGATGAGGTGAGTGCAAATAAATTAATACTAATAGTTACATATCTGAAAGATTGATTTCCTTTCACAATAATATATATAATATATATATATATATATATATATATATATATATATATATATATATATAATATTATATATGGAACCTCCACACACGCACTACAAATAGGGATGCATGCTTTCCATCAATAAATATTTCAAAAGTGTAGTTCATTCATATCTTAAATTTATTTTTAAATAAACCAATATGCATTGACCATGATAGAATGGAGTTTGATTTTATTAAGAGCCAGATTTTAAATCAGCATGTTATATGTTCTGATTCAACTTATATATCTTAAAGAAAGAAAGTTTCTCTTATTATGGTTTATTATTACAAGTAGTTAAAAATAAGAAACTTCTCTTCCTTTGAGATATATCTGGCTCTTAATAAGATCAAACTCTATTTTTAGCATGGTCAATGAATGTTAGTTTATTTTAAGACTAAGCTTTTATTATGGGTGGACTGCTTATGCTTTTAAAATATGTATTGATAGGAGAGTGTATGTCTATTTATAGCACTGCAAAACCTTAGTTTCCTTACATATAATTATATATATATATATACGTGTGTGTGTGTGTTTAAAAATCACTATATTAGTCAATTGTATATATATATATTTCTGAATTTAGTTCGGCCCCATTTGGCTATTTAAGTTAGACAGCTGGATTTGAAGACATATGGATGTTTTAAAATTTCAGATTTTCTACTTAATAGTTAACATTAGATAAAGTGCTGGGTTTGGTTCTGGTATTTTAAAACTAATCCTTGAATATCATAGTGCTTCACTGATGAAAGCCAGAGCTAGAAACTGGTCTGAGTATAGGGAAATTCTTGAAAAGCTTGTTAAGAGCTATTGGCATGGTGTCTCATTATATAGTATATAACAAATTATTATTTTTCTATTTTGAGATATTGTAGTAGTCAATATCTGTTAGTTTGTGTCAATAAAATAATACATTAAAAATATGTAATTGAAAAATCATAAAAATTCAAATTATGATAAAAAAAATGAAGATGCCTCTGAATGAACTGATATAAATAAATAAACAATGAAAACTTTCACAGCATTAGTGAACAAAATTAGAAATTTGGGATTACACTATATTAGATAATATTCAAATTTGTTAAAATGATAAAAACATGTTATCAATTCCACAGAAAATAGAAACAAAAACAAGTTATGAAAGATTATTAAGCTATTGTTAAATCTCACTACATAATTGAAAAATAAGCTTAAAAGAAAATTATTTTAAATTTATCCTTTTAAGATAAAATTTGAATGATAATATAAATTTTTGATTTATATATTAAAGAAATCATTTTATGAAAAATATTACAGTAGAATTTAAAAAATTACATTAACTAATTTATATACTAGCTACTTTTTAAATACATTCAATTTACTTTTTACAATGAAAAAAATAAAATTTATTTTATAAAAATATCTAATTCCAATTTAGATATTGAAATAAAAGTTTACAAATAACTTATACATGAAGTAAATTATAGATTATCAAAAAAAGATCCATTGCAGGTAAAAGATCTCTTCCAACAATCTTTTGTAATGTAACAATGAATAAAAAGAGATTATTTCCAATGTTTGCCATTTTCTGAATAAAAAAGTTTGAGTGGTTTTTTTATTCTAGTTAAGAATTCTGCATGATTACCAGGTTTGGCTAGGGATAATCTACTAAAAAGAAATTTTTTTAAGTGTGATTACAATCAACTTTGCCTCACCTATATTTAAACTCAGATCACTCAGCATGATAAATGGTTCTACTAACATTGAACCTAGAAGTCTTATATATGATGATCAAAAATAGTTCAAATTAGTTAATTTTCAAATTTGTAATATCCAAAAATATTTATAAAAAATAAAATGCAGCACTATTATTTGATAACATTCAGTATAAAATTTACATCTTCAAAGAATGCTTTAGAATATTTTCCATATTGATCGTTATAAAGAAGAAATTTATTTAGTCACTGACATTTGAAAGTCAGCAAATATCTTAATAATCATTTGATTATAATTTGATCAATATAATAATAAAAAAGAAAGCATTATTTTATCATTTAAAATTAAAAAATAACAATTATAAAATTGATTTCTCTATTTTTCTATAGTTATGTAAAAAAAAAAAAAGTAATCATGGTAATGTGTAAATTATTGGTCTATCTTTATTGATTTATGTGAAACTTTTGTGATTTACAGAAAAAAAATCGACAAAGTTTATTACACATAAAAATTTATTAAACTTAGAAGATATAGTCATGCAATATAAAATGTATAAATGTATAATCAATATTGCATAGTAAATATTTAATTAATCCCAGTTCATACATAAATTAAACATTAGAATTGTAAATTCATTTTTTCATATTTTTTTTTATAAATATAACAAGTCTATATTTTTATATGCTTTTATATTAATTTGCTATGTCTGTGTATATTTTTGTCTGTATGCATACATTTTTAGTGTATGTTTCTGTCTGTATAAACACATTTTTGAATTTTGCTTCGGCTGAGATTTTTTTTAGTTTTAACCATTTTTTTTGTTTTTAATGAAAAAAGTTTGATAAGATAAAAAAATTAATAAATAAATTATTTTTGTTCAGGAGTTTCCACATAATGTCTATGTTGTTGTCTTAATTGATTTTTTTCACATTGCTTAATAATAATTAACCCGAGAATGGTTTGTCACTTACATTTTTCCAATAATATAAAAGTTTTATAATCATTTTTTTAAAAAAATTTATAACTAAAACATAAAAAATAAAATATTATGTAATAAAAAAATTTAAATAATGATTTTATGTAAACAGTACTAGCTGACTAAATCATGAAAAAAAAACGAAATCTCGGTTAATTTGCCATTCTTGGAAAATATCAGAGATCTTAACAACATAGACTTGTTGTAAAACTAGTGGAAATCACAGAAATATTGCTATTTCATAAAATAATTTGAGACATTTTTGATTTTTATAATTTATTTGAGCATTAAATGCCTTTTTGAAATGACAGTATTCCTGCAATTTCCAATTGTTTTATAACAAGTTTAGATTTTTAAAATTTTTGATATTTTATAAGAATGGCAAATTAGCTGAGATTCAGTTTTTTCCTACTTTTTAGTTGGATTACTTAATTTTTCTACTTTTTAGTTGTCTAGTATTGTTTACATAAAAATATTATTTAAAATATTTTTTTTTACATATTTTATTTTAAATAAATTGTTTACAAAAATTATTTTCTCTTGCTAAATTATAAAAAATTAATAAGCATAAAAATCTTTAATAAAATGAGTCATTTTATAATAGCTTACTTTGCTGATGAGGATGTATAAAATTAAAGATAGAGACGAGGTAATAAGATACTATGTCTAAGTGTCATATAAACACTCTCAGAATTCAAAAGGGGTACATTAGCTAAATGATATCTCTTTATAGTATATAGAGACCAAAGCATTACAGTATTGGTAGTTTATAGAGACCAAAGCTTTACAGTATTTATTTATGATTTAAGAAAAGACATCTAAGGGTTTTTTTGCACATTCCAGTGAAATAATAGACTGTTTCACAGATCAGTTTGATATTATAAATCAATAATTTTTAATAGGTGTAATTGTTTAAACATTTAAATATGTGGAAATAGCTGTTATGTTTTTTATACTCCGAAATTACTATTAGATATGAATAGATGATAATCAATAAAACCGAGAAGGCCAACTTATAGGAACTATATTGTCATTAGTATAAATACAAATGCTATATAATTTCATCTTGGAAAAGTAACAGAAAATGAGACCAGATATGCATGAGGATGAACAAAAAAAGATTTGAAATTGTAAAATATAAAATATGACAGAATCTATTAAAATTATTAATTTATAACATGAAACTGATCAGTGGAATAATCTGCTATTTTTAAGGAATATGTGAAAGATTGTTAGCTTTTTTCTTTAAATTGGAAAAGAACAGTTTGGTTTTCAGAAAGGGAAAAACACAAGAGATGCTATTGGTATTGTTAGGACAATTGCAGAAATATATATTGAAAAAGATAAAGGAATCGGTATATGTTTTGTGGATTTAGAAAAGGCATTTGATAAAGTAGTCTGCAATAAACTTATGTCTACCTTAGGAGATAAAGGAGTATTTTGGAATGAAAGAAGATTGATTTGGAATATGTATAATGGCCAAAGAATAAGTATTAAAGGTGGAAATAGTGTGACTGATGAAGTGAGTATCGAAAGTGGAATTAGGCAAGGATGTAGTATGTCACCTGTTCTGTTTATAGACAACATGCTAAATAGTTATTTGGACTGTGGAGGAGGAAATGTTGGAGGGAGAATAATAAAGTGTATAAGATTTTCAGATGATATGGCTCTTATTGCTGAGGAGAAAGAAAGTCTTCAGAATATGTTGTATAAATTGGAAGAAGGATGCATGGCACATGGAATGAAGATTAATATTGAAAAGACTAAGTGTTTGTGGATAGAAAGAAATGCAAAAAGACTGCAAATTGGAATCCATGATAACATGGTTCAACAAGTGAAGAGATTTAGATATTTGGATAGTTGGTTGAGTGAGGATGGAAGAAGTGAAGATGAAGTTAAAAAAAGAATAGCATTGGCAAAAAGACATTTGTGAAGAAAAAGAAAATATTTTGTGGACCTTTGGAAAGAGAATTAAGGAAGAGATTAACTAAATGTTATGTGTGGAGTATATTAAAGTATGGTTGTGAGATATGGACACTGAGTAATAGAATTCAGAAATGATTGGAAGTCTTTGAGATGTGGACATGAAAAGAATGAAAAAATCACTTGATGAGTAAATTAACAAATGAGAAGTTTTGAAAAGAGTAAATGAGGAAAAAAGATTGATTGAGAATATCAGAGAAAGAAAGAGAAACTGGATTTGACATATATTAAAAAAAAATTATAGTTTAATGAAAGATGTTTTGGAAAGAATGGTGAGTGGAAATAAAAAGAAAGGATGGAAGAGAGTGACATTATTGGATGATATAAGAGGTGGGAATACTTATGTTGAATTAAAGAAATGGGTAAGAAAAAGTATGAAATGAAAGAGTAGATGAATCGATATTGTGACTACTCTCTGGACCTGTATATTGGACAGAATACTATTGATTGATTGACTGATTTACTCATAATTAAATTGAGAGAGAAACATACAACAACTCTAATAATTTACAAAACATTTATTAAATAATATAATAAATAATAATAAATATTTAAAAACATAAAACAAAATATGAACACATATAAATTACTATAATTTATAGCAATCCTATTTAAATGTAGTTATTATTAGTACTTATAAATATCTAAAGTTCTATTTAAGATAAAGTTTAAAAGTTCCATACTGATATTAAGAATTCCAAAAGTTTTATTAATGATGTCAATGAATAAATTTACCTAGGTCTAAGCCCAGTCTCTGGTTTTAATATGGGTGATCACCCCATCTTCTGATCTGGTCAGATTCATGGTAGCCATATATTTTCATACAAGTAGAGTTTCTTCTTTGTTCTGCATCCTACAGGGTGGACTGTTTTCATTGATTTGGCATAACAGGTTCAAACATTGGCAAGAAGCAAGTCACATTAATATATCACTGCATCTGGCTAATGTACTTAGGAGATTGGAGTGAAAAAGAATAAACACTCAGCTTTTAGATCCAGTCACACATTTCTCTCTTGGCACAATTGTAAAAAGATGTTTTCATTATGTTGGACTTCATTGTTTTAGGTGCTTTTAGATTTAGCTCATTGCTGCTGGATGATCTTGGTTAACTCTCTGGTCAACTATATTATTTTTTAAACTGACTTCTATAAAATTCTCTAGATAATCATCTGAATAATCTGAATAATCTCAATAGTCTGAATAGTCTCAATAACTGAAGAATCTGAATAATAGTCGATTTGAGCTTTGTATATTTTCTGACCCTACCCCTGCTCGAGTTTTTACCCACTCTATCAATCCATTTGATCTTTAATTTTTTTAATTAGTATATTTTTTATTATTCTCTTATTTTTCATTTTAATTATAACAAAATTAGTACTATATTGTTTATTCAATCAGTCTGGAATTTTAATCTCCAGAACCTGATTAATCTTGTAGAATTTGTTTCAATTCATTATACACTTTGAATTAAAAAGTGCTTTTAACCAAAAGTATTTTTGAAAGAATTATATAAAAATAGAATACACACACACAAAAAAAAAAAGAATAAAAGAAACATAAGTTATAATTAATAATTTTTAACCAATTTCCCAGTATTAGTACTTCTTTTTAATTTTAACTTTTTCTTTTTTTCTAAACTATTAAATATTGACATATAATTGTAATTCTTCTATTTTATTTTTTAAAAAATAAATAAATCATGTAATTTGTATATATACATACACTTATGCAATGTGTTTATATACACACTTATGCAATGTGTTTATATACACATTGTTCCATTATATACCTCCCCAATTGAGGATTTAAATGCGTCAATCCCTATACTTAAGTATTGACCACTTTAAATTTTTAATTTTTAATAACTTTATTTTTCAACGTGTATGTGGTTTTTTTTTTCACTATTAAACAATAAATGATAATATCAAGAGAGGTAGACAGTAAAGTATTAGGCAATTCAACATACAGATCGATTTTGCTTTAATTAAACAACTTTTAATTTCTTGTGGAAGTTGTGACTATAGCATGGGCCAATTTTGTGCACAATGGATCACTCCACACAGACTTTAAGATTGCAAATTGCAAGATTACTTCTACTGCCCATTTAAATTACGAAAATATTTATTTTATTTAGTTATTGGGAAATTTTTCTTCCAGATTTATTATTACATGGTCAGGACTTCTTCTACTGGTGCAACATCATCAATATTATTTAATCTTTGCACCTACCATCAGTAGAAAAAGTCACCACAAGAAAAGGGTTTAATCCAACTCAAAAGCTGACCTGAAATGTATATCTTTGCCCAAATATTCACACACACCTCAATCTTAACTTAACATTTTTGTTTTATATTTGATAAGAATTTATTTTCATTATTTTTTTGCATTATTAATTTTGCATTTATTTGTCTTTTATTCTGAACACATTATTTTTAATCTATTTTACCTTTTCACTTTAAAACATTTTATTTTTACGAGTTTGTTTATGTCATGCTCCGCTGTGTTTTACAGACTTATGAGTTGGGTTTGTCACAATAATAAGATAGACATAATCATGTGGTTTGTCATTGGTATTTTCAAAAACTAAGTTTTTAAGAATTTATTTTTCCTCATTTTTATTATTTATTTTTTTAAGACTAACTTTGATACTCATTTTTTTCACAATCCTTGGTTGTTATTAATTAGGTCAAGCCGGCAAATCTGTCAAATTACATATCTAGTTTTTATGTGGTGGTTCTTTAATATTTTTTCTTTTTAATGAATAGCCACTCATGCTGGGAGATTGTGAATCACCTTTTGGCCTTTCTTGTAGCCTTCTACAAGTGATATCAGAATCACTCCCGGTTCTTCAAAAGATTTTTGTTCTTTTGGGGCAATTGAACTAACAACTTTTTAGGCTCCACTCCCAGAATTGATTCTATGTCTATATTTTATGGCATTTATAGCTGATTACTTCAGGTTGGGATTTAAATCCCTATATTTCACATCATATGTAGACCTAGTGCTGCCAAAAGCACTTAATAATTCCACCATCTGTTTCACTGTTTTCCTTTCAGTATCTATGAGCATTTTCTTGGCATTGTGAGGGAAATTATGATGAATTACCCTAATAATTTGTTGTTCAGATAGTGGGTTGGCTGTAAAAAATGCAGTTTTACCACTTGCCTTTTGCCATTTTTCTTGTGACACCTGGTGTTGCCTGACAATCCTCACTTCAATAACTAACTAATAAAGCATTGTTATATTTGGCAGAAGTAATGGGTTTGTAATATAGAGAATCCCACCAAGCTCGAGATCTCCCTTGTAAATGGCTACATGCTATTGCAATTATGGTCTCTTCACCTAGATGGTTTAGGTAAAATATCATTCCAAGCTATTTAAATGTTCCATTGGAGTTTCCTGCATGTGGCCAGAAAATAACCAAATTTTTAAAACTTCATTTACAATGGTGGGGTTACTTATAACATATGTGTTCACATTTGCACTCATATAGTCAGGTTTTTTTACTTCTGTCGGTATGTTTTTTCATCTAATACCTCTGCTTGCTTACTACCTTTGCTAATATTTATTTTATTTATTTGTTCTGTTAAATTATTAATTTGGACCTTCATATCCTCAATTACTTTGCTATTTTCTATCTTAGTGTCTTCTACTGCCTCTCTCACTAGCTGTATATTTACTTCATGTTCTATTTTTTTTCTTTCTATTATTTCATATGCCGTCCTATTTGATTTTCTACTTGCCTCTTATTCTCATTTATTCTTTCATAACTTCTTCTTTTATTTGATCATAGCCCATTCTGATCTGATCTTTTAATTTTTCAAGAATTTCAGCTGGCCCTTCTAATTTTCTTTTTGTTTCATTATTTTGGTTTTTAAGCTCTTCAGCTATTTTTTTACTTTTTTCAACTGCTTTTTTTTTTGTTTTTCAAGCATGCTGGATATTAACGCTATAATCTCACTCTTCTTTTGTTCATTTGTAACTATCTTTTTATTTTTACCTTGCTGTTCCTCACTAAGAACATTCTCTACTTCATTATTCTTGGTTTTATTTTACTGTTTCTAGCAGGGAACATTCTTTATTTCCTTATTCTGAACCTCCATTTTAGTTAAATTTCTTGTAATCATTTATGCTTTCACAAAAAAAAAAACTTATTTTTTTTAATCGTACGATACCTTTTTGCTTTTAATAATGTATTTTATTCATAACCCATAGGTTTACTAAATTTATTTAATACTTTTATTTAATCGCTTTACTAATTTATTATTTTATTTAATCTGTAATTAAATATGAGTGTTCACTTGATTTTCCCCCACTACATTTCCCTCTAATACAATTTGTCTGCAGATTTCTAACTTCATGTCAATGCCTATCTGCACTTATTTATCTATATCTACTACGTATATATTTTTCTTTCTTTAATACAAACTATAATATTTTAATAATCTAATCCCAGTTATCTTTTTTTTCCTAACATATAAAATTATCATTAGTGCTGTTTGTTCTCTCCCCTCTCTCATAAATGTTTTCACTTTAATTTTTTTTTTCTCAGTGAGTCAATTGCATTTTTTAAAAAATTAGAATGAATATTTGAGCTCTCATGTTGTACAACATTTGTAATGGGATTCTGCCAATATAAAAAAACTTTGAATTATTTTAATTACTTATTATTTTACTTTATTAAACCATATTAATCCTTAATATGATTTTCAAGATTCCATTACTCAAGCAGAGAGGTAAATATGATGAGTATTTACATATCGAGATTTAATAAAAATATTAAACCGATTGTCACTTTTTCGGATCGAGGTAAATCTTTTCTAGCTGCATGAAATGTGAAACATCTCATGGGGATATTTATAAGGGGTTTAAACCCTATGATGCCATCTAGTCTACTAGACCAGACCCCAAGAAATAATGTAAACATTCTCTAAGTGCTTGACCCATGGCTAACTATAAAAAACATGAGATCGGCATCACAGAATATTTAAATAAAATTACCTATTTACTCATAATTAAATTGAGAGAGAGAGAGTAACATACAATGACACTAATAATTTACAAACATATTTATTAAATAATATAATAAATAATTAAAAACATAAAACAAAATATGAACACATAAATTACTATAATTTATAGCAATCCTATTTAAATGTAGTTATTATTAGTACTTATGAATATCAAAAGTTCTATTTAAGATAAAGTTTAAAAGTTCCATATTGATATTAAGAATTCCAAAAGTTCTGTTAGTGATGTCAATGAATATATTTACCTAGATCTAAGCACAGTTTCTGGTTTGCATATGGGTGATTACTCTATCTTCTGATCTGGTCAGATTCATGGTAGGCATATATTTAGTACAAATGAAGCTTCTTTTTTTGTTCCGCATCCTACAGTGTGGGCTGTTTCCATTGATTTGGCATGACAGGTTCACACATTGGCAAAAAGCAAGTCAGAATAATATATCACTGCATCTGGATAAAGTACTCCAGTGATGGGTGGTGGAAAAGAACAAACAATCAGCTTTTGGTTCTAGTCACACATTTCTTTCTTGGCACAATCGTAAAAAGATGGTTTCATCATGCTGAACTTCATTGTTTTAGCTGTTTGTAGATTTAGCTCACTACTGCTGGCTGACCTTAGTTAACTCTCAGGTCAACTATATTATTTTTTAACTGATTTCTATAAAATTCTCTGGATAATCATCTGAATCATCTGAATAATGTCAATAATCTGAATAGTCTCAATAAACAAAGAATCTGAATAATAAATTGAATAACAGTCGATTTGAGCTTTTTATATTCTCTGACCCTACCCCTGCCCAAGTTTCCACCCATGCTATCAATCCATTTGATCTTTAATTTTTTTAATTGGTATATTTTTTTTATTATTCCCTTATTTTTTCATTTTAATTTCACCAAAATTAGTCCTATATTGTTTATTTAATCAGTCTGGAATTTTAATCTCTAGAACCTGATTAATCTTGTACAATTTGTTTTAATTCATTACAAACTTTGGTTGTTTTACAATAGCATGTTGAAACCACCAGAGGGCATTATTTCTGTGATAATGCACAGAAATATGCCATTTAGGTGGCCTAGCATCACTAGCGAGCATTCTATTTCTAATGCGTAAGCCTAGAAATAGTCCGTTCGGTACGGGGTGGCTGCTTAGTGTCTATTTTTACGCTAATGCACAGAAACATGACATTGAATCTGTTATAGAAGCTATCATGTCAGCTTACAGCTCAGATTTGTGCTAAGCATTTTTGATGTGCGATCACATTTCACTTTTGGCTACAGTATCGGGTGAGGGTGTCTGGAATTTCAATTGTCAAAACTATTTTAATATTCATTAAGACCACCTCCCCCTCTAACTGCCATCTTTTAGGAATGTCTACTAACAATTATCAGCAGAGTCTCATGTTTCCCTAGCCCCCATTTTCTGCTCAAAAAATTCAGTAAGTGTAGGATTCCAGTGCGATTCGGATCAAATCACGCTCTAAGTCCCACTTCTGCAAGAACAATGGCAAGCTTCATCGAATGGTTGAAATCGGAAAACTTGTTGCGAATGTCAAAGATCCTCTGACTGCTGCTGCTGCTGGAAATGGGTTATCAAACAAAAGAAAGAGCTTTGAAGCTGCATGGGTGCTGTTTCTGAACAGCCCTAAAAGTTGCTTTTAATTGCCGTAAATATATTTATGTGGGGTTTTTGGTAATTACGGTAAAAAGTTGGTCAACCTTTGAGTTGGAGCATTACGTTCACTTAGGAATTGTAACCACTCACACCCACCACCTTTCCCAAAGTAGGACCTTTCGGTTGTAAATGTTTGGTACCATTACATGGAAATTGATTTGGTATTTGTAATTTATTATAAAACAACAAAAATATATATAAAAAAGAAGCTGATTTTGTCGTAGAATACCCGACTGCCGCTGTTAACAAAAAATGTAAACAATGAGAAAGAATAAAAAGTAACTACTTTTTAAAATTCATTTCGATCGATGTACCCTTTTTTTTGTTTGTTTGTTTGTTTGTTTTCGTTCCAAAAATTGTTATTTGATAGATAGTAGTTTTGGTTAAATGTGATCAACAAAATCAAAAACATACATATAAAAAAAAAAGAAATAATTCCTGCCCCCCTCCCAAATAAAAGTAATGAAAAGAATAACAAAAAAAAAAAATACTTTTTTAAATTCAATTTTTTGATTTCTGCATATTTTTTTTTTATTTGTTGTTGTTGCGTATTCCAAAATTTATTTGATATTACTTTACTTTGAAATGTGATAATAAACAAACCCGGTGGTGGCCCTGTAAACATTATATTTATCTTTGTTTACAAACAAAGCCTGCCCTCCGACGGTTTTAATACGCTATTGTAAAACAACCTAAACTTTTAATTAGAAAGTGCTTTTAACCAAAAATACTTTTGAAAGAATTATATAAAAATAGAATACACACCCACACAAAAAAAAGAATAAAAGAAAGAAGTTATAATTAATAATTTTTAACCTATTTCCCAATATTAGTACTTTTTTTTTTCTAAACTATTAAATATTGACATATAATTGTAATTTTTCTATTTTATTTTTTAAAAAATAAATAAATCATGTAACTCGTATATATTACACACACTTATGCAATGTGTATATATACACATTGTTAAAATATACAGCTAAGGATTTTTTTATATTAACTTTTATATCTTGAAAATTTTTAGAAATTTATATAAAAATAAAATCCAAAAAGAAGATGAATAATTTAAATGAAGATTAAACCACTAAACAACACATGATCACCATTTCTTATGCTTGCTCATAACTGTTATTAAAATAAGCAAAACTCTCCATACAGTAGTGCCACTCAGTGCAAGCCAGAGTAATCAATGGATGCCAGAAGGCTTGTGCATAAAATTCCTATTTAGTTCCTACTCATCCAATATCCCCAATATGCCTGTTTTAAATGAAGATTAACAGAAAAAAGTAAAGCGATATGTGATGATTAGAAATGAGGGTTTAAAACAAATAAATTTATAATCCTCAAAATTTATATATTAAAAATACTCAAGCCGAAAAATGTGTATATCAAAGTCTCAATTAACATAATAATTTCAAAGAAAATACAAAAAGTCAATATGCAAATAATAATAATAATAATAATAATAATAATAATAATAATAATAATAATAATAATAATAATAATAATAATAATAATAATAATAATAATAATAATAATAATAATAATAATAATAATAATAATAATAATAATAATAATAATAATAATAATAATAATAATAATAATAATAATAATAATAATAATAATAATAATAATAATAATAATAATAATAATAATAATAATAATAATAATAATAATAATAATAATAATAATAATAATAATAATAATAATAATAATAATAATAATAATAATAATAATAATAATAATAATAATAATAATAATAATAATAATAATAATAATAATAATAATAATAATAATAATAATAATAATAATAATAATAATGTAACTCTGATTTGATGTCTTAATAAGTTTTATAATTCTCTGAGCAATCACGTTTTATTTTCAGTAATGATATAAAATTGATACTGGCTGATTAGACATGCACAATGCTTGATGGCATTGTTTATGTGCTAAAACACATAAAAATGCATTTACCAGCCCAACTACTCATTGCAAAACAATATTATTTTCTAAAATGGAATAATTACATTATACCTTTCAGCACATGTTGACATTTTTCAAACTAGTTTTAAACAATTTATGAACCAACATTATTTTATAAAATGGAACACTTACAGTTTTAAATTACATTGTAAATGTCAGCACATAGCACTGGAATGTGTGGGACCAGGAATCAATGTTTTTGCCTATCTGAAGGATCATCCAAAAGATGCAGTACTCTGATCAAACCAACAATACAATTTTCCAA
The DNA here is from genome assembly GCA_028023455.1 of Epiperipatus broadwayi. Taxonomy (NCBI): domain Eukaryota; kingdom Metazoa; phylum Onychophora; class Udeonychophora; order Euonychophora; family Peripatidae; genus Epiperipatus; species Epiperipatus broadwayi. The sequence continues at coordinate 550,020 of JAQFVV010000182.1, read as the reverse complement.
AACAACATGCAATTTTAGTTGTCTCATTGCTGCTCTTTAACTGAAAAAAGACACAATTATAAACATTACAGATTGAAATTTTGCAAAGTATTTGTAAACAATTTACGAGCCAATATTATTTTATAAAATGTAACAATTAAATTTTTCTAAAATGGAATAATTACATTTTTAAATTACACCTGGGTCTCTTTTTACACGGACTTATTTGACACGATTTTGAAGTTACGCGATTTGTGTTTCACCGGAAGTCGACCTCCGATAATGCACTATTACTTTAAATAATAAATTTCACGCACTTACATTATATTGAAAGTAATAGCACATTATTGGAATTCTACTTTCATCTTAGTAATTTCAATATTTTCAGTGCTTTATAATAGTAAGATTTTATGCAATAATGAAATTAAAATCATGATTTCCACATTTTATGTATACACACATTAAATTTTACAAGATTATAATGTAAATTTGTTCAAACATTGTGTGTGTTAATTTTGCATTTTAAATCACATTCTGTTTTTGCTTTTTAAAAAAGAACGTAATCAATTATTAATCATTTAGTGTCCACAAGTTTATTTTTAAAAGGTCAGTTATAGCAGTGGGCACAATTAAAAATTAAAATCTGATTTTTAATTGTAATTAACAATTTAAAAATTACTTACAGGTGACTTGAAATTAATGTGATGTAAAACGAAATTTGATTTTTAAATGGAATTGAAAATTAAAGACAAAAATAAGAATTTAATTTTTAGTTGTTAGTTTTAATTAAATTTTTTCCAGCAGTGGTGAATAAATGTCTTTTTATTATCATAAGTCTAAGTTCATGAACAATTAATAAAATCATAGTCGTCGTCAACAGAAAACCATTAATACAACATGAGAGAGAACTTGCCACTTGTTGTATTTCCTCTTGTGAGAATAATTGCTGAGATATTCTTGACTTCATTTAAGGAGAAGCCAAATACATCACATCACATCACATGAGAATCTGATTTTTTACTAGTTTGCAAATGATCGTGCTTTTGCACAAATAGCGATAATAATTAAAATGTATATAAAAAAATGTAAATTACTGTACTGTAAATTATGCATAAAAATATATTATTTTGAATAAAATTAAATATTATAGTTAAAAAAAGTTTGTCTTGTATTAATTTTTTTCAAATTTGAAATTTTTTATTAATCATATTTTATTTCCTTATTTTTTTTTTGTGCGAATATTAAAGTAATTTTATGTTGGTACTTTGCTTTTACGCGAATTTTGAAAAATCATAGACCACACACCCCTTTTTCAATGTAAGTTACATCTATTTTTGTGTGTTTAGTTTGCAGGTGTTTTCTGAAGAACCTATCTATCGCATAAAATAAGACCCAGGTGTACATTATAAATGTCAGAGTATAGCGCTCGAATGTGCAGAGTTGGAGACCAATGTTTTTGATGATCTGAAGAATCATTCAAAAGATGCAGTAGTCTGATCAAACCAACTTCTGATTTCCAAAACAATGTGGAACATCAGCCATTTAATTTGTCTCATAGCTGTTCTCATGCAAACATGCCTTTTCATGTGAAATCTGTGAAATTGTCCTTGTCCCTATACTTTTGCAATTTTTTTCACCTTCCAAGCTGTGTAGGGAAGCGTGATGATGAGTTTACAATTCTTAGTATGTAATACTACAGCAGGTAGGATGTAAGATCATTACTTCGATCACAGATTACAAGTGTTATGGTCAGTTGAATTCCATACACACTCACATGATACGGTAACAATCTGTGAAATGTGTGCATTTGCATAGTGTCATGAAGCACATCAGTGGGCTGTAATATTTGCGTGCAACACAATATAGGTCTGCAATGGCTAATATGAACATCACTGTTCTGTAGGGCATAAACCTCAGGCCACGTAAATGACATTTGCATGTGTTTTAGCACATAATGCCATGAAGTATTATGTATATCTAATCAACTAGTACCATAAAATCTCTATAAATTTCTAAGCAGTTAAATAATTTTTGTTTATTATAATTATCCTGAGTAGGAAATGTTTAAAATAATTTTTACTCAAGTAACTTATTACTAGCAATTTATAGTGTTTTAACCTAACATTCTTCAGGGTAAATGAAATAAATAATATTAGAAAAATAATTTTTCGTTTTGTAATATGACTAAGTTTTTAGTACAATATTTAATCTAATTGTAACTTTTTAATAGCTCTATTTATAAGTATATCAGTAAGTGGTAAGTTTTTATATGACCAAAGCTAAAGGGTAGGTGGGCTCATTTTACATTTTATATTTACTAGCCGTTATATATATATATATAGCTTGCTGTAGTTTTGAATAATTTCACATTGTTTTAATATTTTTATCTGTACAATAATAACATTAGCGATACAGTTTTAAAAAATTGTAACATTCAATTGATCTATCTACTACATTTATTTATCCATTTTTTTTAGCCATCCATTTGAACAATAGTTAATCCACATAACCATTTACATTTGTTTTTTTTCCTGTTTGTTTATTTTTTGTCTATCTGCTTTTTTTGTTTTTCTATCTACCTAATTTACTTATCTATAAATGTATAAATCTATCTATTTATTTATCTACTGACTTATCTTTCTGCATGCCTATCTCGCTTATTTACCTGTCTAGCTTCCTACTTACCTATCTGACTATCTATTTACATATCTATTATCTATTCGTATATATAGATTATAATCTATCTACTATCTATCTATCTGTCTATTCACCCTACCATCCATCTATCTACCCATTAATGTAGGCATCTACATATTCATCAATTTATCTATCTATGTATTTATCTGTCTATCCAACCTCTTCTATTTATCATTTACTTATCTAATTGACTATTTATTTATCACTCTATATTATCTATCTAATTCATTTTTACATGTAATCTAATTGTCTATCTATTAATTTAGCTACCCATTTAGGCATTAATTTATCTATCAATTTATTTAACTATCTGAATGCAAATTTATTGATCTATTTATCTATCTATATATTGATTTATCTGTTGATCTAGCTATCTAATTTATACATCTATATGATTATACATCAATTTATTGATCTATTAAGTCTGTTTGCCAACTTTTATCTATCCATCCATTCATTTATAAGTTTACCTATCTAAACATTTTATCTATTTATCTATCCATCATTAATCCACTCTTCTATGAATCAATCTATCCAGCAACCCATTTATATATCCACTTATCTATCTATCTATCTATCTATCTATCTATCTATCTATCTATCTATCTATCTATCTATCTATCTATCTATCTATCTATCTATCTATCTATCTATCTATCTATCTATCTATCTATCTATCTATCTATCTATCTATCTATCTATCTATCTATCTATCTATCTATCTATCTATCTATCTATCTATCTATCTATCTATCTATCTATCTATCTATCTATCTATCTGTCTATCTATCTATCTATCTATCTATCTATCTATCTATCTATCTATCTATCTATCTATCTATCTGTCTCCTTACCTGTTTATTTACCAATCAATCTATTATACTTTGTTTATATATTAATTCACTGATCTATCTATCTATTGACCTTCCTAAAAGTTTATACATCAATATTAATTTATTTGTCTGCCTGCCTGCCTGTCTATCTGTCTGTCTATCTATCTATCTATCTATCTATCTATCTATCTATCTATCTATCTATCTATCTATCTATCTATCTATCTATCTATCTATCTATCTGTCTGTCTGTCTATCTATCTATCTATCTATCTATCTATCTATCTATATCTATCCATCCATCTATCTATCTAGCCATCCATTTCATCCTTAATCTATAAATCTATTACCTATCTTCTAACTATCTATCTAGACACCTAAATTATCTAGCTTACTGTTTATTCATCCATCTACCTATTAACCATATATCTCCATTCCTACATACTACTCTATTTATTTATTCAATTTATTCATTTACTTTTTTTATCTGCTTATCCATTTGTCTCTATGTCTACTGGTCTAAATGTTTATTTGTTATCAATATATTTATCTACAGATAATGATTCATAAGACACTTATGGTTTAGTTGTGCAAGAACACTTATATTTGTGTGGGTGTGTATTAACTTCTAAATGCTGATTATTTAAATGCAACATCTAACAATACTAAACCTTTAACGTGACAAAAAAATATTCATTTTCCAAAATTCATACACCAGAGAGCATAAAATTTTAATCATCAGAGATGTCCCCCACAATCTCTCTCTAATCAGCTTATTATTTAATTTATGACGGTAAAATTAATTGCTACTCATTTTAAAGCCTTTGTAAACAAACAATAAACCATCAAGTATGCAAGATTAAAGTAAAAAGCTCTAAATAATTTAATATTAATTAGAAAAACTTTTAATTTCTAAGCACTAATACATATACAGATGTATATATAATCAAATCACATTTCACAAACAACGTTTACAATCTCGTACATTATTATTAGCTAAGTACATTGAAATAGAAAACGTACTTAATTTTGGTAATGATTGGCAAAATTTGAAAAAAGAATGAAACCGTATGCTTAGTACGAGTGATTTGATTATATAATAGTCAGTTTAGTTATTTGTACATTTGATTCAGTATATGAGTATGATTTCTGCATAATGCAAATGTAAAGAAAGGTGGTAAAAAGTTATTCATTTAGATTATTTTGTAAAATGTATTTTACAGCTTATATACATATTGTTATTTCTCTACATAAATTCACGTAATTATACTTAATTCAAACAAACGTGTGACTGCAAAATTCATTTCTTTTTAATGTTCTTTCTTTTCGAACTTAAGTAAAATACATTTAATATAACTTTTTTTAATTTTTAATTGTTTTTTTTTTTTGCAATAAAGTGAATTTGTTTGGTATTTTAGAAATTTCAACTTTTCACTTTTTTCAAATATTAGTGTGCATTTCATTTTAGCAAAAATCTGATACTTTGCCTGGAGAGCAATTGAATCTTTATTTTACAGAGCTATTCTACGACATTAAGTAATTCCTTGAAAATCTTCAGTTACTGATTTATATAATTGCCAAGGGCATTGAAAGCTTCTTTTCTTACTAATTTTTACTGGAGTTGAATCATTTTCTCTTCGCTTTTTTTCTACCTTCTAGATATTCAGGAAGACTGCAATCATTTATGATAACGGCGTCTTGCAAAATTTTCATCCAAATTTGTTATTAGATATATTTCTGTATCCTTTATCAGTAACTTTAAATAAAAGTGTTATTTTTCTTCAAAACGAAACAAAAAAGTACTATAATAAATGCTTTTTAAAAAAAATTAATGAAATGAAAAAAAAAACATTGCTTATATTTTATGTATTACCCACAATGTGATTTTTTTTTTGCTTAAGAGTTGAAATAAACAGGTGCGGTTTCATATAATAATAATATACTTTCTAATAAGATTTTTTTCTGAATAAAATTATTTCCGGTATAAAATTTTATATTTCTAAAGCAAATTTTATTGAATAATTTAATAGTCATCTAATCACAGTAAATAACGCTAAATGTTATAAATATGTAAGCTGAAAGGAAAAAGATACTCTATTTACTTTTTGTGGTTTTAAATGATTTGAAAATTAACAATTTTTAAATTAATACCCTATATAGACTTAAACCTGCATATATATATATATATGTAACGTATGCGGAATTCGAACTCAGACTTTCACACGACCCTCAACTCGCCATGCCATCTCATAATGCTGACCCACCTGATTACACACACATGTTGAAAAGATAAATAATCACCAATATACGTATTTCATGCTAAACCAGCAATCATCAGTTGGTCCAGATTACTATCTCCACCCATATATACAATCAGTGTTCAGCTTTATATTAAGATAGCCAATCTTCATACTTTAATGAACAGGCTTCAAACTACTCCAACTCACAACTCTTCAGCCATCCATTTCATTGAAAATCTGATGATGAAACATTCAAAGCCCCCATTAGTGCCAAGGTTGTCATCCTACCCATGTTGACATTTAGTCATTCTGACCCCTCATGTACAGGAGAATAATCCATTTTTATATATATATGCGAGGAATGGGCAGACCTTTGACACACTATGTTTTTTTTTACTAAATGAAACTTTATCTAAACATTTCATGCAGTGTATGGTGTCATTTTTTTTTCTACATATACAATTACACTTAATCAGTCTAATAAAATTTCTACCCATAAAATATAGAATTTTTCTAAAATTTGTTAAGAGTTTTAATTAATAGATAACTATGAATTCAGCACCTAATAAGCAAGTATTATTGACATCATTAAAAGAATTAAGAGATAGTAGTGAAACTGGGATATACATATTGCTAGAAGAGATGGTGATAGAGGGACAGTAGGTCTTAAACTAAATAATTATAAAAGACATAGAAAATGACCATATGTGAGATGGATGGATAAAATAAAGCAGTTTGTTGTATCATGTGAAGAACAGAGACTATGGATCAAGAAAATTGGATTAAACTTTGAAAGGCCATCATTCTGCAGTGGTTCAATAATGGTTAAAAATAATAATAATGATTTCCCCAGTAAAAAAGGATGCATCATAAATACACACTACTCAAGTCAACCAATTTATATTATCAAGGAATTACTTTTCAATTAAAAATATGTAGATACTTATTTACTAATCAATATTAGATGGTCTAAGTTGGCTATGGGATAATACACACAATATTTTGAGTGGAAAATTCAACTACCTAAAGCAAATTTCAAATTCCAATTTGAATATGAATTCTGTATCATAGTAACAAGATGCTAATACATTTTATATTATTACATTGTACTTTATATTGATCAGTATTTTAAAGAAGATTCTGAAAGCTTGTAATTAAGATTATTGATGAATAATTAAATATTTAATGTTTTTTTGATTAAAATTAGAAGAAATATCTACATTATCATAATTTTGATAATACTTATCTCAATTTTTAAAAAAAAAATATTGTATCAAAGAACAATCTTTATATAAATCTAAATTGTTTTACAATACCAGATAATAATCCTGTATTTTATCCATGATAAAATTAATCATATAGTATCATAGACAGAATAATTATTTTATCAAGATTGTTGTTTAGAATGAAACCAAAACTAATGGAACAAGACTAGATATTCAGAATTCTCATTGATCAGATTGTAAATTATATTTTTCCAAAAAAAAAGTTTATTTGTTATGGGTATCTCTCTAGACAGACATCATGAGATTTAAATTAGTCAGAATGATTTTGAAATTAAAATAAGAAAGAGTCACACATGAGAAATGGTAATAATAAAGTACTGTACCATTATTTTGGTACAACATGTATTGGAATTATAAACCAAAAGAAGATTGTTAAAAGAAAATTATATTTAAAAATATATAATTTTAATATAAAATTAGAATATTTTTTTATTTAATAAACAATAGGCATTATTTGTTTTATGTAACTACTCTGGTGAAAAAAAAATGTAATTGCAGATTATAGTTTAGATAAAAATAAAATTGAATGCAATTATCTGTAATTAAAAGAAAATATGAGGTGTGACATTTGTTCCTCTATAATTAAAGATGGTTTTGTTCCTTTATAATTAAAAATGGTTAATTGAAACTTATTGCTACTTAATAAACAAAAAATGGGAAAATTAATGGTGGAAAAAAATAAAGTTGTGGTGAAGTTAAATCTGGACAAGAAAAAAAAAAGATGTGAATAGGTTCTGTTCGGTGGACTTGAACTTTTGGATATAAAAATAGAAAGTGATTCCCAGATAGTATTCATATTCTTATTTTATTATTATGCTACTTCTTAAATAACTTTTTTTTTGGCTTTGCAGAATAAAAATAGTTAGAGGATCTTGAAGAAAGAAAGTGGGGGTCTTGCTGAGTGTATGTCATTGCCTATGAGTCTGATTTTAATCAAATGAATTGCTAAATAGATATGGTTTCCAAGGATTCCTTGTTCATCTGAAGTCAATAGAATGTTTTGATTATGATGCCATGCCTACCAACTAATAAAAGCCTCTGCTCCAACTGTACTGAATGGATCTCACAGAAAGAAAATTTGTGTCAGTATACTTATATCTAGTATTAATAAATATCCATAGAAAGTTCTGGTAAGATAAATAAGAACTGTATATATGCATTTTTATAATTCTAACTAAAATTTATGAACTCTTAATACACAAACTGAGCTAGTATTTAATAGTAAGAAGGATTTTAGAATCAAGTTAATATTCAAGATTAATATAGTTGTTATAACTTTTAGATATTAATGATTTATTTTGTATTTATAATCTGTACTTACTTGTTTATTAAATCTATATGTTAATTTAAAGTCAGCAATCTTTCATTTAAATTCTTGTTTAGATATGTCAATACCCTTGATTAATTAATATGTCTCTGTAAATCAAAGCTGATGCAGAGAAAGCAAGACAGTTCAGTTTCCATTAATTGACTACATGGTAGGTGATTTACAGACACCATCCATCAAACTTTGGTGCCCAGAAATAACAAATAAATGGGAAAAAACTACTAGTCATAGTTTTCTCTGTCATTATATATGTATGTCACAGGCTTAGGGGTAGATTAACCAGGAAATAGAGTAGAGTTTCTCTAACACATTTCTTATTGAATTAAGAAAAGGAAGCATAATTCAGCTAGTCCTATATTTGTAAATAGAGTATTTAAAATGTATAAAACCCTGAGATTACCTAAAATGGTAGAGTACTGAATTAAAAGATGTGCATAAATTGAACAGTGATTGCAGATAAAAGATAACAGCTAACTAAAAAAAAAGCCAGAAAGTATAAGAGTTAACAATTTTTTTAAATAAAATCTTTTAATAAATAAATATACTATAAATATATAAAAAAAATTACATATTTTGAAAAAATTAACAATAAAAAATAGAAAAATAAAAGAACAGCCATAATAGGAATTTTGACTTAAGGTTAAGAAGAACAATGTAAAATGTGGGACATTATAGCAATCTAACCATTTAGTGTTCATTGATTATTCAATCTTATAGTAGATGGTTTTAGGGAAAGATGAACAAAATTTAATGTATTTGAAAGATTAAAACTATTTGTGTGATGAAAAAAATATACTGACTTCATGTCAATATCAAAATTTACAATGATGCCACCTCATGTGTAGGAAATAATGTATTACAATTTGGTATTATTATTTTTAATTTTATTCTCATAATTGAACTGAAATAAAAATATATTTTTTGCATTAAGATAGTCTCAGTCTCACCATTCTGTTTATTATCTAAAACAAAGTAATTTACAAAATATATAAAATCATATATTGGTTGTACAAATCCTTTGAACTTAATACTGTTTTGGAAGGCCCAAATTTGGGGAAAAAATACTATTGTTTGATTAAGTTGATAGTAGCACAAGGTTTATGGTATTAGATAGAAGGCTATACTTTCATTTATATTATACAGTTAATATTTTCTACAAAGAAGTCTCACTCTCTTTAGAGCTATAACACCATCTATTGTAAGTCTGAGCAATCAGTGGCTATCAGATTATAGTTCAATATAATCTTGTTTCCACATTTTCTAGTTTTTGCCTTTATCACTGATTGAAAGCTGTCTTCATTGATAAAGGCAAAAGCCAGAAACTGCTTTACATATGGAGATTAAATTGCATACCATCTATAGCCACTGATTTCTCAAACTTACAATAGATGGCATTACAATAGTACAAGTGAGAGTATTATTGTTTACACAATAGTAAGTTGCAAGAATCAAGCAATGTTGCATTGGTGTTAATCTCATCACTATTTCTCAGTTCATTTTGTTTTTGTACATGATGACTAACTATTTTTGCTTAACTTTTTACTATTATTGAAGGCAATATTCTGATAGGCCAAAGACAAGCCTATCAAAATGCAAACAATTTGTTCAATTTTCTGTAAAACATTTGGCAGTAATATGGCTATCTAATGACAATGAAACAATTTAACTTTTTTAGATATATTGATGAAATGACTATTCTTTTATAATCTTAATGATAAAATTTTATGTATTGAAATTTCATAGACAAATATTGTATGTAGCATAGCTCATCATTATATATACTTATGAACTCAGATAAGTAGCCTTTTAGTGTTATAAAATTTTCTTTATGGAAAGAAAAAGCCCATATAAGTTCACAAAATAGAAGGCACTGTATTGTATGTTCACATACTAATGAATTTGTTTAGTTTGACACATAATATACACTCTTAGTGTTCAATGTCTTTATAAGTAATTTAATCATGCAATATTACATTTCTGGGTGTTATTCTATTGCTACAAAAACCTAAAAAGAATATGTTCCTATATGTAAAGGGTATTTATTAAATCTCTAGTCTTTCTATGTATTCTCCAATGTCCAAAACAAAAATTATAAAATAAATTAAACTTATTACTTCTAGCAGCAGATTTATAGAACAAAAAATTTCTTCAATTGTCATTTAATTTTAAAACGTGGAAAGTGAAGTGTTAAGGATATTTCTCTCAAAAACTATCTGCCAGATTAACAAACTAGTTAGAACTTTTAAGATTATATTCGATTTGAAATTAATATTTATTCTTTTATTTGATAAAGTTTACTTTTTTAAAAATTAATGTTAACTGCTACAAAACATTTATTTTCAAAATTAAATTTTAGATATAGCATCGTGAGTTGCAGATGTAACAATTTTTTTAAAATTCTGAAAGGCCCTATAGTTTTGATTACTTTTACTGTATAATAGATATGCCATTGATTTTAAGTTTTGTTTTTTTAACTTTGAAAGTTGTATACTTTTTGTTATTTTTCTAAAAAAAATTATTAAAGTTCTATTATAATAATATTATGTATATTTGTAGCCTTACATTTACTGACAGGAAATGTTACTTTTATTCATTATTATGTTGATTTTCTTATTGCTGTTATTTGTTAATAGTAAGCTGTAGTTTTTCTTTTTCAGAATCACTATAAATCTTATTTGGAATTGAAATTACATGTAAATTTAATTATTTTTTTTTTATATATTTCATCAATAATCGATTTTTTTTTATTATTTTAGCTTTTCTTATTTTAATTTAAAATTTATTCAACTATTTTTGCCAGGTTCATTTTCTTTATTTCTTCATATATTATTTCTGAAATACATGGCACCAAAAGTTGTTATAACTAATAAAAACAATGTCAAACGTTGATGGTCTAGCGGTTAGCGTAGCTGTCTTCCAAGCTTCCCGGTCAATGCTTTGACATATAAAAAAAAACTAATAAAAGCAATGAAACGTTTTTCAGTAAATCATTGATTTATAAATTAGTAGGGAGATGAATTGACCCATAAATTCTAAATTATGGACATCAATAATGGAAAATTTAGCATCAACTATTGTTAATCTTAAAACCAACAAGTAATGAAAGATGTTCCAAGTATACATGTTTTTCAAAATCAGAAAGCAATACTTGAACAGAAATGACTGAAAAAATTATTAATTTAGTCCACCGCATATTTTATTGCATACTCAATAAATTAGATAATGAAACTTGACAAAACTATCAAATTTCCAGGTCAATTACCAATTCAAAGTAATTGACAACATTAATCTCAACATAATTTATAAAAATCATGGATAAATTTAACAACAGATTTTTAACGCTTTTAATTTTATAAATATGTTTAAAAATATCATAGAAGTTATAATTTTGTTTATGTCATTGAGTAAAGTTTAATGATAAATTTTCTGTAGCCTGAAAAAAAATTTTCAAACATATGTCACTATAAACATCAGCAAAAATCATTCAAGTAAATATCATTATCTATTACATAAATACTAAATACAACATTTCTAATATTATATTTTATATTCACTCATATGGTGGAATGTCAGAAAGAATAACCCAAATTAAATATCAAAAATGCAGTTTCATAATAGTTTTTAAACATATACAAGAAACAAATATAATCAGAAGTATAAATATTAGCCAAATCAGAAGGAATAATGTCAGAAAAATATTTAAGATCCTAAAACGAAGTTTAAATTTTTATAATCTAATATACTGATTGCCAAAAACTACTCAGAAAAAATACTTTAATTAGACAATCATTGGAAGAGTACTAGAACACTACCTAGGCCAAATAATAAATAAATAAATAAAACTTTGAACATTATAAACTGATAATAGAAGTAAAAGGTTGCAAGTCTATCAGAATTATGTAGATCATTATGTAAGCAAACAGATAATAGAATCTTAACAATCAGATATAAGCAATTGAGCTGTATAATACACTCTCTGGGTTCATAATTTTTTTGTTAATAAAGTATTACTTGGCTAAAGACTAATATTTGAATGCTAGGATTTTATCTGATTCTATATCTTTGTACTATAAACCAGTGGTCTTCAACCACCGGTCCGCGGCGCGGTACCGGGCCGTAGAAGTTTTTGCTGGTCCGCGATAGACTGGCAAGAAAGTTTTAATAACAAAATAATAAGACTTTAAACTTTTAATTAATATAAACAATTTTTATTTATTTTTTTCATCGCACTTTTACCTGATTAAAAAAAAAGAAACAGAACAAAATCTAATCAGTCATACATAAATTAATTTGTTTTTCTAGTTATCACAGATGTTTATGAGGGGGGGGGGATAGAATTAAATTTTTTATTACTTTTCTAAAAAAATTCAAAATTAAAAAAAAAAAAGTTTTTTATTATACAAACTCCATATATATATAACTTCATCTAAGGCTAAGCTGTTTACATCTTTAAGAAAATTTATCTATAGACTTCTGCTGGTCCATGAAATCTTATCCTTATTTTTGCCGGTCCACGAAACCTTACCCTTATTTTTACCGGTCCACAGGTGTGAAAAGGCTGAAGACCACTGCTATAAACATCTGCATTAGAAGTGCATTATTGTAGTTTATATACTATCAGTAGTGGTTGAATGAAAATAGTTGACAATTTATAATATAAAAATGAAATTACAGTATAAAATAAAATACAATTTATAAATCACATATACAAAATATTGAATAAATTATATGAAATAATATTTCACAATTGGCATTTTGAAACTACAACGTCCACTGGATTTGTATTGTTTTATAATTTTTACACTATGTTCATAGACAGACATAAAACTATAATTAGTTGAATCAATATAACAGCCATGTTTTTTCCTGACAAAAAAATCTAAGTCTTATTAAAACTCCTTTGCTCTAGCTTTTGTTTTCTGATCCACTTTTCTATATAATGAATAATAAAAAATGTAGATATTCTCTAAAAATTAATAAATCCAAATTATAAACTATTTGATGCACATAGAAATATTAAACATTCTCTCTATAAAGCTAACTCAAATAACAAAGAAAAATCAACTTTAGGAACTTTAAAATAAGTAAATAAAAATATTTCTTAAAAAATTATATCCAAAAGGTATACTGAATGCAACAAACTTATTTAATTTGACAAACTTTGATAAGGAAGGAAAAAATGTAGTGACTGTCCTGAAACAACATCACAAAAAGCTTAAAATATATAATGGAATATACTTCAACAGATTGAACAACAACCATTTCTTCTTACTGAATTAAGATTTGTATAGGGAATACAAATGCTGAAGATGCTAGAGCAGCAAACATCTTTGTAAGTTCATAAGTTTCCAATATAATTCATTTACCTCTGTACTTTTAACAGTGAAAATTCTGCTATATATTAATTATAAGTTTTTGCCTTGAGCCTGGTCGAATAGTTAGATTAATTTTGAAAGAAATGTTCCAAATGAAAAAATGATAAAATTGTCAACATTCTGTAATGAATGGCATAGGTGAACATAAAATATGTAGGTACAAAATGTTTTAGAGGTTTTCTCTGTAAAGCAAAATATCAGATATGTTTGGTATGTTTTTAAGGTCTACTGATATAATTTAGTTCATATATTATCTATTTGCACCTTTAATAGTGAAAATGCTTTACATACTTTTTTATAATTAATCTGCTGTGTTTGTAAAATATTTTCAGCCATGAACTTAAAAAGCAAGCTGATTAATATTGCATGCAAAAAAAAAAACCTTTCAAATAAAAAAGTGGAAGTTTTGAATATAGAAGGACTAAATCTATGATCTATGATTTTTTTGTACAAATTTATTTAGGCTTTTAAAAATTTGATTTTACTTTTCCATATGAAGCAGAAAAACAGTTTTAATAATTATAATAAAAACTAATTTTCAAGCAAGCAAACAAAGTTTTAAATGTAAAATAGCTAAATCAGCAGTCAGTAAATTTTTATGATTGTTATTAGCGTAAGTTTGCTCATGCCTTTTATTTTATCTTTTAAAAATTCAAATTTAATTTTCACTAACACTGAGCTGTGCAATACAGTGTTTAGAATATACATCAATTGATTTTATATGTTATTCTTGCATTTTAAGTTTAAATTTGTATTATATTTTTCTGTTTAAATGATTGGGGTTGTAAATAAGAATAACCTTAAATACATATATTTAAATATGTACAATAATGAACAGATTATATACTAATATTCTAAAACCAATTATGTTTATTATAGAAGATCCTACTGTGATGTGAATATGACTTTTTAGGTCATCTTAACAAACAAATAAGAGTATGAGAGAGATTTTTTGTCATGTTTTTAGGCACTTATATTCATAAAGCATTAAAAAAGTAAAATAATATTTATAAAACAAATTTTTATATAATAGATTTTAATAAATAGAAATAATTTTATTGATTGAGACTGCTGCAGCAGAAATCATTATTATGAGAGGCAAAAGGCTTTATATATCAATGTAAGACCATCAAAAATCTCACCACATATATTTAATACCTCAAAAAATTATAATGTCTGAAATTAAGATTTTCTAATTAATCACAATGCACATGCATGATAATAATCTAAACCAATGTTTCCCAACCTGTGGTACGCGAGTTGCTGGTTGGTGGTACACGAAAAATAATCAATAATGGCGGACATAAAAAAAAAATTAAATCATAAAAATATAAAAACGTTTTTTCCTATAATTCATAAAAATTATTTTAATTAATAAATATTATACAGTAAAGTTGTCAATATGTACAGTCGATAACGATCTTTAATGTTAATGATAAAATTGAAAATATGATTAAGAAATTAGATTTTTGGAAATAGTAATATACATAAGTATCGAAAACAATCAACTGGAAGTATTCGAAACTCTACATATTTTTTTTGTTTGAAAATAAGGTTAGTCTGTCTCAAGATATACGAAAAAATATAATAGCACATTTAACAGGATTAAAATTGTCTTTCATAGAATATTTTCCAAAACCCGAAAACACAAATGATAATTGGATTTCAAACCCCTTCTATGCAGAAAATTTAGAAAAAGCTACATCATTATCGATAAAGGATAAAGAACATTTAATAGAATTATCATGTGACAGAACTTTACAAGTAGAATTCAAACAACACAATCTAATTAATTTCTGGTTAAACATTAAAGAATATGAACAACTTTCTGATAAAGCTCTTAAATTATTATTACCGTTTACTAGTAGGGAATTAGTAGGAAGAGCTTTTTCTTCATATATTTTTAAAAAAAATAAGTATCGAAACAGATTGAATGCAGCTGTAGACTTAAGGGTATACTTAGCATCTTTTGAAACAAATTTCAAAAAATTATGTTGTTCGAAACAAGCACAAAGATCTCATAAAATTTATTTTATAAAAATATTTGATTATGATAAGAAAATATACTAATTGGTTTTTTATAATTTTGTGTTTTTATTAAAACCATTTATTAGCAAACGAAATATGACAAAATAGTAGATAAATAATTAGTCAGATCAAGGCAAATCAATCTAAATTATTTAATTTGAAAGAATGTATCAGAAAAGGATCATACCCAGAAATTAAATTCTCATTAATTCTTGATCATCTATTGTGGATTACTAGATGTAAGCTAGTATTTAATCATCAAAATTTTAATCCTATGACATATGAAAAAAAAAGAGATAGTCTGATAACCCCTGAGGTTATTTTTACCATGACTTGGGATATGCTGGATTTATCCTCTCCATGGCCCAACCAATAACAAGATGCTCCAAAAAAGAGAAAACAGATTCAAATTCGGGAAAAACAAATGAAGGAATGAGAAAACACTTTGAACAAAATATGTACCAAATATTATTACCTTTAATGTAATAATGTAATCTTTAATAAATTATTTTGGAAAAAATATGAAACTTTGAACAAACACATACATATAAATATGTTACAGTGAGTTTATAATTTCAGTGAGTTTATAATCTGGTGTGACGTTTAGGCATGTTTCAATGTAATTTGTCTCATTACAAGGTGTGAATACATACATGGTCACCATATAATATTTATAATGCAAATAAAATAACACATTCGCAATAACAATTTCACGAAATACAATCATTTTTACAAAGTGGTACAATTTAGCGTGATGTACTACCAAGTGGTACGCAAGCCAAAAAAGGTTGGGAAACGCTGATCTAAACTATTAAATATACATAGATATTACTAATTAAAAATATTTTATTCTATGTCAAACATATTTTCTAAACTTGATATTTATAAGAGCAATTTTTTTTTCTTATTTAATTTAGTAACTATTAAATCAATATTAAAAATCTCCAAGTACCATAACCTTAAAAATTTACATATATCTTACTATTGACAAAAAAAATGTTCAAATAATAAATATAAATATTTTTATTATTTGCAATGTGCAACATTTAAAAAACTTCTGTAAAAACTGAAGAATGCTCATTTACACTATTAGATGTTAATATTTGTTGCTATGTTTTGTCTTGGAAAGCATACAACTACTGATTCAAACAACCAGAGTATGAATAATTATCATTATCCAGTACTAATTGACAAAATAATGTAATTTAAGTAACACAAAACCTTAGAACTTATACAATAAATCTATTTGACATTAAAATTACCAAGAATTTAATAAACAAGATTATTAAATAGATCAATATTGACAAAGGACAAAAATGTTCAACTAATAAGTGTAGCTATTTTTACTATTTGATAAGTGCTCAAAACAACTTATGTAACAACTGAAATACATATAATATTTTACATATTTGATGGCAATACTTATCAATATCTTTAGAATGCATTAACTGATAAAAATGTTACCAAAAATAAACATTGATATGCAATCAGACACTTTAATATTTTACAAGACCAATATCCTTCAAAAACTTTTATAATAGTACAATGCCTTCCACACACATAACCTGAGGTTTGAGACTGAACCAAGTCCAGACAAACTTTGAAAACTTTTCAGGTTAAAAAAGTATAAGATGTTTTTTCAAAAGACAACACAAATAATAATCTGGTTATTAGTTGGTAAATAAGTATTTAGATATTATTAACTACAGATTATAAAAAACCCACATTAATCTGAATTTGTTAGTCAAGTGGAAATGTTGCTATTTTTACCAGTGATAGGATATGTGGCCTACTTCTATAGACACTTCTTTTTCACCAATCCTTGCAATATAGTAAGAATATTTTTTAAATATATATGCATATATTATAATAGTTTAGAATAAAGAGTCAATGTGGGATGAATATGGGGAGATGGGAAATCATCTCCATTTAATATATATATATATATTATACCAAAGTATATTGATATGTAATTAATTTATTATGAATTCCATGTTTTAAAAATATAAAAGTTTAAAATCAAGAGAATAAAATGTAAAAACTAAAGAGTAGGGGGGGAGGGGGATTTTTGTATTGAATAAAATAAACTGTAAATGCTGTTTAAAATAATAAGTTGTTTAAAATAACAAGCTGATTAAAATAAAAGATTTTTTTTTGTTTAAAAGAAGGAAAAATTTTTGTAAGAAATAAATGATTTAATATTTTTTAAATGAATTTTTAATAAAATAATAAAGAGATTGCATTTTATTTTATAATAAATGAATAAATATATGTGCATGTGTGTATGCAATTTTTAATAAAAAGTAGACGCTAGAAGCTGATTTTATTTTCACAAGACGAACATTGCTACTAAAAATAAAGTTTTCCATTGTTTAAAAAAGTATAAATAGCTCAAATTTTGTCATTCTTGGTTCAAATTTTCTCATTTTAATAAATTATTTTTGAAGTAATATTTCCAAAAATGATGTACTGTTAAAAACCAACATATTTGCAGTTGACCGAAAAGCCGATCTCTATGCATCTAAGATCTGTGATTAGTTCAGAAGGTAATCATGTTAAAATAGACTACACAGACAGTGGAGTGCAAGGAATGCTAAACAGCCACAAAAATATTTTTACCAGTCGTCGATGAATTAAGAAATAATTCCATTATACTGTTTCTGTTGTATATAAAACCTAGATAATTATTTGACTTTAATATCTAAACATTCCGATTCCTTTAAAAATAAAGATAGACTTTATTGAAAGAACTTTTGATTTTTTTTAAAATTAAACTTGAAAAAAAAACAACAACTTTAAACTTCAAAAAATGAATATTTGCAATAATAAAATAAGTAAAAGCAGCTTTTATTAAATAATATTTTTGGCATGCACGTATGTGTGATTTGATTTTTAAACTTAAACTTAAAAAAAAAATAATAATAATAAAATATGATGTAATGTGTATAATTTATTTGCTCAAGTAATATATTAAAATGCTTATTTTAATCTTTAAAAAAAAGAAATGTATGTGTGTTTCATTATAAGATAAAACGATGCATTTATTTTAAAATAAAGTAAAACATTTAAATTATTTTTGTTAAAATATTTATGTTTATTCTGATGCGTGTGGGTAGGTATAAATATTTATTTTCTTAATAAAAGTAGGAGGGAAAAAAAATCCAATCATTAATAATAGTATTTTAGAAAAGATTCGCCAAGTTAAATCTATAAATGTTTAGCATTCAGTATAATGTTGTTATTATTAGTTTTAAAGGGGTGAAGTATTATTTTGAATAGTTTGGGGGGAAAATTATTTTAGTTTTATAAATATTAGTAGCAGTTTAGAACAGGTGGGCATTTAAGATACCTTTTATTTGTTTACCAGTGGGTGGTTGGAACCGACTGAGCTAGCAGACATTTCAGGCACCGGATTATGCTGATCAGATGGACATGCTAATTCTAATGTAATTAGATGGCACCTAAGGGATTTTCTTTCTTCTTTAAAAAATAATAATAAAGTGTTTATTTGATCAGTATATATTTGGTAGTCAAGTGTTGAATGTTCTTAATAGTTCGCTATTGATAATAGTTGACACTTTGCCTGAAAACCAACCATTGTCTGAAAGGGAAATTTAGGAGGACAAAATATCATAAAATAATAGTTAATATTTTATTTGTCGATGCTTAGTGTTTGTTATTCCTGTAAGTTTAAGTAATAATTTTTAAATCGTAAGTTTATAGCGTTAAGAGTTTTGAAGGTAGTTTTTAAGAAGTAGTAGTTAGTAGAAGTAGTCATTTTCTTTATTGATAATTTTTGTTGGGTTGGTTCTATATATATATGTATGTATATATATATATATATATATGAGAATCAGCATGAATAAAACTATAAAGTGCATCTCCAGCATTATAGAAGAATAATTAAATTAACAATTCATCCACAGTTATAAATCAATAATCAACAGTCAAACTTGATGGGATTTAAAAGAGATACACTATAAATAAATTACTTATCTAGCCAGTGCCAAACTTAGAGCTGAATATAACACAATTATTATTTGGATGCACATATTTAAGTGCTAAAATATCCATCAGATATAAAAAATAATGCTGAGATACTAAAATAAGCTGATGATCATCAATACTCTGGCATATAATATCATTAATGTACAGACCAACTATAAATAAATTTTCAGTGAAAACAAAATGCAGTGAATGGACTTTAAAGGTGTTGTTACACCAACATAACCCCCTACATCCATAGAACTAATGATTATGTTCAAAACTCACTCAGAAAACAAGAACTCTCAGGACTGTGATTGTGAACAAAAGATAAAGAAGTATAATTGCTTATTCTAATTTATTTTAAAATAAATTTATTGGAATAATTTAAAAATAATCAATCTCTCAAACCCTAAACTACATCGAAATTAAGTCACACACACTGCAAATTCATGTAACAGATAGAAGAATAAAGACTTAACACTAAAATATTTTAAACAATTACTTAATAAATTAACTGATTAACAATAAATAAAAAATTACATGATAATATGATAATTTAAATTTATACATTATCAACAGTATAGTTTCATATTAAAAAAAATAACTTGTTGATTTTATTCCTTAAATTAATTAATTTTTGCTTCATTAAATTGTTTTCTTTTAAATAACAATTGAAAATCTGCCTTTTAATCAGAGATAAGAGCATTTTAAATTAGCTTAACCCTTTTGCATATAGTTTTGGGGAGAAATATGATAAAACACAGAAAAAAACAATTAAAAATTGTTATATGTAATTTAATAAAAATTAAATGATATAAAACCCCTTTTTAACCTCTCTTTTTTAATTTTGAAGAAAAAAAATCAAATGAATAATGATTAAGAAAAAAATGTTTTACAAGGAATTGTTATCTTACTAAAATTATTTATTCCTATCAATTATTATTCTACAAAGAAACATTTTATCTCTAAATCAAAATATAATGTGCACATTAAAAAAAGCTTGTATAATAGTTTTTTAATTTTGTTTGGAGGCTTTCTTCACATTTGTAATGTATAGTTTTCCAGGTAGGCATTTTTCTTGAAAGTTTCTCAATTCCAGGTCACTGTACATTGCTATTTTTCTTTTTTTCATTTTCAATCTTTTCATCATTTTAATAGGATATTTCAGAAAAACACACTTAGCAAGAATTTACCCATTTTAATTTTCTAAATTTTCCAAGGTCAGGCTAACACATATGCACAATCATGCTCTTGCTTGGAGACAAAGTTGCAGACTATTTCAGGGTATCTTCTTTACATTTTTTCAGTGAAGTAGATTATATGGAGGAAGATAAGTTGTTTATTTTTAATGAAACTTAGCACATGGTTGTATTCATTTTAGAATTTTTTTATAAATAAACTCATAGTGTGTACTTCACAGCTAAATTTTTCTGCTGTTTTCTTTAGAAGCTGGCTTAGAATAATTGTTCTCTTCAACAGCTGGATCAGAATGTATGCATCTTACAAGACACATATCTTCTGA
The DNA here is from genome assembly GCA_028023455.1 of Epiperipatus broadwayi. Classification (NCBI taxonomy): domain Eukaryota; kingdom Metazoa; phylum Onychophora; class Udeonychophora; order Euonychophora; family Peripatidae; genus Epiperipatus; species Epiperipatus broadwayi. The sequence continues at coordinate 528,746 of JAQFVV010000182.1, read as the reverse complement.
TTGACTTCCATCCCTAATTTTGAAACAAACTGGTATCCTAATAATCACATTCCTTTCTCCACTATAACCAAATTTAATAATAACCAATTAGGTCAATTTTTTTATAAACAAAATTTTTCAACTATTTCCATCCTTCAACATTGACATTGGAAAACAAGTCCAAAACTTAAATTAGAATCATAGTTTGTTGACATTTCTTTTTTAATTTATATATATATTTCTTGCCAAAAGAAAACAGGATAATCAAATTAATTACACTGACTTTTCTTTTGGAGAAAGATAAAGGGTAAAGAAAAAAAAACTCCGATTAACTAAAATAAAATTTTAACAAAATGTTAAAATCATATTTTCTTTTTAAATTTTTCTTATAAAAATATTACTAAACATAAAAATGTATCTGCTTTATTTCTCTTAAATGTTAAAACTAATGCTGAAAAAAATTTTTTTTCTTCAGTACTTTTCAAAACCAAGCTTAAACTGGTAATTAGATAAAAATATTGAAGAGAGAAAGCAAAAGAAATTATTTATTTGATTTTATAGTTTTCTCTCTCTTTTATAAACATTTATAAATTGTAATACATTTCCAATATCAAAATTATATTTAAAATATATGAAAATTCACATACCAACATGTGATACATAAAATATTTAAATTAATTGAATGCCCATTATTATTATTAAAACTCATATATGGGAAAATTGAGATTATTTATTCATGAACTAATTAACTCTAAACTTGAAGAGTTTGTTGTCAACTATTATTGTTAATACCGCAACGTAGCCACATGGCTATAGCATAAAAGAAAAAACTTGCACCTAGATATTATACCCTGAAAAAAATTGTTTTTCAATAAAGAATACAAATTAAATAAATATTTTATAAATTGAAATGGAAAGCAAAAAAAAAAAGAAAGAAAGAATAGAATTTGCTTAATTAAATCATCTGATGAAATAAAAAAGCTAGGATTAAAAATATTAAACAGTCTAAAATAATATTTAATGGTTTTTCTATAAAAGAAAAAAAATTATATTAATAGTAATGAATTTTAAAAAAATTACAATCCATAAACATCTTAGATAAATAACTAATGTAAATCATAATACTGTAACTAAAATCAATTAGTACAAGTAACACCACACACACACACACACATATATATATATATATATATATATTGTACCAGTAAGGGTAAAAATGAATTAATCTAGCCACACTTTAGGAAGCCATTTTAATGTATGGTAATCTTAAGGAACCACTTTTAAATATGAGTAAACAAGTGCAAATTTCATAGTTGCATTTAAAGTGGACAATAATGGACATGATTGAACTTAAAACAGATTATATTTCCCAATCAACTCCCAAAAATCAACACTAGTATTTTGAAATAGTTTTTCTTTTCACTCAGCAATAACTTAATTTAAATAAAAAAAAAATACATTTTATTCTTTTATCCGGGTGCCATACTAAATGAAACAATTTCAAACACTAGGAACCCTCAATTTATAAAACATTTCGTCATTTTTACCCAGTGGTTTAACAGTCTCTTTTCTTAAAACAGTCTCTTCAATTAAAGTTTATTTTTCTCTTAATTGATAAGTGCAAAAATGACCATTTGGAAATGAAAGTTGCTAAATAAAAAAAGAACTGATAACTTAAATTAAAACTAACAATAATTTATTTCACAATTAAAATTAATTCCTATATATGCACACACACAGAGAGAGAAAATTAAAACTAATTATTTTAAAATGCATTCATACAGAAAAGCATATAACAATAAATGGATAATAATGATTAAGCAACTAATACATATAAAATGAATGTTAGCAAAGATATCAGTTTGTACTGACTTAAGGCCTTTTCAATATAACTTTTTTTTTTAAGTTTTTAAAAGAAAAGTCTTACTATGGTATGTTATTTTTTTAATATTTCCATTACTGATCGGAATGGCATAAAAAATCGTGATGTTTTTTCTATCAAATAGTTTTTTTTAAATGTTCCGTTTTTCAAAATAAAATAAAGGCAATCAAGGCACATATTTTCCATAGGCATTTTAAATTAATTCTGGAGTAGGCATTGATATTCGAGTTCAAGAAGAACTCTACATAATTTATGGTAAGTTAATACACGTTAGTGCCTAGCAATGCAGATTATCTGGCCTTATCAACAAATGATCATTGGATTCCATATTTCTGAGAAGGATGATTTTTGCTTCATAAAATACAGTAAATCGTGAAATAATTCCTTAGCCGTATTAAAAGTTCACAAAAGCTAAAAAGTTTATACTGCTAAACTCTCCAGTCCAGATCAAATTAAATCCACGAATGAATAAATAATCATCCCTCCAAAAATGTGTCCCCATTATATTTTCTCTCATCAAATCTTTTACATTTTTTTTTAAATTGACAAGTATACATTCGGTCAGTAATTAAAAGAGAGTAATAAATTGAAGACTTCTTATCTCCTTATTACTATTTATAGATTTTTTGTGATCAAATTAAATTTTCTTCAAACTATACAAAAAAGATATAATTTTTTTTTCTTAATTTAAGTCATCTTATCTGGATTTTTATTAAAATTCATTTTAATAAATGATATGTTTATTTATCCAAGCAAGATGATTTCATATATTTCACCTCTGCACACACATATATGCATAAAGTTCTTAATAATAATAATATTTGAAATCTAAAAGAACTTTAAATAATCTTTAACAATTGGATAAATGCTTGCTATGCTGGGTGACCACTACAATATATATATATTCCAGCAGTTAATATATAATACATTGAGATAATATTCTAATATTGGTCTATTAAGTAAATGGAATACTCTCAATACAAAACACGAGATGATTTTTTTTTAGAAAAAAAATCGAACTATTTCTTCTCTATCTCAATTTATATATAGAGGCTTAAGAGCTTTGGAGAGAAAACATGAAGATTTAAAAACTATAATATTACTTTATTAAAGCTATATTTCAAATTGTTTTATATTATTTTAATTATCATGCGTCAAAATTTTCAATTTACATCTTGTCAATATCAAATCAAATAACAAAATATATAAATATAAACTTCCCAGCAGTAAAAAGTATTACCTATATATGTTGTAACGTGATAAAATTGACCTTCTACTCCACCATTTCTCCACTGGATAAACAAAGCATATATAGAAATAAAAGAAATTGCCCTACAGATTTTAGACAATCATTTATTACTGATACAAAATAAAATAAAACATAACAAAGAAATACTTTTATAATTTAAATATTATTTGTAACAAGGCAAAACATGTATCAATAAATGGTAACTCTGTTATAATTTGTATAAAATTATATAGCTCAGTCATTGCTCACACTATACCATGACAATATTTCCAATATTTATTTATATTGTCCACTACACTAAAGTAAAATACTGAAGACAATTTTTATTAAAAAATAATTTGTTCAGACAGCATTTAAAAAAAAACAACAAACAAACAAACAAACAAACAAACAAACAAATAATATCATTACTTCAAATATCATCAAATCTATTCATTATCCAAAATAAACTACAATAAGAAGTTAAATAAGATATCACTGTCCTAAACAATGATATATGCTATGATATTCATTTAATTTATAATTGAATAAAACCAAACTTAAATCATCAAATAACTAAGTTCCGATATACATTACTCATCAAATATAACATATAGTAATGTAAATTTTATTAAAATTTAATGCTATTTCCTATCTAAACAAACTAGTTCATAAATAGTTATGATAACATTTTGAAAATGTTTTATAAAACTACAATATCTCTAATGTTTAAATAAAATAAAACATATTGCAATCCAAATAATTCTTTTTACACTTTTTTCAGCAAAAACTTTTTATTATTATTATTACAGTTATGACTGTATCATGCAGACTTTATCAGATCTACAAAATTCAAATACATATAACAATATAACCACTACATAATACATTTAATATTTTATACAAATTTATCAATTCTCAAAATTATTAATTTTTTTATTAACTTCTTAAAATTACTAGTAAAAAATGGAGATTAGAAAAAAGTAGAAGAGGAGAATAAGGTAAAATTTATTTGTAATAATTGAGATAATAATAATAATAATATAAAAATGTGTTACATATAAATAGAAAAAATTAAAAGATAAAAAATATAAAGAATGATATATTAATAGTGATAAGGATAATAAAATTGGGGTAGTAAAAAAAAAAGGTAAGGTTAGTTAGTGTATGATGTATAAAATATATGTATAAAATATAATATGTATAAAATAATATATTATAAATATTAGAATAATAGGAAAATAGGAAAAAGTAATTAATAATTAAAAATTAGAAAATTAATTGTATATAAGAGATAAAATATGTATTAAAGAATTTTAAGAAATTATTAGAAAATTAATAATTTTGAGAATTGATTAATTTATATAAAATATGAAATTTATTATAAAATGGTTATATTGTTATGTGTATTTGAATTTTGTAGATCTGATGAAGACTGCATGGTATAGTTGAAACTATAATAATAATAATAATAATAATAATAATAATAATAATAATAATAATAATAATAATAATAATAATAATAATAATAATAATAATAATAATAATAATAATAATAATAATAATAATAATAATAATAATAATAATAATAATAATAATAATAATAATAATAATAATAATAATAATAATAATAATAATAATAATAATAATAATAATAATAATAATAATAATAATAATAATAATAATAATAATAATAATAATAATAATAATAATAATAGTGTGGTCCTGCTGTCAATAAGTAGGAACAAACTTACAAAAGCTCGTGAATGTACTTCATTAAAGGCAAACAGAATCTAATTATTAGTTTAAAAATCTTATAATTTTGAAAATTATAATCGATTTCCGGATTATAAGAAAAGACGCTGTTAACAAAGTAAGTTTTTTTTTATTATTTTGTCCTAAGAAAATCTAGTCATCTAGTTGAAATGGCGTCTGCAGATAACAATTGCGTTGTTAGTAAAAGAAATAACAATACAGATGTCAAATCAGTTGCAGAAGCCAGTAAGGAAAAAAAATCTTATGCAAATATTGCTGCAATGAAACCACAAAAAGCAATATTAGAAAATATTATACAGCAAGAGAACAAAAAAAAACGGAGGGGAAGGACAAATAGGCAGATTTAGGAGAGCCAATTCATTAGACATTTTTGAACTAAGTTTAGAAAATGAAGATGAGACACCTAATCATTTAGCAGAACAAACTGAAGATAATTGGACAGAAGAAGAAATTCAAGAAATAAACATCCAGTTTAATAACACAATACCAAACAAGTTATATGAATCTTTTAAAAAATTCTTTTCTAATAAATCATTAGTGCTGGCAATTACAGATAGAAATCTAACGTTATATAAATTTCACAAAGAGTTATTATATCAAAAACTAACAGAAGAAAACTTATGGGATTCAATCTCAGAAATAGGTGAACATTCAAACTCGCGATATATAGCTATACAATTTTTCAATGAAAATCAAAAAATGAGATTTAAATCACAAATAAAAACAATTGGTGGATACGTAATGATTGTTGTTGATGAAAATCTGCAAAATTATTGCTCAGGAATCATTAAAAATGCGTATTTTGGGTTTAGCATTCATGATTTCAAAAGTATGGTCCAACCATTTGGGCATGCAATATACATTAAGCAAATCTTGTGCAATGATACACCAACACTTATATACACCAACAGTTATCATTTTAAGATAAAGCTGCACCAGCATATTAAACCAGAAGAAATTCCAAGGCAAATTATGGATCAGGGAGCAGTATTATACTTAAACATTAAAGGGCTAAGACCACAATGTTTTGGCTGTGGAGAAAGAAGCCATTTGATTATAGACTGTCCAAAGAATGGAAATAACAAAGGATTTGATTTATCAGAAGAAAGACTAGAAAAGAAAACAAGCTATAAACAAAGAGATGTAAAGCAAATACTGACATCGGATGTGGGAACTCAAGGAAGTGAAAAGGAAAAAAATTCTATACAAACACATATGAATACAGATAAGCAAGAAAATGAAACTGCAAATGTAAATAATGATGATAGTAATATTGGGGAGATTCTAGATTCTTCATTAAGGTTGGAGGAAAAAGTGTACCTTAAGATAAATAATACAAAAGTAAAAGAAAAAAAAGGGAATGATATACAAATGCATGTGGTTAAAGCTTTAGAAAAAAATATAGACAAACACACATTGAAAAAAAATGTTGATGGGAAGCAATATTATGAAGAGAATATGAATTTGGATGAAGAACTGGAATTATCTAAAAAACAAAGAACTAGGAACAATACGAATACTGAGATTACTCAGACAATAATGCCAAATATGCAGCAAGTTACTCAGGTTAATAGTGAACAGAAGAGAAAGCCAGGAAGACCCCAAAAAACAGGAAAACAGGAAAAAAGCTAAAATTAGGAGAGCTTATGTTTGATGACACAGGAGAACGGTATCGAATGGACAGATATACTGATGTTGAAACTGAAAGTGAGTTCGAAGATGCCCAAGATTTACAATTGATAGACAGCCTAAAATAAGGATAATTAAAGATAAAGTAAATTCAAATAAATTCAAAGTAAAAAGTAAATCTTTATAAATGAAAATTAAAATTGCTTCTTTTAATGTACGGGGTTTGAATTCAATAGAAAAAATATTTAAGTTGAAACAATGGATCAAGGAAACAAAACCTCATATAATGGGACTGCTTGAAACCAAAATTTATGCAGGGTCACAAATTGATCCAGCAAAATTTCTAAATAGTGAGGGCTTTGTTGCATGTTCAAGAGACTCTACCTCTCCATCAGCCGGGACAGGTCTTTTGATAGCTACTGCTTGCCAGTTTACCAATTTTCAAATCATATACATTGATGCAAATCTATTAATCATTACTTTATTTCACAAAATAATTAAAATAAATGTAATCTTTGTTTATATGCCATTGCAAAAATATAAAATAAATACAATAATTGCCACAATTAATTCAACACTGGGATCTACAGCTAATCCAACAATTTTGATTGGAGACTGCAATGTAACATATGATGAGTTTGTAAATAAGTGGATACATAAATTATCAATTCCATTGATGAGTGCAAGGGGTTTCTTACCTGAAGATGCTGTTTCATTTCATAATGGCCGATTTTCAACATTAATTGATCTTTGTTTTTACTCTCCAGTGTTTCATCATCTAATAAGCATGAAGTTAATCCCATCAGCAATTTCTGATCACTCAGCTCAGTTCATATCAATTGACCTCAGTAATATACAAGTCTCTAGACTGCAATTAACTAGAACAATAAGAATGTTGATTCCAACCTTAACACCCGAATTTATTTTTTCAGAGACTTATATTATGTGGAATAAGATTCTTTCAATGACCTTTAACCCAATACAGCAATATTTAGCTTACATTAATATCCTGTCATTTAACATTAATCATATAGTGAAAAATCAGCCACCTCCCTCAGGGTTGTTGAAGCTTGCAGAACAAATTCATAAACGTATTGTGGCCATAACCCCTAATCAACACACACAGAAACGTATACATATACTAACAAATGCTTATAACAAAGCATGTGAAACACTGAAGAGCTATTTAAAAAATAAAAAAAGTAGAATATGCCTAATGCATCAACACACATGGACTCGGCAATATATTAGATGGGCATTAGGGAGGGGACCTGAAATCAAAGTGCCATTAGCAATTAAAATAAACAATGAAACATTTACTGGAAATAATATGATCTTACCAATTCTTAACTATTTTAAAGATAAGCTGGGACCAGGAAAATTGATACAATACCAGCCAAATGTATTTGGAATGGCAGAGACTGAATCACCATATACTATAGATGATTTTATAATGAAAATGAATAAAATGGACAACAACTGTCACCCAGGAAGCCCTGGAATTCCACTGTTCATATTAAAACACCTTGACAAGCTGACTAGCAAATGCCTGTGTCAGCTGGCAAATTATTTATCACAGGGAATAATAACAATGGAGGGAGTTAATACAATCGCGATGGTGCCGTTTAATAAAAAAAAGAAGCCCATTCCTTTGTTATCAGAGATAAGGCCAATATCAATGGGTCCATTGCCCATAAAGATTTTAGAGAAAGTAATTAAAGATAAAATAGAACCATTTATTTTACCGATGATTTCACCAGCTCAATTTGCTAAAAAACATTCATCTACCACACAAGCTGCTATGTTATTTAAGGCTATTTTGACATCAGTTAGAGAAAAGAAAAGATATGGCCCGATTGTTGTACAGCTGGATATTGCTTCAGCTTTTGACAATGTTGATATATCTATACTGTTGAGATTATTGAATGACACTGAAATGCCAAAATCACATATATATGTTATAACAAATTTACTCTTAAATCGTGAGCTTCACATTACTCTAAATGGCAGAAATTCACCAGCTTTCACACCAACTAAATCACTTTCACAAGGGTCCCCACTTAGTGCCATCTTATTTATTTTATATATAAATCCCCTTCTTGTCCGATTACAACAGGCATTTGAGGGAATGGAGATCCCAGGAACAGGTCAAAAATTGACCTGCATTGCATACATGGATGATATTACAGTTTTCCTGAAATCAAAAAGGCAGATACCAAAACTACAGATGATTTTAGAAGAATACTCAAAGGAATTTAAACTAAGTAACCAGTTAATAAATACAGACGTGGTTTCTTTTAATTCCTAACAAATCCTTAATTCAATATTTATTGATCTGATTATCCATTATTCTATAATAATTTATAATAAATAAATATATGTGAATCACAAGAGTATATTGTATGACAATGCACTATATAAAATGCTGGAAAGAATCCAAGATATTTTCTTTAGGCTTCAAATAAAATATAATTTTAAAAAATGATTAAATAAAATTGTCTTTATTTATCCATTAATATTAGTTATAAAATAATCAAAGTATTATGAAAATTTATTGCTTTTAAACTCTTCTCTATAAGTATCCTTAAGTTAAATTTTAAATAAAAAAATGAATATTTGAAAATATTAAGCCATGAATTAATTTATATCATTAGATATAAGTTTAAACTTAAAAAAAAAAAGAATCTCTCTAACCTTTTATTGTTTAGATAGCTAATCAATTAAATTCTAAACATACACATTCTTTGTTCATAAATAAATCTTATATGTTAAGATAAAGATAAACAAAGCATACATCTTTTTTTAATACAACGAAGATTATATAGCATACAACCTAAACCAAAAGTTTTTTTTTGCCCACTATGTTCCATTACAGCTCCTAGTTTCATTGTTAACGATTTACATGTAAAGAAATTATCCTTCTTGAGGTAGAGAAGAGACGGGTTAAACATAAATAATAAAAATAAAATTGAGGATTTTGAATTCAATTTCCTTTTTTTATTCCAATACTTTTTCTTTAAATATGTATCCAACTTATTTTTTAAGTAGCAGTTACTTAGTTGATGCAAAATTCCACCCTAAAGGTATTAATCTTTTGTCTGTAATGATATATAAAGAGACATTCTTTTCATTGATACAATATTTACAATCAAAATGGATAACAAATTCTAGCATTTTTTTCTTATGTCATAGCATCGGCCGGGAGGTGAACCCACAACCGTCTGCAACCAACTACTTGCTTGCAAGGTGGCTGTGATGACCTCTCGGCTAACAACACGACCAAATTCTAGCATTTTTCTAAGTCAATAATGTGAAATTTTAATTACTTAATATAACATAGAAATTAGATCAATCAATCTCATAAAATTCCATAATCAAAATATGATATATATCTTCATATCATGGTGTTTGTATTTATCATCAATATACATATATATAGATGAAATTCCAAGTTTAAATAATGAAATTTTATAGTTTACATATAATAAAATGAATTTTGATGGTCCTTTCTTTTCTTCCTTTCCTTTTTTTTCAATATATCTTCTTGTTTCTCTTGGCATTTTACCAACAAATTGCCCTCAACTGAATGGGCAGACTGTTTAGATTTTTATTCTTTTATCATACTTTAGCAATTATCCATTTTTAAAGTAAAAATAACAATTTATAAAGATGAATTTAAAAGCATCTGTTCTGGACAATAACAAACAATAGAAAGCCTTATTAAAATAATTCAGTTCTATATATGACCTTTCTTTGCTGACATCAATGTCACCAAGGTGATTGTTTAATTTAACTCAATCATTATTCCATTTATTGCTTAATAAAATTGTTTTATTTAATAAATAAAAATGAAGATCTTTAAAAAATATTATATACAATAAGAATTCTCATTTTCAATTCCAATACTATTTTTTGGTTTAACTAAAAATAAAGAATTCACCTGACATTTCCAATATATCCTAATAAAAATATATCTTAATACATAATTTTATTATATCCCAATAAACTAATAAATAAACATATATGAAATATTAAATATTTAATTTTGTAAAAAGTAAGTTACTATGGTGACTGCAGTAATAAAAATTGAAACTTGCAATAATTAATAATAATAATCTTACTCAAGTAATCTAATTTATTATTTACTTATTTATTTTTTCATTATAAATTGACTACCATCAATTTATAATTTGATAATATTAATACCAAATAATAATATTTTAATATTATGGTTGTCATAGTTACTTAGTTGAATTTATAATCCAACAACTTCATTATTCATAAATCAAATCAAACAAAAAAAAAAATAAGACCAATATTCTTTTTACTATACTGTAATGTACAACTTAAATTTGAGTAGATACAATTTATATATATATTGTTATTTGATTTGGTATTGACAATCTGTAAATTGAAAAATTTCATGAATGTCAATTAAAATAATATAAAGCAATTTGAAATATAGCTTTAATAAAGTAATATGATTGATTTAAAATTTTCATGCTTTCCAAAGTGCTTAAGATTAGCCTCTATATATAAATTGATGTAAAGAGAAAAGACAGTCCCACCTTTTCTCTAAAAAAGTTTGTCTTGTGCTTTGGATTGAGAGTATTTCATTTACTTAATAGCCTAGTGCTGGAGTATTACTCTTAATGTAATATATATATATATAGCTGGATTTTAAGATATTTACGTATCTGAAAAATTTGTGCTTTCAAGCTGATAGGAACAATTTGCATAAATGCTGTTCAGTAGAGTTGGGATTTAGATCTAGTATCTAGTCCTCCTACCCTTTACTGACAATTGCCAATTAGCTTGAAACCATGGTTTAAAGGTTGGAGAGAATTTGAAAGAGATATTGAATTTTCGATCCTCTCTCGGCATTTTTTGTAAACAAGCTTGAGTGAGCTATTGGTAAAGCTCCATCTGTGATCATAAAATGCAAGCTATAGGCAGGTTAAAAAAATTTTTAACTTGTTTTTGTTTATCATATATTTATATATATATATGTGTGTGTGTGTTCTGCCAGTCGTTATTTATAGATCTGAGACTTGGGACACTTAGTAAATATTACAAAAAATGAAAGCAAAATAAAGCACAACCAATAATAATAGTTTACCGGTGAAAAAATTAAGAGGCCAAATTTGAACAGAATTAGTCATGTTATTAAAAGACATAGCATTTGATGAATAAATATAATAATAAAATTAATGTCAAAAAAAAAACTTAAGGAGAAATAAAAATAGTCCTATTTTAGGAAGATGTTTGAAATAAAAAATAGTGTTGTAGAGAAAAGAAACTGTTGTTAAAAAACTATTAAAATCAATTTGAAGAGACCTTTTATATTTTAATGATCAGTAAGTGTTAAAAATTGTAATTGTCATTTGAAAACAAAATTTATATCTACATAAAAAATATATAATTTTATGAAGACATTAGATTGAGATATTAAATACAGAAACAATAATTAGTTTGCTTATATATTATAAATCTAAATTTCTTAAGATATGCGCTTCATTTTTTTTTTTTCTCTTCTTTTTAATTATAAAATTTTATTTAAGTAGAAGTACCCTGATGTTACTTTTGGGATATAACATTCAGAAGTCACTTCTAGGTTTGAGATATTATATACAGAAACAATAATTAGTTTGCTTATTTATTTTAAATCTATATTTTCTTAAAGTATGAATTTCTTTTTCTTTTTTTTTCCAGTTTAAAATCTATTTCAAATTTATCAAATTTAAAAATAACTATTTTCTTTTATATATATATAATTAAAGAAACAAGACACCAGTAATTAAAACAGTTGTAAGACTTACGCATTCCATTTTTTTTTAATTATTATTATTACAGGCAACTAACTAAATAAGATTTTTATAGGTTTTCCTACTTTTCAGATTTATTAAATTTAGAATGCTTTATAAAGAAAAAATATATTCTTAATATATTAAAAAACTGTAGGTGTAACCATGGAATTTTTTTAAAAATAGCCTTAAAAAAAGATTAACTTCACTTTTTATATCTAACAGACTATTAAAACCTCTTTCTTTCTTTCATTATACGTTCATATAAAATGCAGTGTTTAAAATTTAAGTATGGCTACCCATTCACTCTAATTAATATCATTTGTCAGATTAGTTTTTTTTATAAGACCTGGAAAAGCAAATGTAAAGTGATTCGTTTTACATTAGCGTAGTTAATTTGGCAATAGAACCCTAATTAGTTGCTATGTCTTAGGGTTTTTTAAAATTTAATCAGCATGTGTTTGGAGTAAAGTGTTGAGCATACTTAGCCTGTATCAAGCCTTCTGCTATGTTTTTGTTCTTAAGTTTTTAATGTGTTTTTTAAGTGTTGCACTCCTTGTTCCGCTATCCCATTGCTTTTGATGGTATGGGTGTAAGAAGTTGTTTAATTCCTCCCTTGTTTAGAAAATCCATAAATTTTCTTGAAGTGAAACCTGAACCATTATCTGTCACAATAATTTCTGAATAACCATGCATGGCAAATAGTTCATTTAACACTTGGATGGTACAGTCTGCACTAGTGTCCCTAACTATACAATATTCTGTCCATCAAGAAAAAGCATCAATCACTAATAGTATCTGGTGTCCATCCCATAGGCTAATGTGATCCAGATTAACACATGTCCATGGAGACTTAGGCAATTCCCATGTTTCGTAATGCTTTGGCGGTAATCTGGCCACTTGTTGGCAGTTCCTGCAATATTTTATCTGGGTCTCTATTTCATTTGTTATGTTTGGCCACCAAACATAAACACTTTATTTTATTAACAAAACTTTGATTAACATCTAAAAATATAATTTCATAAATTAACTCACTAAGAAGTATATGTAAACAAACTTGGAGAGCTATAAGCTCCTATCACAGAGATTGAAATATTAATTGTTCAATCAAATGTTCATGAATTGTGATTGGAGTTTTTATTTATTTTAATTTCTTTGTATACATCATCATCATCATTTTCAACCATTTTTGATCCAATAAAGGATGAAAATCTCTTTAAGTTCAATCCATCTTCCCTGATCATTATTCTCTCATCCCCACATCACCCCAGCACACTTCCTTATTTCATCCATTCATCTCACATGTGGTCATTTTCTAAGTCTTTTAAAATCATTTGGAATCCACTTTAAAATTTCAACTATAAACATTTATTATCATATTCTAGAAATATGTCCAGTCCAATTCCACTTCAGTCTCTTAATTCTTTCAATGATGTCAATAATACATATTTGTTCTCCTACCAATGTATTTTGTTTTCAATATCTTCTTGTTATTCCTAACATGTATCTTTCCATACTTCATTGAGTGATCTGAAGTATCTGTATTACTCTCTTGTTAAGTATCCAAGTCTCAAATGTGTAAGTAAAAACTGATAAAACACATTTATCGAAAATCTTTCTTTTCAATCACATAGACATATTTCTTTTTAATATTAAGTTATTTCTATCAAAAGCATTCCAAACAAGTTTAATTCTATGATTTAATTTCATCCATTATGTTTTCATTTGTAGTAAAATTTGATCAGGGCATTTGTAGTTGTTAACTTCTTCTAACTTATTATTATTAATCTTTATTTTCATTTTTTGAAAAAATGCATTGAACATTACTTTAGTCTTTTCAACATTTACTTCTAATTCTAATTTCTTACTTTCATTTGATAACTCTTGCAATATTTCTTGAAGATCTAAAGCATTATTTGCAAAAACAAGCACACCATCTGCAAAATCTAGCTGATATAAATAATCTCCATTTATTTTTAGTCCACAAAATACTTCTTGCAAAATTGCTATAATAAATTTTTGGAGATATGAAGGCACCCTATCATATACCCTTCTCAATGTTAATCTTCCTAGTATCATTATGTAATCTAATTGTTGATGTTGCATTTTTATAAATATTTTTCAGAATATGATAATATCCTAGGTCTATTTGATGATCCAATGCTTTAATTACCGAATAAATGTTTATAGAATCAAATGTTGTTTCATAATCTACAAATCTAAAGCATAATAGCAACTCATATTCATTTGCCCTTTCTATACCTTCTCTCCTTAGATGTTATCCACTGTGCTAAAAGTACTTTTAAATCCAGCTTGCTTTTTTGGTTGGTTAAAATTCAAAGTTTGCTGTAGACGAGTTGTAATTATTATATGTATATATAGTAAATATTTTTTTAAAATAATGTATTCTGCTTATAGGTTATCAATGAGGGGAAATGCATTATGAATCAGTATGGCTACGAGAGTGTTGAACGTTTTATTCTCTAGCTAAAAATAGATGAATGCCTACACACACACACATGGCCCACACATGCATATCCAATTTTTCAAAATGTTCTCAAAGTAAAAAAAATAAATATTTTGCAACATTTTTGTCGTAATGAATATACTACCTCATAAAAATATGAATAAGAATGTAAAATATAACGTTTTATTGTCAACAATCTTCTTATTCATATTAAAATAATATTCTATTACTATATTTTTTATTGAGGTTCAATCAGACTGAGCAGTTCATTGATGTAAATAGTTTTATTAACGTTTATGACGTTAAGATGTAAAAAAATATGCATTTAAAAAACAGCAAAAATAGTAAATACCACTTACGACGAATAAGTGACATCATTAGGTTGTTTTATACTACCGGTTAATTACTCGGTCTGATTTCAGATAATAAATGTATATTTTTATATACAATATACAGCTGATATCTCTAATGAATCCGATATCATGCAAAATTTTTGGTATAGGATAAGAGTAAATACTAAGACAACTTGATTAGAACTATAATCACAAAAGCTTTGATATTAATTATTTAGGTGAAAAGTTGGTTTATTATTGCGTGAATTTTTAATATATAAAACAAATATTTCATCGTTTATCTTCTATTATTATAAACTGATGACAAGATTTCTTTACATTTTAAATGAAAATTAGCTAAAAGCACTGCTGTTTGCATAATCTAGAGTAAATGATTATTGCAAACAGTTAATAAACACTTTCATTTAACTTAAAGTTAAACTAATTAAACAGCTTTGAGTAAAATCTATTTTATAAAAAAATAATCTGTAAATTTACTAATATTAAAGAAAAATAAAAATAAAAACTTTTAAAATTTTCTAAATAGAATTTTTTTTATATTTTGTTTTACAATATGTCTATATGTGTTTGTGTATCTTCGGTGACATTCATAGTATCCATTGGAATGGAATGACTGCAAAATATAGGAATTAACTGCGAATAATCAATAAGCACCGTCAGATCAAGAGTATTTAGTGCAGCAATGCAAGATAAGTTATTTTATTTCAGTCTCTCTTTATATTCTTATTTTTTAATTTTTCTTTCTTTAATAGTTTAAGTTGGTTTAGTGCCAGATTATCATAAATTTTTCTTATTATTAATAATCTTTTCACAGTACAGTAATTATGACAGTGATATTCTGTATGTATGGAATCATATTTTCTTTTTGTATTATAAGTATCACAATTCTTATTCAAATAGTGTTCTTTGTATGCAAGAATGTATATATGCATGCATGTATAGATGTATATACATGTGATGTATATATATATGTACACAAGATCTAGAAAAATCACTAAACCATGGCAATTGTTCTTTCAGTAATGGAAGTATCAATAATAATAATAAATGTGACAAGCAGAAAGTAATGGAAACAATAAAGAAACACTATATATATATGAAAAACAAAAAACAAGTTAAAAACTTGCTAACGCTTGTATTTATGTCAACAGATGGTGTTCTATCAAAAACACCGTCAAGCGTATGTTTACATAAACGTCAGAGCATGCATTCACTATCTCTAACTTTAATTCCACTTTCGGATCATGATTTCAAGCTATTTGCTATCATCAGTGAAAGACAGGAATTTTAGAAACTAGATCTAAACACAAACTCTGAGCGTTTATGAAACAGTTTCTATTCAGCTTGCAAGCGTGAATCTTTTAGACACGTAATGTCTTCAAACTCAGCATAGCAAGCCAGACAGCTACATGGGTCTGATCTCAGTTCAGCATCACCACATAGTAGAAGCCTCTGCAATATATATCATTGCTAGAAAGACCTCAAAGGTACATTTATGAAAAACAAAAAACAAGTTAAAAACTTGCTAACACTTGTATTTATGTCAACAGATGGCGTTCTACCAAAAACACCGTCAAGCGTATGTTTACATAAATGTCAGAGCATGCATTTACTATCTCTAACTTTAATTCCACTTTTAGATCATGATTTCAAGCTATTTTCTATCATCAATAAAAGACAGGAATTTTAGAAACTAGATCTAAACACAAACTCTGAGCGTTTATGAAACAGTTTCTATTCAGCTTGCAAGCGTGAATCTTTTAGACACGTTAATGTCTTCGAACTCAGCATAGCAAGCCAGATAGCTACATGGTTCTGATCTCAGTTCAGCATCACCACATAGTAGAAGCCTCTGCAATATATATCATTGCTAGAAAGACCTCAAAGGTACATTATGAAAAACAAAAAACAAGTTAAAAACTTTCTAACGCTTGTATTTATGTCAACAGATGGCATTCTACCAAAAACACCAGCAAGCGCTCAGAGTTTGTGTTTAGATCTAGTTTCTAAAATTCCTGTCTTTCACTGATGATAGCAAATAGCTTGAAGTCATGATCTGAAAGTGGAATTAAAGTTAGAGATAGTGAATGCATGCTCTGACATTTATGTAAACATATGCTTGATGGTGTTTTTGGTGGAATGCCATCTGTTGACATAAATACAAGCATTAGCAAGTTTTTAACTTGTTTTTTGTTTTTCATAAATGTACCTTTGAGGTCTTTCTAGCAATGATATATATTGCAGAGGCTTCTACTATGTGGTGATGCTGAACTGAGATCAGACCCATGTAGCTATCTGGCTTGCTATGCTGAGTTTGAAGACATTACATGTCTAAAAGATTCACGCTTGCAAGCTGAATAGAAACTGTTTCATAAACGCTCAGAGTTTGTGTTTAGATCTAGTTTCTAAAATTCCTGTCTTTTATTGATGATAGAAAATAGCTTGAAATCATGATCTAAAAGTGGAATTAAAGTTAGAGATAGTAAATGCATGCTCTGACATTTATGTAAACATACGCTTGACGGTGTTTTTGGTAGAACGCCATCTGTTGACATAAATACAAGTATTAGCAAGTTTTTAACTTGTTTTTTGTTTTTCATAAATGTACCTTTGAGGTCTTTCTAGCAATGATATATATTGCAGAGGCTTCTACTATGTGGTGATGCTGAACTGAGATCAGACCCATGTAGCTATCTGGCTTGCTATGCTGAGTTTGAAGACATTACGTGTCTAAAAGATTCACGCTTGCAAGCTGAATAGAAACTGTTTCATAAACGCTCAGAATTTGTGTTTAGCTCTAGTTTCTAAAATTCCTGTCTTTCACCGATGATAGCAAATAGCTTGAAATCATGATCTGAAAGTGGAATTAAAGTTAGAGATAGTGAATGCATGCTCTGATGTTTATGTAAACATACGCTTGACGGTGTTTTTGGTAGAATGCCATCTGTTGACATATATATATTGTAACCTAACTAGAATGAGATGGGGGTATGAGAAAGTGAAAAGAAAGAGACAAAGAGAAAATGCTAATAATGAAATGAGAGAAGGGTGTGAGAAAGAAAAAAGAGAAAGAGAAAAGAGAAAATATAATACTAATAATGAAATGGAGCTAATGATAATGGTAAAAATAAATGATGGAAAAGAAAAGAATTGAGGAAGAAGAGAAATGGGGGAAAGTAACAGAAATGATATATGTAATGGAAAGAGAAAAGGAATGAGATGATTGAAAGATACGAAAGAGAGATATAAAAAGAAGATAGAATAAAGGAGAGATAAATGAAATGAGATGATAGAAGAAACTCTTAATGAATGTTTTAAATAGCTGAGATGATAAAAAGATATGAAAGAGAGATATAAGAAGAAGATGGAATAAAGGAGAGAGAAATGAAATGAGATGATAGAAAGAAATGACATGAAAAGAAATGGAATAAAATTGAAATGAAATGAAATAAAATATAAATGAGAGACTCTAAATGACTCGGCTCAGTGGGGTTACAATAATTTTAAAGAAAAGAGATGATGATCTAGAGATGTATAATCAAGTAAAGGTCAAATCCAATATTGATGAACTATAACTACTACAGCATATTAATATTTCAATAAACCATACAAAAGATTATCTAAATTACTAATCAATGCTTACTATATTAGTCCTACCAATAGATTATACACTCTCTGAATAAGACCTATGATGCTTTGCTTTAAAATATTATCTTACAGAATTGTATTTAGTAATAATTTACTAAGGCTGTAACCTTAAAAATAAGTGTCTGAAAAATATGAAGGTAGGGACCTCTATAGGTCTTAAAACACAATTGTATTTACTAAAAACAACAAGTGTAAATAACCTCAGGGATTTTAAAACTAACACTCTGGTGTAAAATTAAAGTTTAAGTTAAGTTGCCTAATAAAGAATTACTGTGATTAATAAATAAATAAGTGACATCTTAGCTGACCATAAAATAATTATAATATGTTCAATCTTAAAATAATAAACAAAACAAATATTAATTCACAAAATTTAATGAATCAATTTAAATTTATCTAATAATGGCCTATTATCTAAGATATACTTGAGCAGAGAAAAGAGCAAGGGTACTTTTAATGCCTTTCCATACTCACAGACACCACTAAAGACCTCAAATGCAAATGAATTAGAATTCTTTAAATATATCAGATTTAAGATGATGATAGATGATGTGCAGTGAATATAAGATAAGGTGTAGCTTTTAAAATAATATTAATTAAAATATTCTTATGAAGTACTAATATTGTTAATCTGATATTGCATAATCTTTAGTCTGAAAAATATACTGATAATTTAAAAAATAAAAAATAAACTTTTAACTAAGTATTTAATTAGGTATCTGCTATAATGCAATTATCTGTATTTATGATTCAATATGAGAATCATTTACTTTAACATAGTTTTTTTTAATTTCAAGACAATATTAACTATATTTAATAAACTTAGAATATACTTGTAAATTTCTGAATTGAAGATTCAATAACTTTTACATTTTAAGATTTTGTGAACTTGGAACCCAAGACAATAATATATTTTCATATAAAAGTAAAACAAAAAACAAAACAAAACTTTTGAAATAATAATAATTTGGTTTATTAATAATGAGAAGAAATGTTTACAAATGTAGTAGAATACAAACAATGCCAATACCGCACTAAGATTTAATGTAATTATTTGGACTCTTAACAGTTTTATTTAACTTACACTAATACACTTAATAACCTACAAAGGTTAGTCACTGTTACTTTCTTTTAATAATTATATTTTTCTCAAAAAAAAAAATATTTTAAACTTTAATTATCATCTGTACTTAATAAGCACATTACTATTATTCTTTACTAGACTAATTTATACCATTATTGTATCATCTAATAATCAGAATGACACACAGAACTAGATTTATATTGAAAACCTTAAGCTTAATTTTATACTCCTCAACTTAACAAACACTAAGTTGGAATAAGCATATTCAACAATACTTTTTAAAAATATCATCACTAGTTTCACGGATATAACTAATATCATAGCTAGATATATGTTTAAATCAGATTAAGCTAATATTAAAATTAGACTAAATTAAGTGTATGGGACAATCATTCATCAGAGATCAGTTATACTTTTTTAAAATATCTTTAGTCCACATAAAATTATTCCCTTAATGTTTTAAAAATAATGATGTAACAGACTTACAAATCCAGCGGCAAAATTCTGGATCAAAATATTAAATTATTATGTGTGAATTGCCACTTGTATATATCTTTTGAATATAAATTATTCAATTTCAAATCATATACCATATGCATATTTAATATACTTTAAAATAAATATAACTTATTGTTGGTTAGCTTGTGTGTGATAAAACTATCATAGCAACACAATTCAAACATTGATATACCTATGAGTCTTACATTAGCTACAACTACCTGAAGAAATACATTTCCTCAAACAAGCATATCTTGTCATCACAAATCTAAAACAAATGCAACATCACCTACTGTGGTGGAATTAGCATTAAGTCATCATGAATGATAGGCAAAAAATATAAAATACTAGGCTCCTCAGAGCTGGAAAAGAATGTGGTGGTTTCCAAAATACCTAACTACGAGGCAAACTTAAGATGTCTGGAATTCATCTTCAGTACATCTGGGAACAGGAACACCCACCAGAAAAGCACAATCCTCTCATGGGATTTCCAATGCTTATAAATGTGATCATCATCACTGAAAAATACAATACAATATCCTCTTTTTGGGAATAAGCACTATCAAATCATGGAAATACAATACAATAAGGATGGAGGATTTTATCTACTCCATAAGCATATTCAAAAATTATTACTAAGCCTAACTCTTGAGACTAACAAATACTAACTAATAGCAAGATATATACTTCACCTTAATTAATTAAGTTATTCTAAGAGATCTAAAAATACAAAACGTATATCCAATGTTAGAACCAACAAAGCAAACTATGTCAACTGACTACTGTAGAAAATACTTTGAAATTAAATGCATATAAAATTCTAGGCAAGGCACAATGCACACATAACAAAATATTAAATGCTAAAATATAGTAACTAGTGAACTTTTAAAATTGTAAATTAAATGCAAGAATATTTATTTCTCAATGAATATAAAATATTGGTAGTTATTCTTAATATAACATTCATAAAACAAATGAATGGATATTCTCTGATAAACTTCTTTAGTAAATTTAAATTAAAAATTGAGTAAAACATCCCATTTATATGAAAATAAGACTGTGATATTTAAATCTCTATAATAAAATTATTAAATAGAAACTAGCTAGTGTAATGCTTGATAAATAAACTAAATCTACTTAAGAATGGCAAAAAACATTTGCTCATTCAAATAAACCTATTTCATTTTAAAATTATAACCCTAGTTTACCTGTATATTTATGCAAAAGTGTTACAAAAAAAAAATTAATAGCATAAATATTTTATGGTTTTTTTTTAAAAAAACCAATAAAGCAGACCATAAAAAAAATACATTAATTTAAGTTCATATTTCTGCTCCATGATGATTTTTCCATTTCATAAGATGTAGACAATTTATCCAGGTTAAGATATCGATTTGAATTCAAAGCTTCAACTAATACATTTATATACATGGCAATCATTTCCAAATGAAAATGTTCAATAGTTCATTAATAATATTTTTTTAAACAATTAAAAAAAATAATTAAATAATAAGATTAAGCTGGCATGAAACAAAATAAATTCTTCAGTTGAACACACTTTAATCGAGTTCAAAATTGCATATTATAATAATAATAATAATAATAATAATAATAATAATAATAATAATAATAATAATAATAATAATAATAATAATAATAATAATAATAATAATAATAATAATAATAATAATAATAATAATAATAGTAGTAGTAGTAATAATAATAATAATAATAATAATAATAATAATATATTTCTTTATATGAAGTTCTTCATCCTCTTTTAGGAAAATGCTTCTTTTAAAATATAGTTTTTTAAATAGTTTCCTAATAATATTCCAAGATGTATTTATTTTTAAAATTAATTTCCTTTGCTTACTTTTAAATATGAGAGTAGAAATTTTTTTACTGTTCAAGACATTTCTCTGTTTATATGCTATAATTAATACCATAAAGTTATTTTTAAATACTGGCAAGTATGACCATTTATAATGTACTCAATAACTATTAATTCATTATTAATCATTATAGATTGCTTTAAAGTTTTATTTCCAAATACGTATCCTTTCTTACGGTGTAATTAAAAATTATCCTTTAAAATGTATATATTATCTGCTTGCATTTAGCTAAACAAATCATTTTTATATATGTCAAGATATAAGTAATAACTTTTCTTTTTTTTTTTTTTTAAAAAAATCATTCTTTATAGTTTCACTGTAATCGAATGTAGCAGCTTCTTTATAATGTTCTTTTTTAAACTTTAAAAAAAAAATTCTCTCTTTTTTTTACATATACTTTTAATCTAACAGGAAAAATAATTAGCATTTTATTTTCAAAATAGTTTAATACAACCGAACGCTTATCTATGGAAATGATTAATAGTTTGTTCCTTAACCTTATTTCCAAGTAAAGAAAATTAAACCGTTAATGTCATATAATATGTGAGATGCTTCATTTACTTTAGACATTTTTTTACTATAATTTCTATGTCTCGACTGAAATTCAAATTGTCAGAAAAATGGATTACCTTTTCTTTTTAGCCCTCCAACATTACAGGATGATTTTAAATATTTTAAACATACTTGTATTTTTTTTTAGAAATATCAAGTTCTTTAAAAAAAAATTACTTTTATTAATAAAATTTTTAAGATCCACACCAGTTGAATCAAACAAGATCAGCCCCTGAATGACCCCCTCGATCTCCATTTTATCTCACAATTTTTCATCCACCTACAATTCATTTAAAAACCAATAAAAATTATTTTTTATTAAATTTTAATATTCTGACAAACCAGCTGTGGAATCAATCTACTGATGTAATCAATATAATTTTCCCATACCACATGACCTTCAGCTGCAAAGTCAAAATTTTAATATTACAAATATTATGCAACAATTGTTTTTTTAATGATATTTTATGTAACACAATAGTAAGAAATATAAAATTTAAAGTTATCCCTTTATTACACCTTTAAATATTACATTAAAAATAATTTTATCCACACATTTGCTTTATTTACTTATTTTAAACAATATGGGAGTTAAATTATTTTTTTATTCTTATGTTTCCATGTCTATGCATGCTCATATTCTCACATATGTCTGGCCTTACTTTAATTGTTTAAAATTATTTTTAGAATTACAACAATAAAATGTTAACGATTATTTAATCTAACTAACTTTTATAACTATAATGTTAAACTACAAAACTAATAACAAATATTCTTATTTCTTTTTTAATAAAACTTACATATCATTTTTTTTAAAAATTTCTTACTTATTCCAACTTAATAATAATATCTTATTATTATTTTTTAAACATTAGAATAGATTATACAGTAGATATTTTCGAATATATTTACTATTTATCAATTCACCATTTTTTTAACATTTGCTTATGTTAAATTATTACCTAATATCATTTATCAAACCAACTAATATTATTAAAAATATTTAGATTATCCTATTTTAATAATTAACTAGTTTAATTTCCATTTTTATCATCATTATCTTTTTTTTTATCCAAAATTTAAAAAAAAAAAGGTTAAGCTAAGATAACCTTGATTACCTTTTGGAACTAAGTGACACTTCAGTTAGGTACAATATATATATATATATATATCAATAATGAAGCATGACTTTTTTAGGAAAAGAAGCACACTTCTTTTTTTTAATAATGTTTTTATTTCACTTGCTACAACAATTTTCATGTAATTGCCTTATATATATATATATATATATATATATATATATCATATTTTTCTAGATATGTTTATATATATATATATATATATATATATATATATAACATATCTAGAAAAATATGAAACTTTTTTATCTGTAAATCAAAGAATATGTTATCAATATATTTTTATCTTCCAAATTCTTTTAACTTTCTTAAAAGTTTCAACTGTAAATTAGATCTTAGCATTGTTTGAACTTCTTATAATTAACAGAGAATGCATTAGTCAAGTTCATTCTTTGTGTATATAAAAAAAATTCAACTGTTGGTAAAAAAATTGAAAGTCAACAGTAATTTCATACAAAAAAATAATGAATTTGAATTGCTCATTCTAAACAGACCGTGATTAGTTTAAATACAGATAATACATTATCAATATATTTTTATCTTCCAAACCTTTTAACATTCTCAAAAGTTCTAACTGTAAATTAGATCTTAGCATTGTTCGAACTTTTTATAATTAACCAAAAATGTGTTAGTTAAGTTCATTCTTTGCATATATAAAAACAATTCAACTGTTCGTAAAAAAATTAAAAGTGAATTTTTTATATTGAATTTTAATTAAAGCTTCAGAAAATTTTAGTGAATTATTTTATGGAAGCATTCATGCCATTAAATACATGGATGCTTCATCCCTGATATATATATATATATAGGTCCAGGGTCTGCATAAATATATATATATATATATATATATAT
This sequence comes from Epiperipatus broadwayi, assembly GCA_028023455.1. Taxonomy (NCBI): domain Eukaryota; kingdom Metazoa; phylum Onychophora; class Udeonychophora; order Euonychophora; family Peripatidae; genus Epiperipatus; species Epiperipatus broadwayi. The sequence continues at coordinate 503,960 of JAQFVV010000182.1, read as the reverse complement.
ATATATATATATTGTACCCTTACTTCTTGATATGTAAAATAGTTTAAAATACAACTAGCTCAGTTACATTATTCTGCTTAATTAAAATTTGCATATCTATCTTTAATATACTTTTATATTATCATATATTAATTAAATTTATTATCAATCATCAAAATCAATATAGTTCTATATTATACTAATTAAATAAGTATTTAATAAAATTATGAGACTGTGAAGTAAAGTTACAAAGTAATAAGCAGATTTACACTGAGTCAATATCTCCCTAGATACCGTCTCAATGGCATAAGAATACTACTACTACCTTATTATCTTACCACTACATCTATAGCATTCTTATGACTTTTAAAATGAAATATATTATCTTTAATAATACTAAAATAATTCCTAACTTTTATCTTAACATATAATTAAATAATCTCAGGTTCTTCTAAGCTGTTTTAAAATAATAATAACTCATGTAAATAAGTATGATGTGGGATTTTATATCAAACTTAGATACACCTAACTTATTTTAATAATAATAATAAATAATAATCTTAAAGTGTAATTTAATCTCATCTATTTTTCTTATATAATTAATCACTAAATAAATAAATAATTATATGTAGATCTTTTATTTCATATGGTATCTTCATTTTAAAATAGATCAAAATCTTATACTTAATAATCTGTGGCAATAAACAATATTGTATTCTTATAATGTGCATTATAATCATCTTATGACCATTGTAATATTTATGTTCATGTCAATCAATTCTTATAAAATAATGTTAAGCAAATATGGTATTCAATTCTAAGTAATAATAACAAATTCAATTTTGTGCAAATATTATGTTTATTTCAAATCATCTGATGTCAAAATGCTGTGGTGAAAAATAATGAAACTCGACACACTTTTAAAACAAATTAACAAATTTATTTACAATAACTTCAAATAAAATTTATTTACACTATTTACAGTTTAAAATTTATGACAACAAATAAATAAAAATAAGAAATACAAATATAAGAGGCTTACACTGTTATTAACTCATGTACTTAATAAGCAACTTTACATTCCTTCAAATGCTATATTAATAATATTACAGTGTGTTTTTCCAAAACGTAGATTTTTAAAATAAATAGTAATGTACTTTAATTACTACAAATAACAATATATGTCAAGACTATTTATGTAGCATGTGTTCATAATGTAGCTCTACCTATTAAATAACTACATTAATTAAATATTATCATTTATAATGTATTATCATGTATTCACTTTATTATTAGCATTACTTAATAGCTTATAAAATTAATGTATCTTTGTAATGTAAAACAAATAATTGACTGTAATTATACTTTACTTAATGTAATTCCTGTTATAGTTTTATCAAATATGCATTACTATCTGTACTGTTCAAATACTATTATTAAATATTTATCAATTTTAAATTATAAACATTACATTAGATAAATTCTATGATTCTTTTCTGTGTAAAAATATTACTTTACTTTATGTGTTATTTTAATCCTTTCTAATAATTCTATCTATAAAAATATTCTAAACTATCTAAAATTCCGAAAAAACATCAACTTTAAATAAAATACATATCAAATTACCTATACTAATCGTCTATACTTAGTAACTTCAATCAAAATATAGGCTCTACCCTAACGTAACTAACTTATTCAATACAAAATAAAAATAAGACTTTTAAAATCCTTTTCTAAATTGAAAAATAAAATAATTACTTAGATAAATAATAAAACATTCTAATACTAAACATAAATAAAATATCAAAATTATTTATGAAAGAATCATATAATTATTTCTAAGCTTCTTAGTAATGTTGTATCATGTTTATATTATAAATTAAAAATACATATTTTAATAAAATTGTTGTAATATAATGTATGTGTTTTCTTAAAATACTATCCATTCATCCACAATAATATTAGTTGATCTAAAGAAAAAATATTAATCCAAATATTATACATGTTTTACATAATGATAATAATGTCAGTCTGCTACCAGTATTCTTGGATTGACTTAGAAAAAAAAAATAATACATATAAATCATTAAATATTCCGTGTTAAATTAATTATAAAATAAATTTAGTAATTAATATTATATTATTTTTAGTTATTATTTAAGTAATGTACCTATCCTACTTTTAAAGTTTAATAATATTTAAATTATGTTAAATAAATAAAATAAAAATATATTCATATTCACACTTTTGTTCTACCATAAAAGTTCTAACAAATCCTATGTAAAAGTCAATAGAACACTATTTCCTGTTCGTTGTATCACGTGTTTCTTGAAAGTTTATAATAAAAAGATACTTTTTTTTTAAAAAAAAATAAGTTAAGAAAAAAATAAAATTAAAAAAATAGTTTATAAGTTTCTGATCAGTTCTTCATAAATATTATTCAAAATTATTATTTTAAATAATTTATAGTTTATAAATTATTTTACATTGAATTATTTTAATCAACTTGGTGCTTGACTTAGTTTGACTTGATTTGGACATCCATGTAATACTTCGCATTTATAATTAAATATTCAGGTAAGAATTAATTTCTCCATCTATAACGTCCAGCGTTTAGATTACTTCAATATAGTAATTTTATTATATTAGATTTTAAATAATCATATTTATAATCTATTTGCCTTTTAAAACGTCAATATTTAGTCTTTTAAGCACAAAGACTTAACAAGGCAAGTATTTATTTAAAATTACTACTGCTTCTTATATCTTTCCTTAAGATATACATTTTACTTCTATAATTTGTCAAAAATACTTTTTTCACAGAAGTATTTTTATTTCTTTAAAATATCTATTAATAACAACAATAGTAATTTAACTTTAAAACTATTTATAGTCCAAAATACTACTTTTCTCCATCTTATAGTTTTCTGTACTAATCCAGCGTCTGTTACTTTTCTAGCATAAAGTTTCTGATATATTTCTCCGATACGTGATGTTTCCATTGATTATTTGTACGTAAATTGAGTTTCGATATTGAGAAGAGAATAGGGAATTATTAAGTTTCTGACTGCATACTTATCATTTAAAAATTATAAAATTATTATACAATAACACTCTTATGATTTTAAAACTGATTTTAAGAGCGTTTATAAATTTACTTAGCTATTTTCTCAATAGCACAAACGACTTAAAGTTTTATTGTAGAGAGCCCCTTCAACAATTGAATCCAGCTTATATACTAGAAGAGACTCCACATCTGATTGGTACGTTTAAACAATCAAACTTTGCTGATTTACATATTTATCAACTCACTATTAAAAATAAAATAATGACTTATTTAATATTTAATATTATTACAAATTTTTAAAAATAATATTTATCGTTTATTTAAACCTATTAAACATTCTTTTAAAATATTCTTTCTCACTTGATTTAAATCTTAACTTTTATAAGATCATTTAAAATAAACTAAAATTTTTTAAATACGTTATATTTTTAAAGTAATATTTTTAAAAATCAGATTTAATATTTTACATTAATATCTTTATTTTTTATCTCGTGATAACTCATATTATTTATAAATTTTACACATGATTTTGTAAAATAATTATAACTTTATAGACAACTTCCAGTTGTGTATAACATCTGTTCTTTATAACACAAGAAGCTTGTTCTAAAAATAAACTAACAATTGTTTTTAAAATAAATATTTATTTTTAAAATAAATAAGATATTATATCAGACTTTTAAAATAATATTTGATATGATTAAAATCAAATATTAATCTCAATTTAAGTACTTATAATTTAAAATATTTCTATTCACTTTTAACATATATTTTAAACTAAATAAATATCTTTGTCTAATTTTAACTTGTCTTTTAAATACTTTAGCTTTAAACATTTGTTATTAAATTTATTAATGCAGTATTACATCATAATCATCATCATTTTAAATATCTTCCCAATACCAACACAATTCACATATCAAATACTCATAGATTGCTTTAATTAAACTTATGGTAACATTACCACAAGCAAAGTCAACATCCCATATTTAAAATACTTCTTAAATTTAAAATTTTCTACTAGATTTGCACAAAACTTAAATGGTGACCCATACAAAAGGGCACAATATATAGGTCCAGGGTCTGCATAAATCATGCATGATGTGGATTTATCAGAGTCTTAATGTAGAGCAATACTAGTATACAGATATATGTTTGATATATCTAATCACATTAAATTTGATTTATCAGAAGAAAAAAGTTTAATATTAAGGTAGATGATTTCAAAAGAAAATTGTATACTATTGTTTTCAATCACACACATGCTCATTTCAAAAGTACAATGCACCAGATTTACATGCTAAAAGGTTAACAGTAGTAAACTTTCATTTCTTATAATATATTAATGTTACATCAATACTATTTAAAAAATTAATAGTAGAAATAATGAATTACACACTTTATTATAATTAATGATATTACTATTGGTAGTAAACTTTTATATAGTATATACATTGACTATCAGAAATACTTTGTTAAGGCAGAAAAATAGTAATAATGGAACTTTTTTGATCTATTCATATTTAAAGCAATGTCATTTTATAAATTATAATTATAAATCAGATTCTTAAAATGTTAATATTACACAAATTATTATTGATATAGGTTGGATGAATCATATACTTCTTGGCTAAACATATCCCAAAATTATTAATAGAAAATAGGATATTCATTTTTAAAATAAATTGTCACATTTGCTATATTTCATTAATATTTAAACATCTAAACTGTACATTTTATTTTCTAAGTTTGTCATGTGTATGATGCATGAGATTATTTTAATATTGTGGATTTTATTTTTCAAAAAATAATATACCTTATTTTTTTATGTGTGGCTACTATAACTGTCAGAATTGCACAACCCACATGCAAATCAACTAAGGATAATCCACATGAGTATTCCACGTTCTGATATCACATAATACCAACTTTTTCTTTTACAGCTCACTAAGTTTAGGGAAAAAACAATAGACTTAACTAATTAATGTAAGTTATTGATTGCAAATAAAAATGACAAACAGCCAAAAATGATGAAATGATATTATTTATTCATGTATATACACCACAAACATACATTGACATGACTTTAGTCAATTGATTCAAAAATTAACTTCACATAAATACACCTTTCCAAATTTAATTTTAATTATTATTTTCATTTAATTTATGCACAGATAATATTTGAAACAATTGATTAATAGACACTAATTTAGAACATTATTTACCTTAATTATATGAATGGATTCGAATCTACTGCATAGTCACCTACTTGCTCTCATATACCCTTTACATCAGCTAACAGACCCTGTTTAATGATAATAATATGAACTTATAAACTAAGAATGATCTTACTAATTGACTGCTGCAATAAATTTCAGACCATGATATTTATAAGCAGTAAATAATAAAATAATTGTCAAATATAGGAAATCATGTCTATATTACAATGATATCTAAAAGCAAATACATATGATAATTGTATACCTATGGTAGGAATTAACCATCTACTGCATGTATAATATACACTGACTGGCAGTCACATATGTTTCATTATGAAATCTATGAAGTAAAATAGATGGCATAGGGTAGAAATTGATCATGTATTACACACCATTGTTTAAATACGATAATGATTGTAAGGGATCAGCAGTCACAAATAATGTTATAATCATCTAATACCAATGCATTACATAAGAATAAATTTCATATGCAACAAAAATAACCTGAATTGATTAACTGAGAGCCACCCATTTTTAGCAATAATACTACCTCAAAATACAAGAATAGTTAACTCAAACTAACTTCTATTTAACATAATCTTACTCTAGCTTGTCCATGCAGCACAATTGCCCTCCACTCATAATTTATAGATTTACTGAGTTAACATATTATTATTAAATAAATAAAGTGAAAATACCTGATTGACATACCAACATGTAATAGTAAGGCAAGAGATCAAGATTGTAAGCTAATTGCCTTTTGTAGATTAATTTGTATATGCTTATCATCAATTAAACAGTGACATAAAAGACCAAATGATCATCTCTTGTCATACCTACTTGTAAACAACTAAAAATAAATCATTATTCATTACCATATTTCATTATATCAAAGATAACAATTAGTTAAGTATTAATTTAAAAGTTATACATATTCATGTAAAAAATTATTTATTTTCCTTTTTAGAAGATTGAAATGTGTTTAATTTGGTGTTTATTTACAAATTTGTTTTTGAAGTTGAGTTTCAGTCACAGCAGGCCTAATACTAAAGTACTAAACTTTTTTTATATGTTTGTTTTATTTTACACAATATTAAAGCAATGGCCAAAAATTTTTTGAAGAAGCAGCCCCATAAATTTGTCCCACTGCACACATATATCGTCTTTAAGAAAACTCATCTGATGTTTTATTAAACAAACTATCAAGCAATTAAGAAAAAAGACCATAGTATTTTTTGGTCTTAAACTCAAGGTAAAGAGTCAATAAATATCATACTGATTGGTTTATATGTGAATAGAATAATAAATGCAATGACAAAATAAGATTATATGGAGTGAAATGTTAGGAACTTGCCCTATTTGATTTTCTTGAGATCTCAAAAAGGAATCATTAAACATTTTTTTAGATCATACAAACATATTTTTCTCATATAAACATATTTTAAAATGTAGCTGATTTGTAAAGACTAAACTTTTCTGGACATACAAACATATTCTTTGAGTTACATAGAATTACATAATTTTAATTGCAAGAGTTACAGTTACAGTCATGTTGTAGAGGTTTTAATATGGGTTGATTTTAAGGTTTACATTAACTAGTTTGCAAGATATGTTTTTTTATAAATACTGCTACTAGTTTTGGATATAGAAATGGATGTCAAATTTAATTATTAAAGTGTTTAAAAACAGTTTAATATAAAACATAATGTAAAATCTGGCATCATATTGGAAGTTATTTACAGTCATTAAATTAATTTTGATTACCTTTCTTATAATTATTAATCTTGCAGTACAATAGAGAGGTAACTTATAATTTATGTGGTATAAAATCAGGTTATGGGTACTGTATGAAGAACAAAGTTAATTTATATATTAGAATGACATATGGTTAGTAGCTGGTTGTTGGTGATAGATGGGGATTAAATTCTGGAATCTGGTTGTGAATTATTATTATCATCAGCATCATCATCATCATCATCATCATCATCATCATCATCATCATCATTATTATTATTATTATTATTATTATTATGATGATGATGATGATGATGATGATGATGTTTCAAAGGTAAACTTTATTGAGATTCAAAAAGTGTTACATAAGTTATAGGTGAAAGCATGAGGTCTTAGATACAAGTTGATACATGATATTACATATGCAATGAGTTTACATTCTGGCTTGTGATAGGAAAAAAATATGACTCACAATGAAAAAAGAATGATCATTACATAACAAGATATACGTGTCAAATTAGATTACATAGAATTTTTAAATGAGACCTTGAGAAAAAAACATGGAATTACATGATAGCATGAGGGAAAACATATATGGGGTGTGGGATTGGAGCTGGTGTTAGATTAATATATGATTGTATATAAATTGGGCCTATTTAGTTGGACTGATTATAGTTTTCATGGCTGTCTTATTGTTCATTTGTTACATAAATTGCATGTGAAAAACATGAGTTTTTAGATACAATTTGATACATGGGATTACATATGGAATGAGGATTACAAATTTGCTTATGATAAATTTTTTTTTTACTGGAGCTGGAAGAATAATAATTGCTACATAACAAGATACATATTTCAAATTAGGTTTACATAAATTTTACAAAAGCATTATGAGATAAACACATGAAAGCACATAGTGATATTTGGTAACACCTTTAGGAGGATGGGTAAAGTTAGTGTTTGGATATACAGTTTGTAAGTTCACATAAGTATGTTACTGTAAAACAACTAAAATATGAAAAAATAAATAAAGGTATACCATGAGCCATGGATGACATGTATTTGTTATTATAACAAATTTGATTGCCAACTCAGTAGTAGAGAATGGAGTATCTGTTTCAGGTTTGCTAAAGAAATCTGAATGTGGTTTGAAAGTACACTGGGTTTGCAGTTTTTACTTAAAATGTTGGTATATAGGCTATATCATGTTATGTCCAGCACTAATTGTGCCACCAGTGTTGAGAGCCATGGGGATTCTAACAGCAGGATAGCCCAGAGCTCATTGAATGTAGGGCCATGTCTATGTGTGATGTTTGGTGAGGCAAATTTTCCTTTTCTAAGTAGTTCGTTATTCCTTGAGGTTGTTGCATGCATTATTATATACCTCATCAAGTTTTTCAATGTATGTGTGGTTGTTAAAAGCAGGTCTGACCATTGTAATTATTTTATACAGCTCATCTGCCAAGGCTAACAGAAGGGGATTTAATTTAATAGTTAATGTTGAAAGATAATATATTGATGTAAGATCTTTGGACAGGATCAAGTGGCATTGTCTTTGAGTTTGTAAAACATTATATAAGTTTCTGAATACAGAAACTCAGAGATTTTTGCTGGAAAAAGTATTCTTATAGTTTTTTGAAGTGAGGCTGTCTGCATTGCAGCTAAATCAAATAAAATCCTTTGTGCAGAGTGATCTGATAAAGCATTAGGGAGTAGAAGCATAGTTCTATGAGAGAAGCATAATGGTTATTATAGAATAAAATTTAGTTCTGTGGAAGAAAATCCTCAGCATTCATGAATGGTGCTGTGAATTGATGTATTCATTTAGAGGTAAAGGAACTGTATTTCATATTAAAATCACCTATAAAAATAATAGCATATGATAATGACAAAAGGAGAGAATTGATATTTAACATTATTTTAGTGATTACAGTGAGAACAGGTGGAATATAATCATATATTATGTTGAGAGTTATATTATGAGGTTGAAATATGACTATTAAGAGTTTAGAATCAATATAGATTATATTAAATGCTATAGAAGGATAGTTACAGGTTATAACCAGGCCAATACCACCTGATGATGATGATGTGTCTTTGGAGCAGATACAGAAGTTTTAGAAATTCAGATGAGATGATGGATCAATTTGAGATTGTATTTTTCTGTTTTAAGGAGACCAATTACATGTGGTGGCATCATCTATATCAATTTGTTGAGCTGGTGACTGTTTGTAGCTGAGTTCAAATCTCACACTTTAAGTGCTGTTATTTTTAGCTTCATATTAATTGTGAGGAGGGATATAATGATTATTTAAGTGGATATAGTTTTGCATGGATCTCGTTACTTACAAACTGTTGACTATTAGAAATCAGGCACTAGAAACATTCAAATTCTAAGTATCTTAACTGCGTTGATTATGATAAACTTTTGTTTTGGATTGCATGGTATTGCATTTAGATATAATTTGATATATTTGTTTTTGATTATTACTTAGACTGCAGACATATGAGTTTATGTGACTGAGCCATGGGGCCAACTTCCATGAACATTAAGTCACTGAGGAAATCATCAGATGATGGCAATTGATTGAGCTCTGAGTTGTCAGTTTTTGCTTTTCTTTAACTTTTGGTTCTTGTGTGGACATCCTCTTTTTCTCTCAAGAGGGTGTCTTCAATAGATGGGATGCAAAGTATCAGACTGTCCATAATGAGTGTCAGTCTCATTTATTTAATTTAGAGTCAGTATCTGAAGAAATTCATAAAGTTTTAATCTTTGGAACAGTCTTCAACTGATTCTATCTCAATAGGTTGTTTGTTAATTAGAATATATTGTAACATTTATTTATATATGTTGCAAATATATTGACATTTGGTAAAAGCTAAAAAAATAAAAGTAAATTTAGATTTTTTTTGACTAATTTTTTTTTTTAAAAAAAATAACGTACAATGAAAGTTAGAATTATTCTTTCGTTTTTTTTTATGTAATTAGAAATAAAAGTTAGAATTGGAGAGAACAAAAGACACAAATTACCAATCTAGGTAAGAGAAAGTAAAAATATTTCAACTAATTAGAGATGGCAGAATTATGCTGAAAAAAATAAAGACTTTGTAACATAAATTTTATAAAGAATATATAAGATTATCAACGTATATTTGACAAACAAAAGATATGCACAGAGGTCGGAAAACTGGGCCTCTAGTATAAAAGGCAGAGGTCAGTTTGAAGAACATTTGTTCTGTTAGTCTCTTTAGTCGGTCCTGGATAACAATACATCCAGGATCGCCCTACACTGAAATAATTTGGCATGTCGGAGTGAATCAGAGCTTCTGCGAACATCATGCCTGAAGATGTACACCAGGAAAAGCCTTCGTGACCGACTAGGAGAATGGACCACAAGATCAAATAATAACCAAAAGGCCAAGCTCATTCTACCCAAAAAACTATGCATAGTTATCTACTACTGAATTCACAAAACTTACCGGTAAGTTATACTTTATTACTCCTGATTGTGACCAAATTAAACGTTTTCAAACAATTTCTAAAAGTATGTTTAAACAATCCCAATAGAGACATTAATTTTCTTGTACAAGAGACATTCATTTTTTAAGGAACTTTCTAGAAGAAATTTAGATATGAACAGTAATTGTAAAATTGTTTTTTATTAATTGGTTCATGTCTGAGTTGTGTTCTCTCTAATTTACTTGACAAGTAATTTATTTCAAATATTTTTTGGTCTATTAGAATAAAAATATTTCTAAAACCAATTTTCATTTGTGCGTTATTAATAATAGTTATTATTTTTTTAGTATTAAATTTATTATGAGTTTAATAAGATTTAAAACGGAATTTACCTTGCCAATATGTTTAAACAAGCCCAGGAATAATAATCAAAAAGGAGAAAATAATTCTCATTACGGTATGATGCAATACCAATTAGTTTAACCCTTTGAATGCATGACTCGTCTAAAAATGAGAAGATTTGATGTCACTCTAAATCGGCTATTTTTTATCCCACGTATACATATTATATGTCATTCGAAAGAAAATCAAAAGTTCTGTAAGATGGTGCCCTCTTTAGAATTATTTTACAAGTAAAAAATCAATAAAAATGACCATATATGTCAAACAAAACTTAAGCTCACTCCTCACCAACTTTTCTTGAATCTTATTGGCTGTCCCACTTCTATACATGAAATGGAAATGGCTGCAAAAAAGTAAAAGTTACTTTAGTTTTGACTAATTTTTTTTTAAAAAAATGATAAACGAATGTTTACATCATTTTAAACAATATTTGAATTGAATACAAATTATTATTGATAAAATAATACTAAAAATCAAATTATTTTAGAAAAATAGTTAAGATATTACCAAGAATTATTTATGTTATTGCTACATATTGATCGTAACGTTAAAGTAAAAAAAAAAGATTGATAGAAATCTTTTGGGTTGAATAATAGTATGTTATTTTTATTTCATCGCAATTGAATATTTTTTAAATTATAAATCAAATTTTATTTTGAAAAGATTTTTGTTTGCTTTCGTAAACTGACAATTCAGTAATATACTTTTTACAAACGAAACTAACGTATTTATATTATTAAAATAGTTATCTATTTTTTTAGTAATAATTTATTATTAAGTTTAGTAAGTTGGCCAATAACGGAAGTTCTTGAATATTTTTAACTCAAGTCCAGGACCAATTATCAAAAAAGAGAAAATAATTCCATACGGTATGATGCAATACCAATTAGTTTAAACACATTTTTTTTCTTTTTAATTTGCGAGATGTTATGTGACAGTTTCAGTGAGTTCTTGTAGAACTCTGGCACCTATCAAATAAATTAAAAGCTGATCTTGTCGATAGCATAATTCTCAACAATTACTAGGCCGAGTTGATCAGGAAATATAGCTGTGTTTTTAGTATAGAAATATAACTTTCTTCTTTTTTGACATAGCTTGATCAACTCGCGCGCAGTTTATATTAGTGTGTAGAGGCCTATCAAAACGGAAAACGTTATAATATGTTGAGGTGTTGTTGTTAGCCTGCGGTTGGATGACTGGTGCTTGAACATGTGATAAAGGCATTAATCAGTTCAGTCTATAGAGATATCTATTGTACAGACCTCTATACTTATGAATGTAGCTGTAGTTATACTGGTTGAATGAAGACAATTGTCTAGATATAGGTTAGAAGTGTGTGTATCAATGTCAGTGATATAACTTTGATTGTGAGTATACTGAGTAACCTGATTATCAATTTTGTCACATTGTGAGTATTTGATGGTTGCATATTGTGTATTTAGATGGCCATGGTAGTACAGGAGAAGCATTGTGGCTTCAGACGTCTTATGTAGAGGTAGAGAATAGCCTCTTGGTCAGTGATTTAAGTGGGAATAGTGACTGGCTCTATATTTTTGTTGAGTTTGATTATAAACTCATAGTTGTTGCTGTAAACGGGGATGGGAGTATCTTTCAAGTATATAGGTTGTAAGGAGATCACTCTTCCAAATGACTCAATTATTTTCTGAAAACCTTCAATGGTATAACCAAGATATGTGTTTCTGAGGACACAAGTGATGAAATTCTGGTGGTTTTAATCTAGACCTTCTTGGCTCACATTGTGGAATTTAATGGCAAGATATCTGAGATTGGAATGGTCAGCAATGTGAATAACAGTATTCCATAGTCCATGTAGGCTAGTAAAAGCCTCATATAGTAGTGCCCTAGGAAATCTATATAATGAACAGTGCTAGAACTATAGATCTTTGAAAGAAAAAATGGTGGAATGAAGCAACAAAAGTTCTCTTGGAATGGTAAGGTTGAATCTATCCCTAACACTATATAGCATATCTGCTGTCATTACTGTGGGAGGGGACTGCCTTGCCTTGACTTGCTAAGACAAGATTTTTAATATCACTTATTATGGAGTTTTTTGAGTCTGGGATATTTTGAGTTGAAAAGCTAAGGTTGGTTTTTGCTATTTTTGTATATGTATTCTTTGAATTTTATAGCAGGATCTACTGATATATTATTTCTGACTCCAACCTTTTGAAAATATGGTTGGATGGTCGCCATCTTTATTGTATTTTGACTCTAATTAAAAAAAACAATTTTTGTTATTTATCTATCACACACACAAAATTTTTTATGTAAACACTATTTATGTATTTAGGTCAGTTCTTGTCTTTGAAAAAAATTAAATGTATTTAGATCAGTTTTTGTCTTTGAAAAAAATTAAAAGTTACCTTTGAAGAAATATAGTACTGCATAATTTGTTAGAATTTGATACCCATCTTTGGAACTGTTGTGCAACCAAAATTAAGATGGTGATGATGATGATGCTTCAGCTTCAGTTAATCTTTTTGTGAAAACACACAACTTTTACTATTTTATTAATTGCCATTTTGCTAGCTCAAAGTTTTTTTTGATATTAAATATTGTAAATATTAATTTAATAAATATATGTCTGAAATTATATAAGGTAAGATAACTTGATTTTTTTTTATGCTACTGTTATATCTATTTTGTAATATTAATTCTATTTTTTATACATGTAAGAGCATAATAAAAAAGATCCATGTGTTATATCCAATAGTTTTAAGACTTTTTAGTTTAGATAAGAAATATAATCATATAATTAATTACTTAGAAGGTCATGTAATGTTTAAGCACCTACATGGCAGATTAAGCACATTAGTGCTATTCAGTTGACCAATTATTTTTTTTTATTATACTAAGCTGATAAACAAGGCATCACTGGCTCTTGGACTAATTACTCTATTATTGCAGCAAATCATAAAGTGAATTGGGAGGGGAAGGTAATTTGATTTGGTCTAGAACAATTATAAAACGATGAGAAGATGCTGTGATTTATAGATTTTTCTGCCTATAGAATAAATTAGTTCCATTAGATTTCTACCTAGTATTTCTAAAAGAGAAATATACTTTTTAATATCTAAAATAAATTTTTTTAAGCATTTGTAAAAATATATTATTAAATATTAGATTTTATTTGATAAATACCTTTTTTATTAACAATAAATAAATAAACTATTTTATATTTTACCATAACAATTTAATCTATTCATAATATTCAATATCTTATTACCCAGGCATCAAAACTATAAAGAATTTAATAAAACATTGTTAAGAAAACATAAAAAAGAATATATATATTTGACATTTCAATTTGTTTTATTCATAGCAATATTTTAAACTATCTGATATAAATATCAATTTTATATTTGAAAATAGATATTTGTCTATACATTTTTGTTTGTAGGCAATATGTTATTTATCAACAATAGAATAAAAAAGTATATTTATTTAAGATTTTGAAAAAATATTTTCTCATTTGTTTTTGATTTTAGATTAGGTTTGGTTTATTTTATTTCTTTATTTATCTTTAATAAGCTGACTTGCTTGTTTTATATTGTTCTTTAATTAAACTTTAAAAGTCTCATTATATGGATGCCAAATAAAAATATATGTTTTACTAAATGTGTGTATAATTTATCATTATGATAGAATAAGACTACATGCATTTACAGATAACTGGTAAAGAATTAAAATATCACTGGAATTTATTGCCACGTTTTGTTTTAATAATTTATAAAACACACATTATACACATAAATGTTTTACAAATGTGAACTCTTTTTTTTTATTAGGAAAAAAATTGTCTATTTCTATATCTCTTTTAATTGATAAATAGATTGTAAGATATTCATTGTATATTTCAATTTTTAAAATAAGAATAATAAAATTTTTGTACATGGTTTAATTAAAAAAAAAAAAAAAAACAACACAAACACTTCTTTAAATCCATAATCTTTATATAAGTTCCAATCCTATAAGTTCAAATTGAAGATGTTAAATGGAAAAGAAATATATTATGCATGCACAATTTATAAATAATTTGTTGCAAACGTTTTTAATATATATATATATTTGATTTTAGTTTAAATTTAACTCTTCTTCTTTTGCATCATTATAAAAAATTAAATTAAATTAATTACACTAATACATCAAAATACAAATAAATAAATAACCACAAGCAAAAAAAAATATGTTAGAAGCCATACAAAATAGTTATCAAATTAACAAAACATCAATTACAAAAAAAAAAATTGAAATACAAATGTAATGTGCAAAACATTCACCATAGATATAATAAAAAAAAAAAAACAATAAGCAAAAATAAACAAAAATAGTTACAAACAATAAGATAACCAAAGTTGCAAATATTTTTTGCACATAGAAAATTATATAAGGGCAATGTCTAGTAAGTAGATAGTAAAAAAAGAATTAAATAATCTAATATCATAAAAGTAAACTGTCTATGATTACATTTCAAGTTAAACCCCAGTAATGCTAGCTGAATATTTTTGGCTAAACAAATATTAATAATGAAAATTTTAAAGCATAAAAAAGAATGATAATATATATCAATAACCATCATATATTTATAAACACTAGTAATAAACAATACACAACAGTTATCACAGACATCATGAACAGAAGTCAATCTAGGTTTTACCAAAAATAATATGAATAATACAATTTGCAAAATGCTTAAGGATAAAAGGTAAACAATATAATCATCCAAATAATAATAATGATGTTAAGTATAATAGTAGGTAGTAATAGTAGTAATAGTAGCAGTAGCAGCAGAAGTATCAGCAGTAGTAGTAGTAGTAGTAATAGTAATAGCAATACTACTAGTACTACTACTAATAATAATTTTGAGAATAATAGTAGTAGTAGCAGTAGTAATAGTAGTAGTATCAGCAGCAGTAGAGTAGCAGCAGTAGTAGTAGTAGTAGTAGTATACTATCATAGTAGTAGTAAATATATTATCATTCTTTTTTATGCTTTAAAATTTTCATTATTAATACTTATTTAACCAAAAATATTCAGCTGACATTACTAGGTTTTAACTTGAAATGTAATTGTAGACAATTTATTTTTATGATATTACATTATTTAATTCTTTTGTTACTATCTATTTACTAGACATTGCCCATATATCATTTTCTATGTGTAAAAAGTATTTGCAGTCTTGCATTGGTGGTTGAGAGGTCAGCGTGACTGCCTTACAAGCAGTTGCCCGGGTTGCGGGTTCGCGTCCTGGCCGATGCTATGACACTTGAAAAAAAAAGTATTTGCAACTTTGGTTATCTTATTGTTTGAAACTATTTTTGTTTATTTTTGCTTATTGTTTTTTTGTATTACATTGTAATCTTGCTATGATGAATGTTTTGCACATTACATTTATATTTATTTTTTTTTTAGTTTTATTTTGTTTTTTCTTTTTTTGTAATTGATGTTTTGTTAATTTGATAACTATTTTTCATGGGTTCCAAATTTTTTTTTTTCTTGTAGTTATTTATTTATATATTTATTTGTATTTTAATGTATTACAAAGCATATATGCAATATATATGTAATTATATAACTGAATATTTATAAATACAATTAGATAATTAATTTTTTTTATCCACTTAGGAGTGCTTTCGATTATCCTAGTCATCTTTGTCAACTAACATTTTGAAAGGCTAACCTTCCCATATTTCTGTGATCTTAATGTTTGCTACCTGCCTGTTAATTAAGTCATGTTTGTATTTGTATATTAGCATAGCTTCTTTTATTTTTCCCTTTTATTGTTATTTTTTTCAATTTACAATATTTTTACATTATTAAAATTAAAGTCAAAATCATAAATACATAACTTATTATGGTCGTAAAAAACAGATGCTGAAATATTATTATCTACTTTACAATTTTGTTTTGATTTCTGAACCTGCTTTAATAACAGCAAGTGCTCTTTAGTTTTTTTTTCCAACATACATCTTGATTTACCTATATATACACTACCACCCTTACATATCCATTTATAAATGACATAATTTTTATTTATAAATGAGGTTTTATCTTTAGAGTTATTTATTAATTTGTTTAATGTAAAAGGTGTGTAAAATGTAATATCACATACACCTTTATAAATATTCCTTATAAAATTTGCTTGATCACTTGAAATATATGGTATTGATATTCACATTTTTTATTAGCAGGAGAATCAATATTATTATTAAAATTTGTATTGTTATATTTTGTATTAAAATTGGTAATAACATTATATATATATGATTATAATTGTAGCCAACATTTAACAATTCATTCGTATATATTTCAATATTTTTGCCTTTATCTGATGAATATTTGAAGAGACTATTATTTCTAAATAAGAAGGACTTCAAACCTGCCATTTTGTGACATTGACTCTCTTGATTTATATGGAATATAACCTCTTTTTATTATTGGTTTAATGGTCATACAGTAATCCAGCATACATTGATTTCTAGTTATTTTAAGATCAAGAAACTGAACACACATTAAATTTGCATCTGTTTTTATCCATTTTAGACCATTCAAACCATTTAATTCTTTAAACAACTGAGTAATTGTATTTAGTTTGCCACATACAAAAACATCATCAACATATCCATAATATACAACAATATTTTTTTGATAAAATTCCTTTTTCAAAATATTTTCTTTATATGTAAAAATTACAAAATTACATATTTAAGCAACAGTAGGTAAACCCATTGGCCAGTCATTGCATATTTTATAAAAATTCTTCTTAAAAACTGCATAAATATTTTTATCAATAAAGCTTAATGTTTCACTTATAAATTTTATTATTTTCATGTTAACATTTTTTAAACTTAATGTGTTGGAAATAATTTCAATAGATGCTAATCGATCAATTGATCTATACATTTCACTTACATCTAGATTACATATTATGTCATTAACATCAATCTTAACATTACAGATTTTATTAACAAAATCAAATGAAGAACATATTATATATATGTACCTTATATATGTCTTAATTATCCAAATGTAAATAAGATAACTTTGAGGAACAATTTAAAGAAAACCAATGGAATTAAAAAAAAACTAACATAAGCCATATAAATTTAGTATTATAATCTATAACAGGTAATTCATCACTTACCCAGTTTATATTTGTAAAGACTTGTAAAGTACTTAGATAGACACAATATATATAATCATTAGGAACATCAATGAAAACACATGTATATGGAAAGTATTAATGTAATCTGCTCTTCTAATCTGAATTGAAACATCATCATCATCATCATCATCATCATCATCATCATCATCATAATAATAATAATAATAATAATAATAATAATAATAATAATAATAATAATAATAATAATAATAATAATAATAATAATAATAATAATAATAATAATAATAATAATAATAATAATAATAATAATAATAATAATAATAATAATAATAATAATAATAATTCTTTTTCAGTTCATTTATTTAAGAGCAAAACAATAAGTTATAGCCAATTACATACCGAATATAAAAATAGTATAAAAAATATATGTGATACATATAAAATAATAATAAAAATAAGTAATATATATAAAATAAATTTAAATTAATAAAAATGGGGTTCAAGTTTAAGAATATTGTGAAACTGATTAGTATCTAACTTGAGATGATTATTTAATATTACTAAAAACCTGTTTATATAAAGAAGGCACTCTGAATAAAGAGAAAACTTAAGCAAATTGGAATGACAAGGATGAATATAACAGAAAGAAGCAGACCAAGTATTATAAATCAGATAGAATAATTTGTTGATTTATAATTTTAAAAGAAATCTAACATCTCTATATTTTCATTTAGAAAAAAAAATGAAAATCAACTTTATTTTCCAGAAAGATATATTTGAAGAATTTATTAAACACTGATTGTAGTAAATTACATCCTTGATTAGAATTATTAATGCTAAAATAATTTGAATTTTGTATCATCATTAAAATAGCAACTATGCATGAAGATGGCACCCATGATTTTAAAAGCTTTGTTAATAATCATTTCTATATGAGAAAGGCAGGATCTGCTATTAAAAAATAAAATTCCCAGATCTTTTTGGGATGCAATAGGATTAATTATGTATGAATTAATAAAATAAATTAAAAATTAAACCTGAGATTTGCTAGAACAGAGCATTCATTAAGACTAATTGACATATTATTTAAATTATGCCAGGTACTAAGGTTATTATATATTTTTGAAGAGGAATGAAATTAGTCACTGAAGTAACTTTTCTAAAAATTTTAGTCATCAGCATAACATAGAAGTTATGATTTCAGATAATCCTTAAGATCATTTATATAAATGTTAAAAAGCATGAGTCCCAAAATACTATCTTGAAGAACACCTACATTAAATTTGAAATTAAAGGAGATATTACTGTACAATTACACACATATGCTGTATAACCACAAAATAAAGAATAAGTTTAGGAGAAAAAATGTTTTGTATAATTTGTGAAAGAATATGATATGGTCTGTTTATTAATGGTTTTTGATAAATCAAAATAAATAACCAATCTCTGCTGATCCTCAATTGCATGTGCTATATAATCATAAATAGTGAACAAATTAATTTTCACTGATCTAGTTGGAATAAATGTATGTTGTGAAGAAGAAATGTTTTTACTAATATCAGAAATAATTTTATTATAAACATACCTCTCAAAAATTTGAACAATAGTGTATAAAACAGAAATAGTTCTATAGTTATTAATACAATTCCTGGATCCATTCTTAAAATTTGGAATTACTTTGGCACATTTAAAAATATTAGAAAAAATACAAAGTAAGAATGAAGATCAAGCCACAAATTCTGCAATTAATTCTGATAGATCTTTGTAAATAAAGGAAGGAAGATTATCATAGAATATAGAATGATTTTTAAGGTACATGATGGCTATAACAACATTCTCCTTGGAAAAATGATCAATCTTATAATTAACAGTAGGAGAATCACAAGGTAAAGCATTATTTGAAGAGATTGTAGATTGTGTTGAAAATAAAGCAACAAATGTTTGGAAAAATCATTTGCATTTAATGTGGATCCATGAACAATTTGAACTCATTTCATACCCAAGTCAGTATTATTAATGAAATCCCAAAATTCCTTGGCTTAGAAAAAATGTTATATTCAATTTTTTAATATAATTTTGTAAAACTTTTTTTATAAAAATATTTATCTTATTTTCTAAAGTTAATAAAATTATTCTTTAAAAAAATTCTCTGTTTTAAAATAGAATCTTCAATCGTATGATTTCCTTCCAATAATCTTAATGAGTGTATAAAACCAAAGTGGAAAGTCATTAAGGAAGGAGAATTTATTGGAAATATACAAATTATTAAAGCTATTAAGAATCTGTAAAAAATAATCTAAACAATCACATCATTACAGAAATACAATGAATTTCAATTGGTATTACAAAAATTTTACAAAATCTTTTAAAACCATCAAAACATCAGATAATCATAATTTCATACACCTACACATGCTATTAATAAGAGTACCAAACTCTCCATATAATAATGCCACCAAGTGCAAGTTTTCATAATCAATGGATGCAGGAAAGTTTGTGCATAAAATCCCTACCTAATACCTACTCATCCAACATCATCAGACTAGTTTTTAGCTTGTGACTTTTATCAGTGAGGCACCTTGGGTTTGAGAACAATGCATCTAGATCTTAGGATCTAATGCAACCCTCCAGCAGCCATCTTTTACCTATTTAGTTGACTATAAAGCTATGATTTAAAGATGAAAACACTGTAATGTTTTCAGCCCAAGATCATTCACTTGTATAGTCATATAGATCTGAATGCAGTTCAGCATATTCATTTTGGTATCTTTGGTTTTTCCAAGAACCACAGTCACCATTAGTCTATAAACAAGATAGATATAAAACCATCAATACATCACATGATCACCATTTTATATGCTTATATGTGCTGTTAATAAGAATACCAAACCATACACTAGTGTGACCAAGTGCAAGTTTTTATAATCAATGAATGCAGAAACCTTCCTGCTTATAGGATTATGGTAATTGTGGTTTTTGAAAAACCAAAGACTCCAAAATGTATAAATTCTGAAGTGAGTTTAGATCTACATGACTATACAAGCAAATGAGCTTGGGTTGGAAACATTATGGTGTCTTCATCTTGGGATCATAGCTTGATAATTAATCAAATAGGTAAAAGGTGGCTGCTGGAGGATTGCATTAGGTCCTAAGATCTAAGTACAGTGCTCTCAAATTCAAGCTTTTTCACTGATGAAAGCTTCAAGCTAGAAACTAGTCTGGGGATGTTAGATGAGTAGGTATATAGGAATTTTATGCACAAATCTTCTTGCATCCATTGATTATAAAAGCTTGCACTTGGTGGCATTATTGCATGAAGAGTTTGGTAGTCTTATAATTACCTTTTCTAATAATTATATTTAATAGCCTTATGTTCTCTAATCAAAATGCTTTAGATTCTCCTATTTATTTAGAAAGTAGGTTAAGATAAGAATGGACACTCTTGTCTTTTAAATAAATCTTGTGTTTAAGATTTGCAGAGATCTCATTGTGTTTATGTGCAATGTTAGTTTTTAAAATATTTCAAAGAATATTTTAACATCATATGAATTAGGATTTACTGGCATATTAAAAAGAAAATATCTATTGTTTTTTGTATTGATATTAGAATAAATGTCAGAAAAAAATCCTGTAAAATTAGAATTATTCATGCTCACAGATGTTTACTTTTGAAAAATGAGGCATGTTACCTTTCTTACTAGAAAGTAAAAAAGGATATCCAACATGATTTTTCCTATAGTTAACAATATTATAGATGCTATTATTTAATTCTGTGTATTGAAATTAATGTGATTGTGATCTATGTGTTGGAATGAATTTGTGTGCATCAGCTAGACAATTATGTAACATAGGATTAATAGCTTTTGATAAGATATATTGACCGAAAAACTTTTATTATATCTTTTCCTCATAAAAGGAGTATTTTGTAAATAAACATCCGGCATCTTACAGAAATTTTAATAACCCAAATGCTTTCCATTATAGTTTATAGACAGGGTATGAGCACAGACTTTCACATGACCCACCACTCTCCACACTATCTCATAACACCGATACACCTGAACACACATATGTTGAAAAGATAAATAATCACCAATAAACGTATTTCATGCTAAACCATTATAGTTAAGTGATTTTTTTATTAGATGAAAGTTGAGAATCTGAAAAAGAATATAATAATAATGTTTTCTTGAAAATTATTAATGATTAAATATATATATGGTTTATTTCAAGTATAACTGTTTGACATTAATTTATGAAGAAAATAATTTTATTAAAAATATCAAATAATTCTTTTATGCAATAATATTTTGATTCTATTATTGATTTTCAAAGAATAATGTGGCTAAAATTACATTTGTCACAATGAACAAATATTAAATAGAAATGCTATTACATATTTAAATAAAAGTGACTAAGCAAGTCATTCATTTTAAACAGGGTTTGGTAGGATATAAAAAAAGATTTTTATATTTAATTGTCGGCTATCCTTTTAACAATTAATTTTAAAAAATTTATTATTTTTTATTATAAAGGGGCGGGGATAGAAAAGCAGCAGCCTTTCATTTTAAATGTTTGGTCCATGTAAAGGGAATTGCGTTTTTTATTGTCGAACTTTTTTTCCCTTTAATTAATTTAATTATTATTTAACAAAAATATATATTTAAGTTCCAAAAAGTAATGCAATATGTATAAAGTACGATTCTTATGATTTTGCGATTAATATATGTTCCTGCTTCATTCATTATTTGAGATTCACATTAGATGAATAGAAGTAATTGTTTGATAAAAAGCTGAAAATTCTTCAATAAGCTTAGGAACTTTTATACAAATCTTGAATTCATGGTTAATCTATCCAATCATTCAGCAACGATTGGTAAACAGCAACAAAAGATATAAATTTTGCTTACTGAGGCTATAAGTGTATAAAAACTTCATCAATGGTGAAAATTGCATTCTTTTAGAACAATATTTTTGTCACTTAGTGAGTCATATAGAATCATTCTTGTGCTCTCTTTATAATAATAGCTAGTATTCCATTTTCTGATCAATACTGATTAGCTATTTGGATTGATCAGAGGATGGTTCTCTAAATAATATAAACTTATTTGAAAAATATTCAACTATCTAAATAATTTCCAATCTCTACTAAAATTTGAATCATAAATCAGAGATATCATGAACAAATACAATAAAGGTTCTCTAGTTTCAAATCTTCTATAACGCTAAATTTTTTAAATAACTGAATGTTTTCAAATGTTTAATGTTTTTAAAATAACTGGATCATGATTAACACACTGAGCAAGTCACAGGTAGTGATAAATACTTATTTAGCTATTTATAACTGAAAAAAACAAATAAAACCCTTTATCAGTTAGCAGTTGACTAGCTTGATAATAAAAACTATTCCTCTAGAATTTCTCAAACTTGATCTTAGTCTCTCTTTCTCTCTCTCTCCCTCTCTCTCTCTCTCTCTCTATATATATATATATATATATATATATAGATATATATATGATATATATATATATATATATATATATATATATATATTATAATCATATATTCAAAGGAATAGCAATACATCTATATGATGACCAGAAAAAGAGGAGAGGACCAAACAAAGATGGTCACAAATTAAAACTAGACTTACACATGAAGTTTTAAATATCAAAAATTATATATAAAGCTTAATATCTATAAAGAGTTATTTATTCTTTCAATATCACTAATAATAAACAAATACTATCTCATTTGCATAGCTATGTGTGATTCTAATTATATTAATGTCAGTAATGTCTTGGGGTATTCTTATAAACCATAATAATATAATCTTAGGGTATTGTAACATTACACAAAATGTATAACTGTGTATATAATGGATGAATAACTCTTCTAATAAAATTCCATGTATATTATATTTAATAAGGCTAGTAAGTTAGTTTTTAATTAACTTTTAGGCTGCATTTTATTTGGATCAAACACCTATCTCTCAACAGTTATAAACTGATCTATTCTTAATATGATTAAAATAATAAAGAGATTTTATTGTATCCACTCATACAAGCAAATTCAAAATTAAAATGGGAATGGTGCAAGAAAATTAAATTTAAAAAAATATTATTTCTAAAAAATAAAGTGTAATTGTGACCATATTTATTATAAGATGTATAGATGATGATGATATTTTTTAATTACTGACAAACAGCCATATAATAAGAAAATTATAACAATTAACTTATTAATTATAAAACTAATATTAAAAATATTTACATAAACGTAATCATAATAATAATACGTTTTCTGAAAAGATCATACACCTGGGTCTCGTTTTATGCAGTAGATCACACACAAATAGACTTAACTTACCTTGAAAAATGGAGGATAGGTGCTGTAATTTTCAGAATTTGCATAAAAGCAAAGCAACAAGAAAATTTACTTTAAAATTTGCATTAAAAAAAAATAAGCAATTAAAGTATGATTAATAAAAAAATTCAAATGTTTGAAAAAAATTAATACAAGACAAACTTTTTTTACTTTTTTTATTACTACAGTAATTAATTTTACATTTTTCATACATATTTTAATCATTACCACTATTATTCATTTGTAAACTGGTAAGAAATCAGACTCAATGTGATGTATTGTAGGTTCTTCTTAAACGAAGTCAAGAATTTCTCAGCAATTATGCCTAGAGAAACCTGTTAGCCACTTTATTTTTATTCATGATGTGATGTACAACTAGTGCCACTTTCAGTCTTGTCCTGTGTTAATGGTTTTTTGTTTCTATATTTAAAAAATGACATTGCAACCAAAACAACATATTATACATTATCAGTAGAATGATTATTTTCAGTTTATAAAATCTTCATTTTTTATTTTAAAAATCTAAAAGATTATTTATTTCTGTTGTTTATAACAAAATACGTTTTAAAAGTTTAAATTTTTTGAATATTTATTGCGATATTTTTATATGTAAGTATAAATCTATTATTATTATTTACTCATTAGTATAAATAGGTTATTTACATAGAAGCTAAGAATTTAAATACTGCTTCAGGCCATATTCACGTTAGCTGCTAATATAACATTATATTTTTGAAAAAAAAAAAGTATTTCAAGTGAAAATAAGTTATTAATAATTTAAATTTCTTGATATCTAATAAATATAGTAAAATATGAAAGATATTAAGAAGAAACATGAATCACATAACTTCAAAATCGCATTAAAATAATCTGCATAAAATGAGACCCAGGTGTATATCGTACTGCCTGTTATACTTACCTGGGTGTTATCACACACATGATGTGACAACAAAACACTCTATTGGAAAAAGTTTTATAGTATTTATTTAAAAACTAAGCATTAACTGTGAATAAAATACAAGAATGTTTTTTTGTATCCATAAGTATGATAATAATAACTGTAATAGCAACAATTTCTTCTTATAAATATCATACTTATTGCTTAATTCTCTCATAAATGAATAAAACATTTTCCCAATTCATATTATTATTCTTAAAATATATAGCTTTAATGAGACCTGGCCATCGCGGGTGCAGATGGCATAATATAATATAATTTTAAGTTTATATTAGGGTTAAAACTTTAACACCATGTTGTTGGACTCTAACTCAACTAAACAATAATATTTGTGGTTAGCAATGCCACAAGGATAATTCAATGTACTGTATATTCTTCATTAACTCATATGAGTGCTTCCTGGGAAAAATAAGAAGGATAATCTTATAACTACATAATCATTTATTTTATATATCTTTTTATTAGAGAAAATATGAAGTTGATTTAAGAAACAAAGAAAACATATGAGAGATTAAATATTAACCTAGTTAATTTGGATTTTGCATATTTTACCTTAGTTTAAAATTTAACACAATTGATCTCCAATGCATATTAAAATTACAAACACCATTTATACCTGAATTCATTATAAATATACTGTATTATTTGTGTTTCCTGATAGTATTTTCTTCTTGGAGAACTTTAATTAAACCATAATGATAATAACTTTAAAATATTAAAATAATTAAACAAATTATCTAACTACGAGATAAAAAACATTATAATCCAGTTATTAAATAAATGACCAAAAAACTTTATTTACACACACTTTAAATATTTCCTATTGGATGAAGATATTATTTTGGTATTTTATAATGTAATAAACCCCCATTAAGATGAATTTCACACACTTAAGAGCATAATTAATTTTGAAGGCTGAATTTTTATAGCAGAAATTCACTGATATTGATTTTCCAAAAAGCATTCAACAGATCACTAATTACCTATTTATTCATACCCCTTCAAATATTGGTGCAGCAATTAATCCTTTTCAAGAGATAACTTTTGTAAATTTTAAAGTCTCTTGGCATATTTATGAAAATATAATACCAATGAATATAAATCCATTATCTCCTGGATTATTGTATTCATGATAATATCAAACAAAAATATTAATCCACAAGTTAAATTAGTTTTCACAGAATATCCAAGGCATTAAGTAGTTTTTCATCAATATAATATTCAGAGATTCATTAATCCATTGTCTCAAATCAATTTTATATTATTCAGATACAGTTCATGTGAGACTAAGCTATTCATTAATCTATTCAGCTACAGTTCATGTGAGACTAAGCTATTCATTGATCTATTGACTTGAATTTTTTGTTTTATAATACTCATTTACTGTTTTAGTTTAATTTTCACAATTATAAATGGAACAATACATTAAACCATAAATTCCCATTAATTTTCTATAATTCAGTAAAAACTTTAAACTGAATAGCCAATGTAATTTCAAACAAGTGATTTCAATTTATTTTAGAGAAGAGATGAATAATTATTGTAGTGCTATAACAAGCTATAGAATTACATAATAAATTTTAAAAATTCCCAGTGAATTCAAATATTAAAATTTCATTCTTTTAAATGTATTCTTGAATGATGTATATTTATTTGAAATACACACATATGTAATAAGAGACTTACATATAAATACATTTTCTTTTATAAGTTAGTTAGCCAGAAGTAAGAGATTTATTACTATTTATCTATTGTTTATAGTTACAGTTTTTGGCTTGCTCAGTTCATAGAGAATATTAAATAATAAACGCCAACATCACTTCCTCATTATGTTTATAGGAACCATACAGCTCCCCCCCCCCCACCCAATAGGTGGAATATTTGAGAAGCCAGCTTCTTGCATTATTTACGGTTACAGTTTTAGTGTTCAGATGTGATGGCTCAATAAACATCTTGGATGGTTATCATTTTATTATTTTTGAATGTGACCTGATAAGCGATTTAAATGACCTTATGCTAATGTTTTTGGATAATAATGTCTTTTGATTTGCGTGTAGTAATTATGTCAACTTTAATATAAATATATATATATATCACATTTAATGAGGGGGAGTTTACTTGGAGAAAATTTGTTTTTGAAAATGATTAACTATAAAACAATGGTAGATTTTTTTTGTTGGGGGGGGGGAGAGTTAGATGCTTCTCTTTTTAGGCAGCAATGAAAGATGTAGAAAGCTCCAAATTATTACTGTATATTGGTGAATATATTTTATATTGTAGAAATTTTTACTTAAAAAACTTTTTTCCCCTTGTGCTTTGTTTTACTAATTATGACTGCTATTAATGATATGTCAGATGGGTCTATTCCTGGTAGCTTGGAGATTGTGAAGGTGTTTTAAGTTATGATGAACAGATTTGAGGCTCTTGAAACTAAAATGGATGCAAATTTAAAAGTGATGGATGCAAATTTAAAAGAGATGAATGCAAAAATGGATGTTGATTCAAAAAATTTAAAGACTGATTTGATAATTAAATTAAATGATAAAATTGGTATTAAATTTGAGGAGGCTAAAATTGAAACCCAATCATTAAAGGTAAAATTAACAGCTGACTTAGAAGGATCTACAGCTGAAATTAGTAACAGGCTAGATAATATAGAAAAAGGTAACTAAGAGAATTCCAGGACAAATCAGAAGTTAGATTAGACCACTTTGAGCATGAGTTTTCTGAATTTCAGAATGAATGGAAGGTTGAGTTTGTAAAATATAAAAAATGCAAACTAAAACTGAAACCAGATTAAGGAAAATAGGGTGTTCTCTACAAGATCTATGTTTAGATATAGTCAAGAAACAAGAACTACATGCTAATAAAAGTATTGATGATGAAATACAAATAGAGGATATAAAACATAATAATGTTGAGATTGATAATAATGAAGAAGTTGCTTTTGATGTAGAAAAATTGAATTTGAGGATAATAATTTAAAAAGTGGAGGTTCTTTAGTTACTGAAGGTTTAATAAAGCAAAAGCTTAGCAGAGATGATCATTTTGAAGTTGAGAGTTTTTTAAATAAGAAAGGAAGAGTCATTGCAATAAATCAATTTTATTTTGAAAATAATATCATGATGAGTTTAAAGTGTGTTAATAGATTTTATTTAAATGATAGATATAAATATAACAATTATAGTTTTGAAGGAATAACTTTTAAGACTGATGAAAATGTAGGGCCATTACATAAATTAAATCTTCGTAAAGAATTTGTGAGTAATACATATGGTAAGGATTTAAGCATAAGGAATTACTATATCAAAATATACAACCAAAAGAAGTTATTTAAGAAGCACAGTGTTATTAGGAGATTTAACTAGTGTTTATTTTATAATTCTATTAATTTTACAATTATAATTGGTCAAGATACATTAAAATGTGTAAGTAGATACAGCTTTATTCAAGAATATTTTGTTTGTGGCCCAGAAGGCGGTATGGATTTTGCTCGGTATAAAAAATCTATGTTTTTAGATGAGTTAAAGAATGAATGTTTTGATAGGAACTTATGCCATTTATCTAATCTTGGTGATTTGTTTTATAAATACCTGGTAAAAATGAAATTTAGCCTGGCAATGTTTATATTGATAGCTTTTATCCTTTTCGAAATTACCTTCTTATATTTAAAATTATAGCGAATAGAAAGTAATCTTAAAATTCTGAAGGACCGATAACTATTGCATTGTTCTGAAATAAAAGGATATAATTTGTTTAATTTTATTTATTGTTTCATACAAGCTGGTTAAAATAAAAATTGCCTGTATATGTTAATACACGCAATGTTATTATAGTCTAATTTATTAGCTTTCTTGTTTTCAGAAATATGTTTGTATATATATATATGATTTTAATAAGTAGTAAGAAAGCATTTTAATAAAAAGTTAATATTTATTAAATCATTGTGCCATAAAATAATGTAATTTATATATTTGTTCCTTATAAATCAGAAAAAAATAGAGAAAATAGTGTAATTAAGTTTAATGTTTAAAATTAACTTACTTATTGTAGTGAGATATTTTAATCATTTAAATTAATATCTTTTGCTATAGATTATTCTTGTTATTATTAATTTTATTGACTTAGTGAATTTTTTTAAAAATTTTCATAAGGGGGAGAAATATGGTAGTTAGCCGTCACTGTGAATTTTTTAAAAAAGTGATCTTTAAAAGAATAAAGATTTCATTTTTAATCGTATATAATTGCAGTCATAAATCTTATTTTAAAATAAAATGAACTGTTTTGTTTATTTGTTTCATGTGTAAAGTTGTTTTTCGTTTTAAACTGTTTATGTTTTTTTTAAAATTTGTTGAGATTAAAATCTTTTATTCACACACTTAAGTGATTTTAAATATAAAAAACTTAAAATATCAGAGGTAATTATTTTAGTTTTAGTATATGTCAGAGAATATATGTGTGTTGATATGATAAAATTATTTAAAAAGTATATTTTTATTGTTTTTTGTTAATATTGAATTTGATTTTAGAAGTAATTGAATGCAAGATTTTCTAAAACAAATGTCAAGGTGTGTGTGGGTTTGCAAAGCAGACAATGGAAAATTTTAGCATCGTAATGGTTGCTAGAAGATGATCTCTTGAGATAACTATATTAATTCAGATATCATTTATGTAATAGTAAGGGGGTTTGTTTACCCTTAATGAAAAAGAAAACCCTTTTGACTTGATAAGAAACTTTTGACCCAACTAAATCATTTTATTTTATTATAGTTTTTAAAAAAATAATATTAAAGTTATTAGCCATGATAGTCAGCTAATAAAGATAATCTGATTGGATTTGCAAAGCTTTCATGTCAGTTGCTTATATTATGGCCAAGTTTCCATCAAGACATAATGTTAAAATAAAGCAAAAATCTAAAATAAAATAAAAGCATATCTATCAAAAAACAATTTATTTCTAAATCTAAACATTGAAATAGTTACATTTTAAAGATATCTGGAGGAAGATGTTATTGCAGAACCAATTAATAATTTATCCATATTTCCAAAAATTCTTAAAATTTTTATGTTATCTAAACAAGTTTCAGGAAAAATAGACTTTTTATCTAGAACCTTTAAAATTTAAAGAAGATGAAATTTCTTTTGGTAATCTTCACTTTTCTAGTTCTTCAACAATTATCACCAGAAAACCCACAGAAAAAAGGAACTTTGAATTTAGAACTTTAGAAAAAAAAATAAAGACATTATTTCCATTAATAATAATTTTATTATGAATTGTTGCTAAGCATTTTTTTCTCTCTTAGATCTCCCCAAAAAACATTATTTTGAAACAACAGAAGTAATAGTTTAAAGTATTTTTTTTTTGCTTTATATATAATACATGTTTTCAAACATCCCATATAATAATTTTAATGTCAATAGTTATGTTTATTAAAAATTATATAATGATCATTAAAATTTATTATCATTATAAACTTTAAATTTTTTAAATATGGTGTTCCAGGGTAAGAAGGAATTGTGTTAATATATAGTGGGTCACTAAGGATACAAGTACTAGGAGTAAGACATTCATAAACTTTGTTATCTGAATGATTTGAATAGTGGTCTTCATATACTTGGCTTTGTCATACACAATAATATATATAATTTTTATTTGTATAAAAGATGGTGAATTCTTCTTATTACAACTTGTTTTATCTGAGAGATGCTATTTCATTTTTTATGTAAGAGATCATAAAATTCATCTTATTATATGTTAAATGAGAATGTATATGAACACATGTAGCAACATGTTTCAGTTACTTCTGTCACTTTATTATATATGCCATTCTTGTGATCCTAAGTAGTTTTCTGAAAAGTTTCCTTTATTATATTTCTATCATTAAATAAGTTTGATGTATTATTTAAAAAAATTTACCTGTGAAATATGTATAGAAATTATATTCTAAATTAGTTATTTATTTTATTAATAATATTTGAAATACAGGCACTCTTCATATATCTGGAGCTTAATTGTAAATATAGAGGATTTGAACACAGTCTTTCAAGCACTCTTCAACCATTCACACTATCTCATACCACTAATACACATGACCACACACATGTAGAAAATATTTTATTAGCCAATAATTATAATATTCTTTTATATAACCCTACTTAAGATTTTTTTAGCTATAGAAAATATTACTGAATATAAATAGCACATTTCACTATGGATTTTTAAAAATTTTTCCTTAATACTTTGAAAAGTCATAGTAACTTCATAAATATGTTTGTTATTAATGTTAATATGAAACACTTAAATATCAATAAAGTATATATTTTTTAAAATAAAATTTGGTTTTCATGTATTTTCTTTATAAGGCTGACACATTATTAATTTATGGTCTCAAGTATTAGATTTGCTATGGCATTTTTGATATTTACTCTGAGATATTAAATACATATACATTAATATTTTCTTTTGCCGAGCCATATTAAATTGTCATTAAACAATATAACATTGTAGTATAAAAAAGGATGATGTTTACATTAAGTGATTTTTTAGGATTATTTGTTTACTTATTCTAAATACATTTCAAGGCCAATAAAATGTACCTTTGATTTTGATGTATATTTATTTGAAATATGCACATGTATAATGGAAGAGACCTAAATATAAATATATTTTATCTTATATAAGTTTAGCTAGCCAGAAGTGAGGGATTTATTATTATTGATCTATTATTTATAGTTACAGTTTTTGGTTTGCTTACTCAGTTCATAGGGAATATTAAATAAGAAAAGCCAACCTCATTTAGCACTATCTTTTTATGTAATTTTTTCCCCCTATGTATTGATTTCTACTTTAACATATTATACCATTTACACCTTTCTTAAACATTTTATCAATACTTTTATTTATATCAGTTGGGTTTTGGAAATAGGATTGTCAAGATGTAGGTAATTTTTGTAATGTAAAAAAATAATTTGTAATGTAGGTAAAGTTAATTGATAATAATAAAATATTTAATAAAAATAAGAAAAGATTAGAAGTTCATTTTGTAATATAAATAAAATGATAATAATATAAATAGTAGAATAAATGTTAAAGTTTATAATTATTATAATAAATAATATTTTTAAAAAATAAAATAAAGTGACATAAAATAAATTGATATAAAATAAATATTGATAGAATTATTTAAAGAATAAAGTAATAAAATGTGAAATGATTATTTATAATGGTCAAATTAAAATGTATATTTATTTTTGTTTATATTGTGTATTTAATTATGTATATGATGTATAATTATATATTTGAATATTATAGCTCTGATGATGACGGTGGGACAGTCAAAACTATCAGTTTAATACAAATAAAAGTATTGATAAAGTGTTTAAGAAAGATGTAAATGGTATGATATATTTTTATGTACAATATAGTTTTGCCATCCAAATACATAGAATATTTAAGGAGCCAGCTTCCTGCATTATTTATCACTACAATATATTATAACGATCAAAATGTAAGTGGAGATCGAATCTAACCGCAAACTACGATATCTGCTCTACAAGGCGCCATCTAGGCATTTAAACCTAGAAAAATTTATAGAGTAGGCAGATACGCGCTGTTAAGATTCCACTTTATTTAAATATTCCGATCGTTAGCCCAAGTCACTAGCTCAGTGGAGACGCAGAGATAAAAATCTATATCTTAATTTATATCTTAAATATCAATAAATAAAAGCCACTGCCAGAAATTAACACATAAAAATATTTATTTACGCACATATAAAATAACATTTAAATTTTGAGGAATAAGTTTAACATTTTAGATTTTTATATTAACTTTTAATTTTACATTTAACTAAGTTTCAATGAGTTTAATATTTTATTTAGATAGTCAAGTATGAATAGACTACATAGATCTGCATTTGAAAAGAAAATATTCTTCCCTGATTTAACTTTAGGCAACAAATTTCGCAACCAAACTGGTGCCAATCCATCTGATACATTCATGTATTCAATGTAGCATGATACGACAACACAAAATACTATACTGTCAGGAATGTACATCTGATCAGTAAGTAGATTAGAGAAGACATTGTCTCTCCACCAACAGGAATGTGACATCTGTTGGTGAGTAGAACAATAAACATAAAACTCCATAGGAATGGACTGCGGTCCTTTGCCGTCTTACAAATCCATCCATAGGCAAACAGAGGGTGTGTGGCGTATATCTATAATCCTGCCCGTAGCGGACCTCATACTACATCTACAACTACACAAATATATCCAATCCATTGAACCAATTCAACTACGAAATGAATAACCTAAGATTACCCTCCCTTAATATAACTTTACAAAACTATATAGCCATTCACGCAAGACTTAAATTTAACATTTAAATACGTTCGCACAGATTTGTTTAAATATGTTGGGTATAGATCGATTACATAGATTCCATGGTCAAAAACATTTCAAAATAAACATAAATGATCAAAATACAAAATTATTGATACCGACAATTGCAGAGGGAAATTTATAAGTAACCCAATAGTATTCACCATAAGATACTTGCGTTGTCACCAATAACTTAAAAGACATCCAAATAAATACATTTTAGATACCGTACGGTATCATTATTTATCGAATGTCTATATATTTTGATCAAATATGAAAACCAAAATATAATTAACCACGAACGAATCCATGCAAGCATCTATAAACAACTTAAATTTCATGCATTTAAATAATCTTTACAATAAGAAAAAAAAATGGAAATGATGTTTATCAATCAGAAAACATATAAAATTAAACATTATTAATTTGATTTAAAAACTTACAAAAGTCAGATAAGAGTCCGTTTTAACATTTAAGTTGGCTTGTTTATCAATTTATAAAACTTGACGAAAGTTCTTAATTGATTTTAATAATTGTTCATTTCATATAGCTTATGGTAGAAGAGTCCAGGTTCCTGTTTTTAATTCCCGCGACGCTTCCATTGGAAGATAATGTTCTGGAGATGGCAATAGCTGGTTCAAGGTATCACAGTCTTTTCCTTTTTCTCTTTTTAAATAGAGAGTGTGGTATGTGCGTCCTACCACAACTCTCAAACACACAACCCTGGAACTCAATATTTCTCTTTTTATAGTAAATCTCCAGATTGAATGAACAAAGACGTCACTAATCCAAATTTTCGTTCGGGTCCAGGCTGAGGCTTGGTGCTTCCATTGGTCAAGCTAAAATCTCTTTATTCTCTTATCTAATTTACTCTCTGACTTTTTAATTAGACAGCTTTTGGATAATTAATAAACAATCATTTCCATTTACAGATTACAGGAATTAATTATTACCTGTTTTTATTTTTACTTACGTTATTTCTTTTTTAAACTATTTTTATATTTAAATCTTTTTTTATAAAAAAAATACATTCAAATACCTTTTTTTATTTATTAAAAAAAATATTTTTAAAGTTTAGCATCTGTGCGAATATATACGTTTAACAAACATTTTAATTTTAGCGTTTAGTTTTTTTTTCTTTTTAATACACTTATTTTTATATGCGAACTTAAAAGTTTTTATTTCAATTTAATGTAACGACATATTTATATATCGTTACATATCAGTAAACTTCCTCAAAAAAATAAAAACATTTAAAAAAAAAAGAATTTACTTAGTGTTAGTAATTACGTTACACAAATTTGTTATATATGAAATTTCAAAAGGACAAAACTTTTTTTTTAAAAGACAAAACAGTAATTACAAATATAATGATAAAAAAAAAAGTTGACTGATGATTCCTTACTACCAGCTAAATTTCTGCCCCCTCCCTTCCAAGTTTCATTTCTCCTACCTTTAACTATTACTTAGGCAAGTTTGAACGATTAGATTTTAATTTAACAAGACTTTTTTTAAAAAAAAAAAGATTTATATTTATTAATTATGTTTTATTTATTACTTTTTATTCCTCGTATTTCTCTTTACATATGCGCAATTTTTCTTACTGGCAGTTCCTTTAAGACAAAATTTCAAACTGTAACTCCACGTCAATACAACAAATATATTTATACAATTTCAGAAAAAAATTTACAGGCATGATTCACTTTTAAAATTCTCAGGGCACTCGTGTTTATTAAAGATCGAAAATTTCATCATCATCAATTCCCCTTCTCAGGGTCAATCTCTGAGGTAAGGCCACACTTGGGACACCAATTATAATGATCAAAATGTAAGTGGTGATCGAATCTAACCGCAAACTATGATATCTGCTCTACAAGGCGCCATCTAGGCATTTAAACCTAGAAAAATTTATAGAGTAGGCAGATACGCGCTGTTAAGATTCCACTTTATTTAAATATTCCGATCGTTAGCCCAAGTCACTAGCTCAGCGGAGACGCAGAGATAAAAATCTATATCTTAATTTATATCTTAAATATCAATAAATAAAAGCCACTGCCAGAAATTAACACATAAAAATATTTATTTACGCACATATAAAATAACATTTAAATTTTGAGGAATAAGTTTAACATTTTAGATTTTTATATTAACTTTTAATTTTACATTTAACTAAGTTTCAATGAGTTTAATATTTTATTTAGATAGTCAAGTATGAATAGACTACATAGATCTGCATTTGAAAAGAAAATATTCTTCCCTGATTTAACCTTAGGCAACAAATTTCACAACCAAACTGGTGCCAATCCATCTGATACATTCATGTATTCAATGTAGCATGATACGACAACACAAAATACTATACTGTCAGGAATGTACATCTGATCAGTAAGTAGATTAGAGAAGACATTGTCTCTCCACCAACAGGAATGTGACATCTGTTGGTGAGTAGAACAATAAACATAAAACTCCATAGGAATGGACTGCGGTCCTTTGCCATCTTACAAATCCATCCATAGGCAAACAGAGGGTGTGTGGTGTATATCTATAATCCTGCCCATAGCGGACCTCATACTACATCTACAATTACACAAATATATCCAATCCATTGAACCAATTCAACTACAAAATGAATAACCTAAGATTACCCTCCCTTAATATAACTTTACAAAACTATATAGCCATTCACGCCCGACTTAAATTTAACATTTAAATACGTTCGCACAGATTTGTTTAAAAATGTTGGGTATAGATCGATTACATAAATTCCACGGTCAAAAACATTTCAAAATAAACATAAATGATCAAAATACAAAATTATTGATACTGACAATCGCAGAGGGAAATTTATAAGTAACCCAATAGTATTCACCATAAGATACTTGCGTTGTCACCAATAACTTAAAAGACATCCGAATAAATACATTTTAGATACCATACGGTATCATTGTTTATCGAATGTCTATATATTTTGATCAAATATGAAAACCAAAATATAATTAACCGTGAACGAATCCATGCAAGCGTCTATAAACAACTTAAATTTCATGCATTTAAATAATCTTTACAATAAGAAAAAAAAATGGAAATGATGTTTATCAATCGGAAAACATATAAAATTAAACATTATTAATTTGATTTAAAAACTTACAAAAGTCAGATAAGAGTCCGTTTTAACATTTAAGTTGGCTTGTTTATCAATTTATAAAACTTGACGAAAGTTCTTAATTGATTTTAATAATTGTTCATTTCATATAGCTTATGGTAGAAGAGTCCAGGTTCCTGTTTTTAATTCCCACGATGCCTCCATTGGAAGATAATGTTCTGGAGATGGCAATAGCTGGTTCAAGGTATCACAGTCTTTTCCTTTTTCTCTTTTTAAATAGAGAGTGTGGTATGTGCATCCTACCACAACTCTCAAACACACAACCCTGGAACTCAATATTTCTCTTTTTATAGTAAATCTCCAGATTGAATGAACAAAGACGTCACTAATCCAAATTTTCGTTCGGGTCCAGGCTGAGGCTTGGTGCTTCCATTGGTCAAGCTAAAATCTCTTTATTCTCTTATCTAATTTACTCTCTGACTTTTTAATTAGACAGCTTTTGAATAATTAATAAACAATCATTTCCATTTACAGATTACAGGAATTAATTAATACCTGTTTTTATTTTTACTTACGTTATTTCTTTTTTAAACTATTTTTTTATTTAAATCTTTTTTTATAAAAAAAAATACATTCAAATACCTTTTTTTATTTATTAAAAAAAATATTTTTAAAGTTTAGCATCTGTGCGAATATATACGTTTAACAAACATTTTAATTTTAGCGTTTAGTTTTTTTTTCTTTTTAATCTTATTTTTATATGTGAACTTAAAAGTTTTTATTTCAATTTAATGTAACGACATATTTATATATCGTTACAATATATATATATATTGAAATAGTATATTCCTTTGTAATATATTTCATTGATGTGTAGATTAAGTAAATGTATTGTAAAGACATTTTATGAATTTAGAATTATGACATCATTGATATTTAAAATAACAAGTTATTATTTAAAGGCATTATATACTCTTTTTATAAATAAAAATTAACTTTATTAAATGAATTTTAAAAAAAATTTAATTGTTTAATTAAAAATATTAATTTTAAAGAATTATTACTTTAAATGTATTTATTATTCTATTGGCAAATAGCCAAGAATGACTTCTTATCAAGGAAACTGTTTTGATCATGTGGCTATTGAATTAAAAAAACATTGGATTTTAAAACTCTCAAAATGAACCTGTAAATAAATTGTTTATCCCAAAAATTTTGGAACAAAGACTCAAATGGATAATCTACTTCTTTATGTTTTCATCTAGTATAAAGTGGATTACTTCATAATCATCAATGGCTGCAAAAATCATGATTTTTTATATCTTTGATTAGGCCTATCTTCTATATTTCAAATGAAGTGCCACTATGAAGGAAGGAACATCTGATATATCTTAAATCTGGGTAACTTTTTTTTCATATGTCATGGCATCAGCCGGAATGCGAACCCACAACTGTCTGTAACCAACTACTTGCTTGCATGGTGGCTGCGATACCTCTCAGCTAACAATGCAAGACAAATCTGGGTAACTTTAACATTTTCAACTGGTAAATATGTTAAAATTACAAAATGACCTATAAAGTTTCATTAAATATTTTTTAATTTATAACAAATTGTTTTGCACATAAAATATTATGCTAATATTAATTATTTATAAATTGTCAATTCTTAAATATTGGATTGATCACTGTGTGCAGTTATTAATGATATATGCAAATAATATTTTCAGAATGTTTTAAATATAATGTTCAGATATAATACAAGTGTAATAAATGATAGTTTATTATATTTTATAGATGTCATATTTCAATACAGATTATGAAATATTGAAAAACACACACACACACACATATATATATATGCTTCATGTATGTATTGTTTCCATAAAGTTATAATATTAAGGCATTTAAAAAAAATTGTGTAAAAGAAATTCAATTTTATTGTGAAATTTAATTTTATTACAAATTTAATGTTGATATGTGAGAGTAAGGAGGGTGTGTGTGTTCAAATCAGCAAAAAAATTTAACTAATTAATTAAAATCAACTGATGTTCAAAAGAATGTATAAATAAAAATCTAATTTTGGAATTTATATTTTAGTGTATCATTGTCATTACAGTAAAAGATGACAAGAAATCTGTAATTACTGTAGGGAGGTTAGATAAAACCAAAGGTATTCAAAATTTTAAAAAAATGCAATTAGTAAAATTTGAAAAATTAAACTAGATCAAGATTATGATCAGAAATATTTTTTTTTAGATAGTAAAGAAATTTTTTTTATTTAAGTTTTAAAATTAATTAATTAATTTGGAGAACATCTGGATGCCTTTCCTTTGAGAGGGATATATATAGGGGCATGAAAACAAGAGTTTTAATTTTTGTAAAGTTTTCTAAGCTGTTATAGATTACATCACACTAGAACCAGTGAGTATAGCTTGTCATTTTATCTGATCATTGCTGAAAAATATGAGTATGGAATCCCCACAGCACTTATAAAATGTGATGCCACTAAAAAATCCCTGCCTATAACCAATGATCCAAATTTCTGATATACCATGTCATTGTCACCAAGAGAAAGCCCCTAGTATAATGTGACCAAGACCAATGAACTGTATTGTGAAGTTTAGGATAGTGTTTTTACTGTTTGTCAAAATCCTTCATGAAGGTCTGTTAAAATAGTGATTTATTTTAACTTTATAAATTTGAATTTACCAGTAAACGACAAAAGCCTTTTTAATATTATGCTTTCTTTGCTTAAATAATTCATTTATTAAACATTTTGTTGAAAGCAGTTTTTTTTTAGTATTATATAAAATATTCTTATTATAATACTAAAATGTTTTTCTTATTGTACTATAAAACATGCTTAATTAATTTGATATTTAAGGAGAGAATCTAATATATTCCATGCTTCTTAAATATTCTAGTCTTATTATTTAAGAATTAGATGGATGTAAATTTAATAAATATATATTCAGTGACTAAAATATTTAATGTCATCTAAAAGAAGTCCATTAATTCTGTCAAATCAAGACATGTAAATTCTTCCTCTCATTGATTCTAATTT
Organism: Epiperipatus broadwayi; assembly: GCA_028023455.1. Lineage (NCBI taxonomy): Eukaryota > Metazoa > Onychophora > Udeonychophora > Euonychophora > Peripatidae > Epiperipatus > Epiperipatus broadwayi. Next base: position 464,076 of record JAQFVV010000182.1, on the reverse strand, counting down.
GTTTGTTTTTTTTAATATTTTATTTGTGATTTTAAACTTGTCTATTTAAAATCTGTTCTTTCAAAGATGTCATTTAATCATTAACACAATTATGAATGGTTTATAAATAACTTTCAATTTTAAAAATTAAAATTGAGTGTTGGGAAGTTAAAGTTAAAACTTTATTTTAAAAGAGCACAGATATATACGTGTACTGGTAGATATGATATTTTTAATTCTATAAAACTTTAATACAATTTAATAAAGCTAATACTTTATTTTCTTTTGACAAATATATATGTATACTGTAGATAGGATAGTTTAATTCTATAAAACTTTTAATACAATATATTGTAACGATCCGGAGAAGGTGACTTAACATAATCTGCACTACAGGGCGCCATCTAGGCATTTGAACGTAGAAAAATTTATAGAGTAGGCAGATACGTAAGTACAAAAAAAAAAAAAAAATTTTTTTTTTTTCCTTTTTGCGTCCGGTCGTTAGCCCATGTCACTAGCTCAGTGGAATAGCAGAGATTTAAAAAATAATATAAGAATATATATATAAGAGGAATAAAATAAGCCACTGCCAGTAATTAACATACAAACATTTATTTATGCACATATATATAAGATTTAAAATTATTTTAGTATTAGTTTTACATTTTAACTCTTAACATTATTTTTAACTTTACCTTAGATTTTAATTTACATTTTAATTTCTATTATATTATAAGTTTACATTTTAATTAAGTTCGCACAGATGGGATTATAAAAGCTTGTTTTAATATGTTGCTATAGATCGGTTACATAGACTTCACCGGTCAAAAACATTTCAAAATAAACATAAATGATCAAAATACAAAATTATTGATTACTGAAAATTGCGGAGGGAAATTTATGAAACCCTCTAATAGTATTCACCATAAGATACTTGCATTGTCACCAATAACTTAAAAGACATCCGAATAAATACATTTTAGATACTCACCGTAAGGTATCATTATTTATCGAATGTCTATATATTTTGATCAAATATGAAAACCCGAAACACAATTCACCGTTAACCAATCCATGCAAGCGTCTATAAACAACTTAAATTTAATGCATTTTTATTTAGGGTCAAGTATGAATAGACTACGTAGATTTGCATTTGAAAATAAAATATTATATCCCTATTTAACCCTAGGCTAAAATTCGCAGTCAAACTGGCATCAATCCATCTGATACATCGATGTATTCAATGTAATATGGAATACGGTGCACCAAAAAGATTAAGAAAAGACATTGACTCTCATCAGATAGGAATATTACATCTATCTAATGAGAAGAACAATAAAAAAAAAAACTCCATAGAAAGGAACTGCGTTCTCCATCTTATAATTCCTTCCATAGGCAAACGGGTGAGTGCGGCATATATATAAACGATTCTGCCAGTAGCGAATCTCCGACTACATCTACTAACTACATCAATATATCCAATCCATTGACCCAATTTAACAACAACATAAATAACCTAAGATTACCCTCCCCTAATATAACTTTACAAATCTATACAGCCATTCACGCCCGACTTAAGTTTAACATTGATATATTTTAAGTTATCGGAAAACAGAAATCATAAATAAACTTAAAGAACAAAATTAAATAAATGGAAATGATTTTAAACAAATAAATAAAAAATACATCAAATAACATTTTAACTACTTTAGTCAGATAGGATAATAATGCAATCATTTAAATCTGGAAAGTTTTAATTTAATGTTCATTATTTATAAAGTTCTTACGGTTTAAAACAGTTCCTCTTTATCCGTTGCTTGCCATGAATGTGAATTCCCATGCCATCCTAAGATTGGTATTCTGTTGGCCGATTTATTTATCCATCCGGAGGTTTTTGCTTTAACTGGTCCTCAATGTAGAAAAACGATAGTTCATTTCTCTTTCTTTCCTAGCAAAACTGAAGGGATTGAATCGTGCGTCTTTTTCAATCCCTTCTCCTTCACTTCCGCACTAACATATATCTCTCACATCGTAATGAATCATAATCACTAACTAATAATTTCCAAACTTGTCCTTTTATATTACTTTGAAAGATTGACTTAACATTACATCATCGATGTGATGATCCTTTCGCTGAGGTCCAATTTCCCAATGGATTTCTTTCATTGGCTATTTGTTTCTATTGTTTTCCTATCTGACCGATGTTTTTACATTTAGATGCCCAAGGCTGGTTTACATTTGACTAATTAAATTTATCATTTCCATTTCTGATTAATTAACCTGTTTTCCAAATCAAAGATATATTTAAAGATATAATTTTATCTCCAAATCTCTTTAAAATTTAGTTTTAAAATACTTTTTCTTTAATAAAGTTTTATTTTAATAATTTTTCATTATCTGTGCGATTTAATATATACGAGTTTAAGATGATATTTAATTTCAATTTTTAATTCTTAAAGAAAATTTTTAAATGTGAACTTTATAATTTACTTTCATATTTAATAAATATAAAAAAAAAAACAATGTAACGAACGTCTGTGCTCGTTACAATATAGATTATAATTGTGAGGCTATCGTATCTATAATTCTTTGTATATGTAAGACTTATGGGACAGATCTCTAATTAAGCAGGGATAAATATTTGCATATTGTAATCTTATGACATGATCGTTCACATTTTATTTTACACACACACACATATACATATATATATATTTAATTTCAAGTTTATTTTTATTTCGTTCCTCCAGCAGATGCACATTCCTACTTTGGATAAAATGGAATAGACAGGTCCCTTTTAAATATAATCCATGCAAATGCAGAAATATTGCTCTTATTTCAGACCAAGAAGACCTTTGTTTTGTATCACTAATTGAGCAATGGATCATTCCTGCCTGTTGGTGAAATTTATTAATGATCATGGGGAAGATGCTTATTCCTTCCTATTAGAATCCATTTACTTTATAGAGACTTAGGTATGGCCTCACAGAGTCATGAATATTCCAGTCTACCACATCATCAGATTGTTTATTGCTTTAGCAACCTAATACTGCCTCCATTGTATATGTTAAAGCCTGATATTTCAGAATTTATGGGTCATGATCATGACAGCTTTAACCATATTTTCTAGAGTTAATTAAACTTACTCTGCTTCATTTATTATCATGTACTTGCTTCAAACATTGCTCCAAAGATTACCAATATGTATATCAGCCGAGGTTCCTTATATATATATATACATATATATTTGTTTGTTTATAATTTTATTATTAATAAAGTGTTTATATTTTCACATATACATTGCATTGGGTGTCTTGTTTGCCACAGGGAAATCATAAGGATATGATCTAGTTCTAAGAGTCTTCATCAAGTTGAAAGAAAAATGAAGTATCATGTGGCATTAGAATGAGTTGTGGGGTGGTCTAAACTACCCTAGTTTTTATTTTGCTGTTGTCAGCTCATTCAGACTGTGGCAATATATAATCTGTTTTATTTAATAATATTTATAATTTTAAATAATGATTGTTTAAATGGTGATAAATATTTATTTTGTATATATAGGATTTGAGTAATAGACTATACATTGGCATCTAAGATATTTGATATGTTTAATGTGATATTTGTTAATTAGTTCCAGTTATAAATTTCCTATGGCTTTTTTTTTTATAATAACTACATTTTTGTAGTGAATACTTTTTTAAGTATAGGTAATGTTTATATCTTATAAATAATAAGGCTATAATGAAGAATTAATATTTAAATATTTTATATATGAAGTTTTAAGAATAGTTGTTATTTTTATACCATTACCTAGAATTCTGTAGCAGAGAATTAAGTTTATATATAACAGGCATTTCACCCATTGCATACTTTTATACCCTTAGTGTATAGGTTAATGTGATACTAGGTATTGAAATAAGGGTAACTTGATTTGCTTTAGCAATGTCTCGGATTGTTGATCATACATGTGTTTGTTGATTTTGATGTATTAATTTAAATATTGGTAACTATTACAATGATATTATTTTATTTTTCTTACATAAATTATGTTGTTTATTAATAAATTATTTTGTTTCTTTTATTACTAACTGTTACTTCAATTATAAAATACAAAATATTAATATACCCAATTAAATAGTGTCCAAATGTAATGCATGCTGTGTAAATTTGTCTTTTATTTTGAGATTTATTATGAATTAAAAGAGGTTTATTTTATAATTTATAGCTTCCCAGAATTTTTATGCAATTGTGACTTTGCTAGTAAACTTAATTTCTTTCTTTGGTATTTTTTTATATTAGTTAACAATATTAAATTACAATTGATTATAGGAAGAAGTCTAGATTTATTATCTAGTGGCACCTTCTGGTAAAGTTATGTAAGTAACTATATATGCATTGCATTATATAAGTCTGTTTACATCAATGACTCCTAAATCATAAAACAAGTTGAACAATAATGTGTAATAAAAGTGGAAGAATAAAGTGTAAGAAAAAGTAAAGGATACTTCTTTTATTCCATTTCTTCAATCAGCTTATCATTATTTTTTCAAGTAAACAAACACTTGACTAATTAAATATCAAATAAGCATCACAAACAAGTACCTATTATATGAAATAAACAAATTTAAACTGTTCTGTTTTGGATACTTCAAGTGAAGATTCAATTTCAGAATAAGGGATACTGGGTCAAGAGTCACAAAAGTATGTTTAGATCATTTTAATACAATAATATAATAAAATACAAATCCTGTTTATTGAAGTTTCTTGCAATCCATCCCCAAAAATTCATTATTCCTCATGGAAATGATGTATTAATTTAATTGTTTTTCCTCAGTGCTGGAGTAAATCAGTTTGAACATAAGTCTGGATCAATATGTCTCACAGTTTCACTATAAGTGATGACTACTTTTCAAGACAGCCAATTAACAATCAAACAAAATTTATTAATTAATATTATAACTTAAATAATTTTTAATAACAATAAAAAAATTAATGAATAAACAAAAACAAAATAATTATTCTCTGCATACTTTAAATTTTAACCTTTATATTTTAAGCTTATAAGTTATATTTAATATCTAATTCCTATTAAAATGCTATCAAGTATAAAAATCAATTTATGATCTAAATTTTTGTGTAATAATTTTACTTATAACTACAATGATGTTTCTATATTATAACAATAGTTAAATGTGAAAGTAGGTGGAGGTCAAGATAGAATATTAAGATGTAAGATAATGATTGAATGTTATACTCTATGTACATTGTTCATTTGATAGCAACCATGCATTTACATTAAATTAAATTGTGAAGTTTAATAAATCTGCTTTAATAAAAAAATAATATAATTAATTTGTTATATAGTAATAATTATAGTTATCCTTTTTGTTTCATACCACCATGAGAAAAACATCATCATAAAACTTTAGATTTATTCAAAAACACTAGGTAGTAAAAACTAACAACTGATTAATTTACATATTCAGTATTATCTTTAAAATATAATACTTCAAGGGGTAAAAACCTTGTGTAGACTTTTGTTTGACCACACCAATTATAATCAAAGTGAAAAGCCTACATTATTCTATCACCATTATATCATAGAATAATGATATTATCAAAACATAATCATAAAATGGACTTGAATGCAGTGTGATGATGACAGTGTCCATGCTACCTATTATTTGGATATCTTAACCTTCTAAATATACTCCAAACAAAAAATATTGTCATTTAACTTTATCAATACTTTTAAAATATTAATATACAAAAATATTATCATTACAACTTTATTTTCTGTCATCACTTTTGAACCTATTGCTTTAAAATATCTACTTTACCTTAAAATACATGTGACAAGATGTATCACTCATATAACAGATTACTTTGATTCAACTGCCTTTCATATAAAAGTTATTTCATTATAAATCATGCAATATTGGTTACTAAAAATTTGTAATATATTTTTAAAATATTTAAAACGTAGCAAAATAGTAAATGATATTCAACAAAAGTGTATGGACAATTAATACTTCAAATATTCATTATGACGAATAATGGTTTAATTTCCTCTAGCCATTTTTAGAATATAAGATTCTATCAAAATCACTATTTACATATTTGGGTATAAAAAGCAGCAAATACTACTACTTTTAAAATACTGTTTTTAATTAATAAAATTAACTATAAATGCTGATATTTGCTATTAAGTGCAATATTTATTGACAATTACAAAGTTGTAATACAGACATCTAAGTACTTGTATACCTATTGTATTACTAATACATAACATGGTTCAATAAAATTAATTTAACAAAAACATTTTAAGATCAATAATTCATTTATAGATGACAAATTTTTTGCATCAAACAAAAAATATAAATACAAATTTTACAAATCCAATATTTAGATTACAAATATGTGTTCAAGTGTATCAGTGTTATGAGATAGAATGGAGAGTAGTGGGTCGTGTGAAAGTCTGTGCTCATATATCATATATTACATATATTGATACAGGTATATAATAAGTCTGTATTCCAATTATTTTATATTTAAAAAAGAACTAATAATTAATTAATATTTTAATACATAGTGTATATAATTCTTAGCTAGGCGTTTATATAATTCATGAAATGTGTTAATATGTTTAATACTTTTTTTTAAATTTTGACTTTGATAAAAATATAGTAATTAGTATTAGAAATAAAATATTTCAAGTTTTATAACAAATGTAAATCAGTAAAGAAAATATATTTTCTCTTAAAAATTGGTCTTGCCTTCTTTCTTTATTTGTTTTTTTTTTTAGGGAGGGAAAAAATAAAATTTAAATAATATAAGAACAATTTTATTTCTTTTTTTATCATGTAAAAAAATTTCAAACTAGAAGACAGTATTTATAAAATCAATTTTCTTTTATACTTATTTTAAAAATTAAGCAAGAAAATTTTAAAAAAGAACTTATTTATTTGATTGATTAGCATTTATCTTTTATACTAGTTTTTTTTTTTTTTCACTTACACATAAACGTTTGTAACTCTTATTTTTTCTATTCCATTTAAAACTTTTTCAATGATAAAATGAATACATTGTACAGGCTTAAACCTGCATTTATATATGTAATATATGCGGGATTTGAACTCAGACTTTCACACGATCCACCACTCTCAGTGCCATCTCATATTGCTGACCCACCTGATCACACACATGTGCATGAAATACGTATATTGGTGATTATTTATCTTTTCAACATGTGTGTGATCAGGTGGGTCAGCAATATGAGATGGCACTGAAAGTGGTGGGTCGTGTGAAAGTCTGAGTTCAATGATAGAATGATAAAATTCTTCTATAGACTGCTCTTGCATTCAATAGCTTCTCATTAAGTGAGTATTGTTTACTTTATTTAAATAAAACTAGTTTCTAACATTTTAAATGACTGTGAAGTAGTCCAACTTCAGTTTAGCAAAAAATAATAGTGATATTCTGGAAGGTAAAGAATTAAAACAGAATTTTAAAATGTAAACTTATCACGTTTTAAGTGACAGTTGTTACTGTTTAAAATATTCGATATCAGAAAGAACTTTTTGATGATCTTCTGCTTGTATTACTAAATTCATACTTGTTCTTTGCCCCTACTTACACATACTGAAATTCAACTTAGTCACCGTCCCCCCGTCCCCAGCCTATACATTATTATAATGACTTTTTATATTTGTAACTAATAGTAGAAGACTATAATATACACATAAGTAAAAAAATTAAAGTAATCTTTAAATAATCCCCTGCAAGATGAAGATTTTTCTCAAAAACTTCATGAAAATATACACTAAAAGAGATCTTAAACACTAAGTTGTAAATGGTGAGATTTGAATAATATTTCAACTTTGCTTAATCTTCTAACCAACTAGAAATTCATTTATTACTAAATATTATTTAAAATTCATAATTCAAGGTTCTCTACAGAGAAAATTGTAGTACAAATATTTTTCCAACTTATTAATTTATAAAAAAATGTTAAAAAAAGAAATCATTAAAAAAAAGCTCAAAAATATAATACCAAGTAAAACAATAGTACTTTAAGAAACAAATTTGTGATATTTTTGGTGGTCATCATATTGCTTCTGCAAAACCAAATGTCTTAAAGTAATACATATATTTATATATGAGATGATATCACAAATGTTACTATAAAAATATCCTTCTTAATATCAGTTGCTGGTAGTACTGAAAATAGTAAAATAATTTCAGGAATAATAAGTATCATTCTATAATTATTGAATATACTATTACAATTACTTGAACATGATTCTAAAAATGTTATGTGCTGGTAAAATATGGAAGTAAAACCACACCTAAAATAATATTTGGTGAAATCAGAAGTCTTTTTTTTTATAACTCACATTATAGTAGTAATATCTTTTTTGAGGAAGGGAGATTATTTCTTCACAAAATATTTTTGAATCACTATTAATTTATTTTCAGTTAAAAGTATTTGCCATTGATATGAATCAATGAAGTATTATTGATGTGGTTTTGATTTATAATTTTCTTATAATAAATGTAGTATTTTAGATTAATGTAAAAATAATTTTAATTTTAGATCTTTTCATAAATCAGTTATTATCATTTATTTAACATCTTAGTAATTGCATGATCTTTTCTCAATGTTTTCAATTATTAGAATTTTCATACTTAGTCTTCACATTGATGATATGCTAATAAAATAATTTTAACAGTAAAACAAAAACTTTTAAATTCAAATGCAATAGAATTTTCAGTTACATGATAACATATCAGTATATAAAAAAAAGAAAATTGCTTAAACAGTAATTTAGACTAAGAAAAAGATATTAAAAATATTCTTATGATGACTTTTTGAAGCTATTTTTACATAAACTATTAATATTTTTAATAGCTTTATTAACTTTAAAAAATATCTGTCAAAAAGATCTTTTTTTTGTAAATGATTCTGATTTTAAAATTCTGAAATTTCCCATCATTCCAACTGGTAAACACTTTTGAAAATGCTTAATCTTTCATTTTTGTATAAAATCTTCATTTTATACCAAAACTCAATAAATTGGAATTGATTTCTTTTAATTTAATTTTGTAAGTGAATAATATTCTAAAAAAATTGTATTTTACTTTTTTAAATATTTAAAAATTAACTTGAAAATAAGGACAATGTACCATAAATGTCATCTATGAAGTTAGTGTAAACACTTTTTCAGAAAATCAACAAATTATTTTTTATTTTAAGCTTTTTTTAATATGAATAAACAAAGGTGGATTTGTGACAAATCTGCCAAATTGTGCTTTAAAATATATTTATTTTATAATTAATAAAATATTTGAAAAAATTCTAATGTTATGTCATCAATTTTAATAAGTGATAATGTAAGCAATAAGTTTAACATGAAGTGTTATCAAGAAGGAAACAATGCTCTTAGAATAAATCTTTCCTTTGAGAACAATAGAATAAAGACAACTGATATTTACCGACTATCCATGAAATATTGATCTTTCCAGGTTTTTTCCAATTAAAATAAATAAATAAAATCATTATGGCTGAATTTACAATATTAAAAAAAATCCTACATTAGTATGAGTCTGATAACAATAAAACAGTTTTCTAAAGCCATAAAACTGCTATATTGTTTCCAAGGGAAATACTTAATGATTCTAAATGAATATGAAAATGATAAAATTAATGGAGAAATTATCTATAATAACATAGTTTATTTATAACAATATCCTTGATTTTTAAGACAAAGTATGTTTTCAGATTCAGATGTTTTTATTCCAAGATATTTTTAATAATACAGAAATTTATTAAGATAAACTTAATACTTAAGAACAATTATGATATCTTAATGGTAATTATTTCAATGGGTTTTTTTTTTTTTTTGAAACTGTGTGGTTTAATGCAGTGATGTAATAATGAACACAGATTCTGGGATTGACTTTCAGATGAATAATATTAAAAAACCCACAGTTTATTTTAACTGAATGATACTACTAAATGCTTAATTTGTTATCAGAGTACCAACACATCATGTGATATTCTGGACAATTAATCATATGATCACTTACTAGTAGTAATCAGAAACAAAACATGTTTTAATTTAAAAATTAAATTACATTAAATATTATTTATCTTTTTTTCTCAGTGATGAGATGTTTATTCATCAAAAAATAAATAAATAGATACAATGAAACAAATGAAATTTCAGGAACAAAATGGTAAGAGGGGAAGGATACATGTAAAAAGGGAATGGGAAGTGGACAGGAGAAATGGTGTGTAGTTCAGGCTGGTTAGAAAAGCACATCTTAGAAAAGGTAGGAATACAGAAATTTTATGGTGAGCGAGGATGAGCTGGGTTGGGAGAGATATGAGGAGTACAGTTCTTTCTTCTCCTGCCAGAATTGCACAATGATTCATTCTTGATGTTACTTGATGAGCCACTGTCTGAGAAAAATTCAGCAGAGGAAGGTGAGAGAGTGTGAAGGGAGGAGGGTGATGAGGCCCGGGTTGAAGCCAGAGAATTTTTTGCTGAAAGAATTCTTTTTTTCCTTGTGTGTTCTGAATGTCTGAGACTTGCCCCTGGTTCAGGAAAAGGATTCATTATGATTTTACTGGGAAGATCAAGGATGGAAATCTGCCTGTCAGAGTTAGTGTCACTATCTGATGGGTTAGGGCATGCATGCTTCTGATGTTTCTTGTTAGTGGTGGAAGGGCCAGAGTTGGTAGACTCAGACAGGATGATTTCTGAGTTTAAATGTGTTCATGTCCATTAAGGAAAGAAGGTCCTGTGAGCGAGCTGTAACTGAGAGTGGTGGGCTGTGAGTGAGACCAAAATTATGTGGCCTAGAGGAAGCTGGAATCTTACTGAAAGGTGAGAGGGTGGCCGAATGCTGAAAGATTGAATTGAAGTGAGGTGGAAGTGAGAGGTTAGCTGAAGGAGGATGTTCATATTTATTGGGGCTGTGTGGAGCACAGATCTTTTCAACATATATGTGTTCAAGTGTATCAGTGTTATGAGGTAATGTGGAGAGTGATGGGTCATGTGAAAGTCTGTGCTCACATACCCTATATATTAAATATTATTGTAAATAATATTTTCTCATTATTATATAATGTTTATTGCATAGATTTCCAGATATTTGTATTATATATGTGTACATAAAAAATAGCTACAAACAATTTATATTACAAATTAAAATTAAATTTAATTAAACTTTATAAAAGATAAAGAATTCTGCTAATATTATTTATAGATTTTTAATAAAGCAACGGAGACAGTTCTATAATTTTATAACTATTGTTAAAATTAGTCACTATTGTTTAATATTCTTTTCGATCTTTAAAAATGATTTTGTAGGAAATATATTGTACGAAATCATATACAATGCTAAAATAAAATTATCGAACAATTACTTTATTTTTTTCAATTTCAAATATGACAGTTACTTATTGAGCCATTGTAATCCCCAATTTGATTAATTCTAAAATAAAACAATTTTTCAAGTAAATATTTTATGTTGGTTTATAAACAATGAAGACTTGCTAAAACATTTTCTAATTATATCGAGTTCATTTAATTTTAATAAAGTTGTCTAGAAATATTTTCTATACAAATCATACATATTTAAATAAAGAAATATGTACACATAATCTAATCTTTGTGCCATTATTTCTTTAAAATTAATCAAAATTAGATATTAGAATGACACAACAAATGACTTAATTGAAAACAAATAACTTCATAACATAGGAGATGAAGATGATTAATTCAGAAAACTGAATTATAATCAGAGAAAAAATGGATGAAAAAACCATATAAAGATAGAACTGCATACAAAAAGTGTACTGAGAATACTGAAATAGAATAAATTTAGGCATAAAAGAGTGTTTGAAAATATCCTATATTAACAAAAATATATTAATTTTTTCACATTTTGTTTTTGGTAAAATAAAAATTATTTATGGTAAAAAACAATATATATATTATTTTTATGCTGGTCTGGTTTAATTTTAGATTTGGGGTAGTTTTGATTTTATATTGACTAGTTTAGCTTTATGCTTGTAATATATATATATATATATATATATATATATATATTTTATATATATATATATATATATATATATATATATATAAACTCCCATGGCAAAACATATATTTTATGTTCACAGTCAATGCCTTGATCTTTATTTGACCAATATAGATTAAAATCTTTTTTAAAGCAGCCTGAAGACATTCAATCTGATAAACCTAGAAAGATCAGTTGATATTTTGCTAATTTTTTTTAAAAAATAGTGAAATTACATAATTTCAAATATTGATTTTTTTTAATTAAAAGAAAATTTAAAGAGATCAGTATAATTAAATAAGTGGCAAGGTTAAAGTATTTTAGTCCTGTCCATGTCTTTGATGGATTTATAGTTCTTTGTAATTTGTTTCAAGACTGTTTGTAAGATTACTTCAAGAAAATTTTGAGAATAATTAAAAACTTATTTCTTTTAATGAAATTTATTAAGACTCATGACTCTTTTTAAACAATAATTGTATAATAATTATTAAAAGTCAAAAATATAAAAGATTACAACTTTATTTTATGTGTATATGTTTTATTTTAAAAAATAGGTGATAATTTCTTGCATACGCATGACTTGGGATCTCTAATGCATCATTACTGACATTGTGTTAGGATCTTTTGAGACATTCTAAAAATTATAAAGCAATTTTATTTTAAACACAATTTAATAGTTTTATCAGAGATTAACTTTTATTCATTTGCATTTTAAAAATAAATTTCCATCAAAAAAGATTTTATTTATTCTCTGATCATTTTAATCCTGTTGACTATTTAATAATGAAAGCATCCTTCATTCTCATTGTGAATTCATTTTTTCAATATTCACAAAGTGTAAATATAATTTTTATCATTTGTAAATATATCCTTTTATCAAATCAGGTGCACTTTACTGAATTCTGATATAGAATAAATATTAAAATCAAATGTTGAAAAATTACAAAAACTATTCCCAAGAAAAATAATAGACAAGAGGGTTGACCTCAAATCTTTATCATTTAGATAATAATTAAATTATTATTTACTGCTTAATATGATATTGTTAAATGGGTTGCTTTTTGGCTAAGTAAAATTCTAAGCCTGTTTGTACATAAAAAAAATTTGGAAGTAAATTCAGACTGGATTCAAACCCAGTCTATATGAATGACATGTAAATGTAGGCTAATAATTGTACTTCAAAACTTTTTATTTGCACAATTAATACCAACATTTATATTATAATGGGATGGACAGTTAAGGTGGTTATCCTTGGGGTGAACATTGGGTGAAAGTAAAACATCTAAAAATCATCATCATTCCAAAAATAAAATATAAAATTTACAAAAAAATATAATATTTAAGATATAAGATATAAAATGTAATAAGTAAGAGTGATATAGAATAAGATATTAAAGTAAAAAAGTAAGATATTAAAGTAAAGATTATATTATAAAATATAAGTAAGCAATTATATATATTAAAGAGCATAAGATCATGAGATTTCTGTGTGAAATCAGTCCAATTAACTCCTTAGAGTAATAATCAGTATTATTAACAATAAATTTATGAGCATTATAAATAAATAAAAGTATAAGTACTACTCATTCATCATCATGAATGATTAACAATCAAATAAATCAACTGTCAATCTGGTGACTGGATTTGAAATAGGTCTACTGTAGACCAGACTAACTATTGAGCCCTTTCTAACTTGGGGCAACTATTTAAACATTAACCTGGATGCACAAATTTAAGTGCTAATCCAAGAGAAATATAGATCCATAAAAAGTAATAATGCTGAGATATTAAAATATGCTGATCATCATCAATGTTCTGGCCCCTTAGTTCCATTAATGTACTTGTCAAGTATAAACTTAATTTCTAATAAACAAAACTAAATTAAGTGTAGTGCATGAGCTTGCACACTTAGCACAAACTAGGATTCCTTTTTCCCCTTGCACTAAAATACACCTCCTTTGATATATCAGACTATTATGCTTGAATCTAGCTCAGAGAACATAAGATCTATAACTGCTACTTTGATCAAGATATGATGTAACATAATAATCTAAAAACATTTAGGATTAAGTTATGAATAATTTTAACAACTGAAAATGAGTTTATTAATAAGAATAAAAAAATGAAGTTAAAGTCTGTAGAATATAGCTATACACACATTAATAAAACCTTCTGATTTAGAGTAACATGCAATTAAAAAACTATCACATTGTGATTTACATGATTAACACAAAATTCAAGTTATTACATTGATTTACAATACCTCTTAATGGGTTTATATACAACACATATATAGATATGTGCACAGAAATGCATTTTATAATATACAATGAATACATTTCAATTGACATTTAATAATATTTAAAAAATGATTAAATTTTACATATGTGTTGATTAACATAAAATCAAAATTTAATTTATTACATTGTGGTTTACATATATGTTCTATTTGACAAGCATTGATATAATATGCACATTGAAATGTGACATGTAATTTCTAAACATATTTGACTTGTTATAAAATAAACATTTTTATTTATCACTTTTAAATGATATAAAATACCACAATGGATTTACATAAAACATATTTATATAATCAACTAACATATAAAATTCTTCTAACCTATTTGAATTTATCAAAATAATAAAATTATTAAAAATATTTTAAATAATTAATTCCATTTCAAAACTATACATAAAATTCACATATACATGTGTATCTAAAACAAAGTATGAAAAATAATCAATTTTTGACAAGTAATTTTGTTAATTGATTATGAACACCTTTAAATTTAAAATATCTTTATCAATGAATTGATTGTTGACTTTTATTCCAAGCAAAGTTATTACTTAAATTATTATTATTTTAAATATGGATTTTAAACAATTTAAAATTATTCTCTCTCTCCCTCTCTCTCTCTCTCTATCTATATATATATATATTGTACCAAAGTACATTGATATGTAATTAATTTATTATGAATTCCATGTTTAAAAATATAAAAGTTTAAAATTAAGAGAATAAAATGTAAAGCTAAAGAGTAGGGGGGAGGGGGATTTTGTATTTAATAAAATAAACTGTAAACACTGTTTAAAATAATAAGCTGTTTAAAATAATAAGATTTTTTTGTTTAAAAGAAGAAAAAAACTTGTAATAAATAAATGATTTAATATTTTTTTAAATGAATTTTAATAAAATAATAAAAAGATTTCATTTTATTTTATAATAAAATAAATAAATATATGTGTGTGTGTATATGCAATTTTTAATAAAAAGTAGATGCTAGAAGCTGATTTTATTTCATGAGATGAACGCTGCTGCTAAAAATAAAGTTTTCCATTGTTTTTAAACAGTATAAATAGATCAAATTTTGTTCATTCTTGGTTCTGACTTTTTCATTTTAATAAAATATTTTGAAGTAATATTTCCAAAAATAATGCATTGTTAAAAATCCAACATATTTGCAGTTGACCAAAAAGCTGCTCTCTACGCATCTAAGATCTGCAATTAGTTCAGAAGGTAATCATGTTAAAATAGACTACATGAACAGCAGAGTGCGGAGACATCAAACCAGCCATGAAAATCATAACAAGTCACAGGATCCATGAAAGAATTTTTACCAGTCGTCGATGAGTTAAGAGTAATTCCATTATACTGTTTCTGTCATATTTAAAAACCTAGGTAATTATTTGACTTTGATATCTAAACATTCCAATTTCCTTTAAAAATAAAGATAGACTTCATTAAAAGAACTTTTGAACTTTTTGAATTAAACTTAAAAAAAAGAATAAACTTTAAACTTCAAAAAATGAATATTTGCAATAATAAAATAAGTACAAGCAACTTATATTAAATAATATTTTTGGCATGCACATATGTGTGATTTAATTTTAAACTTAAAAAATAATAATAATAAAATATGATGTAACATGTATAATTTATTTGCTTAAGTAATATATTAAAATGCTTATTTTAATCTTTAAAAAAAGAAGTGTATGTATGTTTCATTATAAGATAAAATGATGCATTTATTTTAAAATAAAGTAAAACATTTAAATTATTTTTTCTTAAAATATTTATGTTTATTTCTGATACGTGTAAGTAAGTATAATATTTATTTTCTTAATAAGAGTAGGAGGGAAAAATCCAATCATTAATAATAGTATTTAGAAAAGATTCGCCAAGTTAAATCTCTAAATGTTTAGCATTCAGTATAATGTTGTTATTATTAGTTTTAAAGGAGTGAAGTATTATTTTGAATGGTTCAGGGGAAAATTATTTTAGTTTTAGGAAATAGTAGCAGTTCAGAACAGGTGGGTGTATTAAGATATACCTTTTGTTTGTTTACTAGTTGGTGGTTGAAACCGACTGAGTTAGCGGACGTTTCAGGCACTGAATTATACTGATCAGATGGACATGCTAATTCTAAAGTAATTAGCTGGTGCCTAAGGGATTTTCTTTCTTTTTTTAAAAATAATAATAAAGTGTTTATTTGATCGGAATATATTTGGTAATCGAGTGTTGAATATTATTAATGGTTCGCTATTGATAATAACTGACTCTTTGCCTGAAAACCAACCATTGTCTGAAAGGGAAATTTAGGAGGACAAAATATAAAAAATATTAGTTAATATTTTATTTGTCGATGCTTAGTGTTTGTTGTTTCCCATAGTTTAAAAGTTTAAATTCCAAGTAAAGGTAGTAGTTCTCATTTATTGTTGTTCAGAGTAGGTTGATTTTATATTAGCAGGTTTAGGTTCAAAATTAATCGGTTGGTTTATTTGGTGCATCAATGTGGCATGAAACTGTTTTTGGTGCATTTGACATAGCACAAAACTGGTTTATGTAGCGTGTCAATCAGGCCTGAGAATTAGACATTTCGAGTGGAAGAACCGACCATAGTTGTAGTTTAGAAGGGGCACACAGCATATTAATGTAGTTAGTTGGATGCTTATTAGGCACAGTAATGTGGCCCGAAAATGTTGTTTTAAGTGGAAAAATAGAAGTTGTAGTTTGGAGGGGTATTCAGTGCATTAACGTAGATAGTTGGACATTTAATAGTGCAGTAATATGGCCCAAAAGTTGTCATTTTAAGTGATAGGACCATAGTTGAATGGTCATTTTCACATTAATGTAGGACCAATGTAAATAACAATTGGATGTTAATGTAGAGATTTAAAGGAGCCTGAAAATAGTTGTAGCAAATGATAAGATTACTATAAGACATAGTTGGGAAATCATTTGGTGAATCGACGTGGTTTGAAATTAGTTGTTTAAATAGAGTTATTTAGATGGAGGGTCAAAGTTGACCATTGTTATATATTAATTGAGAATATTTGCTGAAGAGAAGTGTAATAAAGGTATTGGTAGTATTTGTATTTTTTTCCCGAACAGGCTAGTTTTGGTGTACGATAAAAAGTTGATTTCTGTGGGTGTTAGAAAGTAGAAACATGTTGTTGTTTTTTCTAAGATAAAAAAAATAACATGCACTCTGCATAGAATTAGAATTAAGAGAGTAGGGGTTGATTGTGCATGCATTGAAATAGACTTTTTTTTATATCTAAATAAAATTTAAATATGATTAATAATATAGTGGAAGAAAGTGGTAGTGAAGGAGGGGCAATGTCAGAAGTAAGTCCAATATCTTTTAAAAATCCACAGTTAGTGGAAGTAAATGCTTTTCAAATATTAGTAAACATGATGAAAGAGATGCATGAAGATATAAATCTGAATCAGAAAATAATGAAACAAAAAATTAGTGAACTTAGGATAGAAATGAGGGAAATAAGACAGGAATTAATGGGAAGAATGGATGTAGGTCAGGAAGTAGTAGAAAAAATAAGGAAAGATGTGGATGAAGTAAGGACTGAAGTTTTAGAATTAAAAGGAAATATGGAAAAATTAAAGGAGAAGTTAAATAAGGGAAAGGTAAATCAATTTAAAGTAGGGAGTATAGAAGGAGGTAATGCCAAAGAATTGGGAAATTTTGAAGGAAAAATAGAGGGCAAAGAGGATGTAAGGGCTGAAATAAAAGAAATATGTAGTAATATGATGGAAAAGATAGAGCAGAAAGTAAAACAGATTGGACAGAAGTGTGATGATTTTAGTTTCAGTGATAGGCAAGACTTACAAATAGATAAGTTTATGGAAAAGCAGTTTAGTGTTTCAGTGTTTAAGGCAGAAGTGGAAGAGAACCCATTAAAGCATTTAGAAAGTTTAAGTCATTTGTTTTCATTTAAAAGATTGACAGAGGAAGATAAAGTTGCAGTAGTGAGTGGTTACTTACAGGGGACTGCATGTAATTAGTGGAATACTATGGGTGATAGGCCACGAACGTTTGCTGAGTATAGATGTGTGATTTTGAGGGCATTTTGGAATAAGGCTAGGCAAGATGGTATGATGTATAAAATATCTCAGGAAAGATATGCAAGCACTTGGTGGGAAACTCATGCACAATTTTTTTATCAGCAGATAGCAAAGCTTAAGGCATTAACAGCATTTCCCATGTCAGAGGGACAAATAATAAGAATATTGCAAAATAACATGCCACCAGAGATACAGCATTTAATGTTAAGTAAGGATGGGTGTTCGATAGATGAGATGGTGGAATTTTTAACATAAGTTGATTACACTCGGGAACTCTTAGATAGATATAGGAAATGGGATGGGTGAAGTAATTTAATGGATAGAAAAAAAGAGCCACCTGATCAGTTATAGAATAGAATTATAATGGAATGGGGTTATAGTAAATAAATAAAAATACACACATACAGTTAAATAAATGTTAAGTAAATAAAATTAGATTGTTTATAAGTTTAAATTCTGGGAAAACTAAAATGCTCAGAATGATATTTTAGTTTAGAGGAGGGACGGAGATAATGTACCAAAGTACATTGATATGTAATTAATTTATTATGAATTCCATGTTTAAAAATATAAAAGTTTAAAATTAAGAGAATAAAATGTAAAACTAAAGAGTAGGGGGGGGATTTTATATTTAATAAAGTAAACTGTAAACACTGTTTAAAATAATAAGCTGTTTAAAATAATAAGATTTTTTTGTTTAAAAGAAGAAAAAAACTTGTAATAAATAAATGATTTAATATTTTTTTAAATGAATTTTAAATAAAATAATAAAGCGATTTCGTTTTATCTTATAATAAAATAAATAAATATGTGTGCATGTGTGTATGCAATTTTTAATAAAAAGTAGATGCTAGAAGCTGATTTTATTACATGAGATGAATGCTGCTGCTAAAAATAAAGTTTTCCATTGTTTAAAACAGTATAAATAGATCAAATTTTGTTCATTCTTGGTTCTGACTTTTTCATTTTAATAAAATATTTTGAAGTAATATTTCCAAAAATAATGCATTGTTAAAAATCCAGCATATTTGCAGTTGACCAAAAAGCTGCTTTCTACGCATCTAAGATCTGCGATTAGTTCGGAAGGTAATCATGTTAAAATAGACTACATGGACAGTAGAATGCGGGGGCATCAAACCAGCCACAAAAATCATAACAAGTCACAGGATCCACGAAAGAATTTTTACCAGTCATCGATGAGTTAAGAGATAATTCCATTATACTGTTTCTGTCATATTTAAAAACCTAGGTAATTATCTGACTTTGATATCTAAACATTGTAATTTCCTTTAAAAATAAAGATAGACTTTATTAAAAGAACTTTTGAACTTTTTGAATTAAACTTAAAAAAAAAAAAACTTTAAACTTCAAAAAATGAATATTTGCAACAATAAAATAAGTACAAGCAACTTCTATTAAATAATATTTTTGGCATGCACGTATGTGTGATTTAATTTCAAACTTAAAAAATAATAATAATAAAATATGATGTAACGTGTATAATTTATTTGCTTAAGTAATATATTAAAATGCTTATTTTAATCTTTAAAAAAAGAAGTGTATGTGTGTTTCATTATAAGATAAAATGATGCATTTATTTTAAAATAAAGTAAAACATTAAAATTTTTTTAAAAAAAATATTTATGTTTATTTCTGATATGTGCAGGTAAGTATAAATATTTATTTTCTTAATAAGAGTAGGGGGGCTAAAAATCCAATCATTAATAATAGTATTTAGAAGAGATTCACCAAGTTAAATCTCTAAATGTTTTAATGTTGTTATTATTAGTTTTAAAGGAGCGAAGTATTATTTTGAATGGTTCAGGGGAAAATTATTTTAGTTTATAGTAGCAGTTTAGAACAGGTGGGCGAATTAAGATATACCTTTTATTTTTTTACTAGTGGGTGGTTGGAACCGACTGAGCTAGCAGACGTTTCAGGCACCAAATTATACAGATCAAATGGACATGCTAATTCTAAAGTAATTAGCTGGCACCTAAGGGATTTTCTTTCTGCTTTTAAAAATAATAATAAAGTGTTTATTTGATCGGTATATATTTGGTAATCGAGTGTTGAATGTTATTAATGGTTCGCTATTAATAATAGTTGACACTTTGCCTGAAAAACAACCATAGTCTAAAAGGGAAATTTAGGAGGACAAAATATAAAAAATATTAGTTAATATTTTATTTGTTGATGCTTAGTGTTTGTTGTTTCCCATAGTTTAATAGTTTAAATTCCAAGTAAAAGTAGTAGTTCTCGTTTATTGTTGTTCAGAGTAGGTTGTTTACAATTTATCAGGTTGGTTCATTTTGGTTGGTTGGTTCAATATATATATATATCACAAGTTGCTTTTAATTATATCTTTAAATTAATCTAAAAAGATTTTTAAAATGTCTTTTAAATGAATTATTTAAAAAAACTTATTTTATAAAAATATGACATGATGCATTTATCTGTGGTTTCTTGCATCTAGATACATCAGCATAAGTATAATTTAATTCTTCAAGCTTTCTCTTGGTGAGACAGTTATAGTCCAGATTGTCATCATTGGAAAAGGTATAATCAGGTAATTTGTTAACATTGATCAGTTTCCTTCTGTCCAGGGCTGACAGACTTCAGGCAAGCAAACTGTCTAGGATTGGTCTTTAGATAAGCTAGTTCTTTTCTAAAACAAATTGTAGCTATAAAACAAAAAAGTTGGCCATTCTACTTCATGTGAATTCAAACTCCACCACTGTGAACTATAGAGCAACTTCTGCTCTTGCCCTCCTTGCATTATTATATCTTCATGGTAGTTTTCTGTTCTGCTCTGGACAATTCTGCTAACCAATTATTCTGGTTAGCTATAATTACTACCAACTACAGCAAACTATTGCAAATTCTTTCCAAAAAACTTACTAGCCAAACTAATCTAATCTTTTTATCCACTCTTTTATAGTTGATTTCTGGGGTGACAAAAATACAGTAATTAAAGTGTTTTTAATTAAAACTATTTTTCTTATCTCTCTTGATTGGAAAAAGTTAATGATTTCAATTCTTAAGTAAAATCTACTAAGATTTTTAAAAATATATAATAGAAATGTTTACAATTATCAGTGGATCTTTTATCATAAAATATGCTTATTTTTAATTTTAAAACCAAAATACAATATATTTATTTAGACTTTTTTAAATGTTCAATTTATAATAAAATTTTATTTTAAATCCAAAATTATTTAACATTTTACTAGGATTATTTTATTCCAGGAAATGTAGAATATCTACAAAATTTTTGTCTGTGTTTATTTCTACTTTTCCTTTCAACTTTATATATATTTGTGCACATCACACAATTACATTGTTGTATGCCATATAACCCAAATGGTTACAATATATATAATGTTTTCACTACATATATATATATATTTTGCTAATAATTCTCTTGATGCCTACCTTTAATGTTTAACTATTGTCCTTCTTGTGTATAATATTAGTATTATCTTGAGATGTGTGAAGTTATAATAAATCATTTTGGATTCTGAATGTATAAAGTAATTAAAATTTCTAATCATATAAAATTATCTTGGACTGTCTTGTTTTCAAAAAATATGAATGAAATTGTGTCCAAATTGGGTATCTAAATATAATGGAACACAAATAGTGAAAGATGATTCATTGATGATAAAGAGTAAACACATATTACAATTTAAATGACACATCAATGAATCAATTAATAATCACAACTTTATATAATATTTATATACAACTGGGTCTCATTTTATGCGGTAGATAGGTTCCACAGAAAACCTGTATTAAAAAAAATCGCACAAAAATAGACTTGACTTAACTTGAAAAATGGGGAATAGGTGCTGTAATTTTTAGAATTCGCATAAAAGCAAAGCAACAAGGAAGAATTACTTTAAAATCCACATTAAAAATAATAAGCAATTAAAGTATGACTAATAAAAAATTTCAAATATTTGAAAAAAATTAATACAAGACAAACTTTTTTTTACTTTTTTTATTACTACAGTAATTAATTTTACATTTTTCATACATATTTTAATCATTACCACTAGCATTCATTTGTAAGCTGGTAAGAAATCAGACTCAATGTGATGTGATGTATTGTAGCTTCTCCTTAAATGAAGTCAAGAATCTCTCAGAAATTATGTCCAGAGAAACCTGTTAGCCACTTTATTTTTATTCGTGACGTAATGTACAACTAGTGCCACTTTCCATCTTATGCTGTGTTAATGGTTTTCTGTTTCTATATTAAAAAAATGAAATTGCAATCAAAACAAAATATTATACATTATCATTAGAAAGATTATTTTCAGTTTATAAAATCTTCATTTTTTATTTTAAAAATCTAAAAGATTATTTATTTCTGTTATATATAACAAAATACGTTTTAAAAGTTTAAATTTTTTGAATATTTATTGCAATATTTTTATATGTAAGTATAAATTTATTATTATTATTTACTCATTAGTATAAATAGATTATTTACATAGAAGCTAAAAATCTAAATACTGCTTCAGGCCATATTCATGTTAGCTGCTAATATAATGTTATATTTTAGAAAAAAAAAAGTATTTCAAGTAAAAATAAGTTATTAATAATTTAAATTTCTTGATATCTAATAAATATAGTGAAATATGAAAGATATTAAGAAGAAACATGAATTGCATAACTTCAAAATTGCATTAAAATAATCCACATAAAATAAGACCCAGGTGTATATCTAAATATATAAACTTTAAATTAAACATAGCTCAATGATATGTAAACAAAGGAAATAAATCACCCTCACTCAGGCTATGACTTCAAAGCACTCTAAATGTTAAACAAAGTATCAAGAATATAATGAATTCACCTATTCTTGGTAGCTTTGATGTTTATAAGCATAACTTTGTCAACATTGATGGTAATTCAGAATGAAATTAATTTATCAACTAAATGGAATATGGTACTTAAGAGTTATTAAACTCATAATTAATTATACAAAATTGGAGACAGCATCTCACTTTTAACACTTTGTAATAATTAAACAAGATTTAATATGTAAACTTTAAATTAAACATAGCTCAATCAATGTTAAAAGTGAAATGCTGTCTCCAACCTTGTATAATTAATTATGAGTTTAATAACTCTTAAGTACCATTTTGAATTACCAACAATGTTGACAAAGATATGCTT
This sequence comes from Epiperipatus broadwayi, assembly GCA_028023455.1. Lineage (NCBI taxonomy): Eukaryota > Metazoa > Onychophora > Udeonychophora > Euonychophora > Peripatidae > Epiperipatus > Epiperipatus broadwayi. The sequence continues at coordinate 440,456 of JAQFVV010000182.1, read as the reverse complement.
ATAAACACCAGAGCAACCAAGAAAAGGTGGATTCATTTTATTCTTGATATTTTGTTCAACATTTAGAGTGCTTTTAAGTCATGGCCTGGGAAAGAGTGATTTATTTCCTTTGTTTATATACCTGAATATATATGTGGTAAGGGAATAATAGAATATATAAGTATATCTAAATTGTAAGTGATGCCAAAGGATGATGATAATAATGACTATCAAAAGTATAAACATAAGTGCATGCATATTTTGTGACAATGCATCATGTATGTGTGTTAAAGTTATACAGATTAAAGTTCATTTATGTCTGCCATTTTAATTATTTAAATCATTTTTTTAAATTTTCTTAGTTATATAAAAATGTTAATGTCTTCGTGTATTAAATCTCTAAAGACTAACTTAAACATTCTCATTAAAAGAAAAATAAGTTTATTGTTATTTTTAAAATGTGCAAACATCTTTACATTTCTTCCCTGATGGAAAAAATTAAAAAGGAGAAAAAAATAATAGCTAATCTTGTCTAAATCTCCAAAATCGTTTATGTATTACTAATATTATTCAAATGCAATAATTATATTTTTTTTAATTGCTAATTATATTTTTAATAATCATTTGTATGTTGTTAGTTTAAATTTTATCTTAATGAATTTTTTGTTTTATTACTGATTTAGTGGCTAAAGTCTTTATGTTTTCCCTAGCTGATTGGACATACTCAAAGAATGAAAGGGAATAAAGTTGTGATTATAAATTAATTGATTGACTGATATAAATCATCATCTAATTTGTGGTATATATTTTGATTATCATCATCAGTGAACAAATATTCACTATTTTTTTGTTTCTAGATAATATTGGTAATTGATATCATACTTTATTAATAATAAATTATGATACCACTTTTAGCCTCTAGATTTTAGTTTACATCAAGTTTTTTCAGATAAGATAGCCATACCATGGTTCTGTGAAATATAAATGTCATACCTTTCTATAATGAAATCATTAGAATATTGTAACATGGGAATACTGTTCACCCATGAAAGTAAAGCATAATCAAATCTTAATTCATCATACATATAAAGTTTTACTAATTATTATTTAAGATGCATTAGCAAATATTTTTACGTTATAAATTGATAATAAAAAAGTATAATCTTTGTAAGATTTGTCAAGCAGTAAATATTATGTAGTGTTTTATTGTACCACCTAATTTATATTAAAATACATTTCTTACCATTAAAAGTAATTAAATGAGTAGTTTTTTTTTTATATAATCATGTGATATGAGAAAGTGGACGGGTTCAACTATTCTATCACTGTTAAAATATTTTTGCCATTGATTTAATAAAACAGAATTTTGTATATTTAATATTCTATAAAGTTTATTAATCACCAGTTAGGATTTTTCTAGTAATTTTGCATTAGGAAAAATGATATTTTGAAAATACCAAGTAAATATTTTATGGTGGCTTTATATGAAAATAATAAATCTTTCCTCAAGTTTAATTACGCTTTGGAAGATGGTAAAAAAAAAAAAAAACTAAAAAAAAAAATTAAACTACTAATTTGATTTTAATAGTTTTATTTATTTAATAGTTTTATTTATTTAAAATGAAACCAATCTAACCATTTAGTCAATCAGGAAATTGAATGACCGGGAGTTTTCATATAACTTCTAATCTTTCACAACAGTCTTATTTTAAAAATAATAATTTCAGTTTAAATAATCCTTGCTGTTTAAATTTTTTAGTTATATTAAATGTGAAATTAAAAAAAATACTATATTTCAAAAGCAAATGTGAAATTAAAAAATAACTATATTTCAAAAGCAATGTCAGTAGGATATACATAATATTTCTTTAAAAATAAAATGAATATAATAATAAAATATCAACTTTGTTTTCTTTTCTTTTTTAAATCCATTAAAGGTAGATAAGAATGAAATAATTTAATGTTTACAGAATAAAAGACTTTAATAATAGAAATTATTTATAAACATATTTGAATTTAATAACAATACTTTCTGATATTTTTTAATATTAGATTGAAAATCTTAGTTTTTTTAATATTAAGCTTATTTAATTACTTAGTATATATATTCATTTAATTGTTAAAAACGTTGCCTTGACAACAGTTTGAGATTGTTGATTGTTATTGATATTGGGATTGTCTAAGCGTTAACTGGTTTTAATGATAATTTAGTAAATGAACTTTTCGTTTATTTCCATCTTTTGTATGTTTGCAACCTATTTTCTTTGCTTAAGGTTATTCTCTAAATAGAAGATGGATATAACTGCAGCTTTTTAGAACAGGGAGATTTTAATATTATTTATATAATTCTGTGATAATAGAATTTTTATAATTTTATGGCGCTTTAGCACTGAAATCATTTAAATTTTACAACTAAGTTCCAAATGTATTTTAAAATATATTGTCCTTAAGTGGATGAGACATTAATAATAAACTATTATAAATCTTAGTTTGTTTTTGATCAGATAATATAATGCACTTTTATGTACAGTAGATAGGTTTAAGATGTGATCATCAAATAATAACACATCATGACTGTTAATCCTTGCTCACCAGAGTCTATTAATCTCCTGGTCTCCTAACATTACTATAGTTTAATAAATCAAGGATTATATTATTATATAAGCAAAAATTTCAATTTTTTCCCTCTCACCTCTTTCTGTATTTTTTTTAATAATGCTATTCCCTCTTCACTTGTTCAAATGAGTTAGAGACATTAAACACTTTAAATTTCCACACATGTTGTTAGATATTTTTATTGTTGTAATCTAATGCTTTTAATTTTTTAACTTGAATTTATTAGCAATCAAATATAAATCTTCATTGTAAATGACAATATATATTAAAATCTTATCCATCTTCAAATATTTTATTCATATTATGACACCTTTACTAATAATAATTAAATGTTGCTAGACAATTATATATGTTATAATCAGTAGTTGCAAAATAGAACATATATAACTTTTCTATTTTGTACCTTATAATCTTTCATCTACTCTTAATGCAACATGACAAAAGTTTTTCAAAGTGGGACAACATCTACTTTAAAACATCCTGTAAAACAATTCAATATCTGCAAATATATATATATATATATATATATAAAACAACAGTAATGCCGTAGAAATATATGTAGCCAAGTAGAATTTTAAATTTACAATATCTGTCATTAATGTACAGTGAAAGAGGATGGTCTTGTGACATCTGATAAAAAATTTCAAAAATTTGAAATCTGCTTGATTAACATATTCCAGTATAAAACTTAAAGAACTATTTATTGTCATAAGTTTTAATAATATAGCATCATTTGGATTAAATTATTGGACTAATCTCTATCTGTTTTCTGCTATGATGATGTATATATAGTAACCTCAAATGCTTGAACATTTTACATGATGGTATAATAAAATTTTATTACAGTCTTTTATTCATCTTGCATCTATCATAAAAATATAGTGCCTAGCTGGTATGAAATTTCATTTAAATATTTAGATTTTCGATTCTTTTTCAATGTACATTTTCATTTCAGTTGTGATGCCAGAAAAAAAAAAACAAGAAATCTATATAAAAACAAACTGTCTTTTAATTAAATCTAAACTACTTTAATTTAAATATAAAATCTAACTGATTTTAACATAAACCCTTTGTTTTCAGATTAGCATTATTCAACAGAATCATTTTAGAAGTTAATATCTAGTATATAGTGATATCAATGAACATTAATTAAGAGAACAGCCATATTTTTATTTTCAATTCATGTTCAGCTACTTAAAATCATTATAGCCTCTGTAATTTGAACACTATATAGTAATTAGTATTAATAATTTACTAAAAATAAATGAATAGTAATTAATTCAAGAAAATTAACATAATATTTGAGCATTTGAAGTATCACTTTACTACTATAGTAAGCCATGCTGAACACTAATTCACTCCATTTTCTTTACTTTAGATATATTCATTATAAATTTGAATAATAACTGGATTTGATTCAAGCCTCTAAAGTATTTTCTAGCTATTAGTGTTTATCAGTAAAAAGCATTAAATTATGGCTACCACACTTCCAGAAGCCAGTAAAGTTATTAGAATGTTGTCTTTTTAAACAATACATCCAAATATCAAAGAGTTAATTAATGTTTCTAAGATGATACATCAGACAAGGGAAAGCAATAACAGTGATAACATTTAGTCATAGTAGTCTATTGTTAATTATCTTTCTATACAGTTGGAAAGAAACTTAAATATATAATTAAAGCACTCAAAATATAATGATATTATTAAATAGAAAGATAAGATTTGAACATAGAGAAATTGATGAGAAAATAAGTATTTCTAAAATTGCGATCATGTCTGACTTATTTTATTATATCTTATTTCCTATTTTATTTCACAGACAATCCTATTGTATATTGAATAAGTATAGAGAATTTGAACTCAGATTTTTAAGCACCTTTCAACTATCCACACTATCTCATACAACTGATACACATGACCACACACATGTAGAAAAGATAAATAATCACCAATATAAATATTTTGTGCTAAACAAGCACTCATCAGTTGGTCCAGATCATCATCTCCCACACACATATATAATCAGTGCTCAGTTTATATTAAGATAGCAAATCCTCATACTTTAATGGACAGGCTTCAATCCACTCCAACCTCCAACTTTTCAGCCATCCATATCATTGAAAATCTGATGATGAAAACTCAAATCCCATGTTGATGCCAATATTATTAGACTTACAATTAAAGCTCCCGGGTTTGTGAAGAGTGCTTGGTTTTCAAATATTTATATATTGAATAATAAGATAAGGGTCTTCATTATTTTATAATATACATCTAAATATAAGTTGCTAGATTAAATTATATTTAAAAAATGATAAACAATGACAAACTAATACTGATAATATGAGTTTAGTACAAAGATAAAGTGATGGACTTTAAGGTTTAAAAAAAATTGTTGAATTAATTGGATGAACTTGTTATGATTAAAGTACTACTTGAGAGCTTGAACATCACATGACATAGCAAACAGCTAACAATACTATTAACTCAGATATTAAAATTTGGTCACAATATCCATTGTCTAATTACCCATCTTGCCCTGGGGAAAACATATATAATATCAATTTAATGATATTTGTTTAGTTATTAAAATTTAAAAATACATTATGTAAAATCATCAACCATCTTTTCTAGCTATTTTATATTTTATTATATTACAGATATTAAAATATCTTCGGAAACAAATCAATCTCCACACGTTTTAATAAATTGATGTGAACCCACATGTGTGGAGATTGATTTGCTCCCAAAGATATTACATAAATACTATGCTGTAATTAAAGTAAAAATATTTATTAATGTATTTAGATATTAAAATATTAAATATATGTATTAGCATATAAATCATAACAACATTTAAAAATCATTACGGATCAGATTTTTTTTTTTTTTAATAATTTAACAAATTTATTTGATTTTCTCATTTCAGATTTTTTTTTTTTAGAATGCTTTTTACATCTTGGAATGCAGCCAAAAATTGTTCTATGATACTTACTGTTTTCTTTTTGCTTCATGCCCAGAAACTTTTAATTTATACTTTTTTTTACAAAGACAATTTTAACCTAAATCCAATCATTTTTTCCTTCTATATTTTTCATTTATTTTTTATAATGCAGTTCTTTTTACAAACGTTTGTGTGTGTTATTTTATTTAACTTTCTAATTTTTTACGTTTCTCAACTGTGAGTTAAAATAAATAGATATTAAAATATTTTCTTTTTTTTTAATTAACTGCAAAATAACAATAACAAAAAAAAAATTTTAAAACTAATACTGAACTTTCCAAATAAACTCCAAGCCATCGGCTAAATAATTATTTTCAAACAATTTATTTTTATTTTCAATACAAACGTGCACACACACTATAACTTATAACAACAATAAATTAAATTGAATAATAATGTAAAAATTACAGCACGAAAATACAATTAGCATTATTATAATACCTAAATTTTGTATTAAATTATTACTGAAATAAATTGCTTATAATTTTATTTTTAAAATATAATTTTGCACGCATCTACTGAGATAAAAAAAATGTATTTAAAAGAAAATAACGTAGAACTTCTTAAGAGTGTTATATTAATAATTGATTGAAATAACAATTATAAATAATTAAAAAATATAACTGAAAACTAATTACTACTTTGCGTTGAAATGATTCACGATCAAAACTATTTCATTTCTTTTTTTTTTTTTTTCTAAAAAAATGCTTTGAGAATTATTTAAAAATACTGAAACTGTTAATAATATAATTTATATACATTAATATTTGATAACAAAGGCAACTATACATTTTTAGCAATTGAATGATTAATTATTGTTTTCAACCCATATGGAAGAAAATATAATTTATAATTTAATTTATTTCACCCTAGTCAATCATACTGAGTCGGTATTATCAATGGCTAATCGAATATTATTTCACTCTAATCCATTTTGTCAGGTGATCCTGGAGTCTATATCAGTTGGCATGGTATCCCAATCACAGAAATATAATTCAATATATTATGTTGAGTCAATGATTAGTACGTTTTTTTTTTTTTTGGATACTAGGATTTATGTCATATAAATTACATTTTATTTTATATAAGTTTTGTTACCCATTGTATATATTTAAATAACTAAAAAGTTTTATTTAAGGACAAATTTTTGAAATATATAAATGCAAGATATCTGAAAATGATCAATGAGCTCTAGGATGCATTTCATGCTTCCATTGATATGAAACACAATTTCTAACATATGTTTTCATAATTTGTATAGTATTTATCAATATCAAATTACTACTTTCCTCACTTACATATCTTTATGTCATTCACATTATATAACTATATTAATAATAATTATGAATCAATTATTAGGTTAGAAATTATATTACTCCGAACCCAAATATAAACTTTAAATTTGATTAAAGATTAATGTGTATTTTTGTTTTAATAGATTATATCATTATCCAATTTTATCCCTCTTTGATATGCTTAAATTTTTAATTCTACTACATATTCCTGAAACATATGAATAAAAACATTTGAAACAGATAAATGATCTCCAAGAATATACTGAAATGACACTTTTAAGTTGGTCCATGTCTCAATCTCTATACAAGACTTCAATCATTTGTTTAGTATTTTTATCAATAACAAATTACTTTAATTTGATCTACAAGTATTAAAATTCTTACTTTTACATCTTTGACACTATCTACTTTACAGTGAAATTTAAAACATTGCTCCAAAATATGTTCTAATAACTAAGTCAAATTCCTCTATGGCATTTTTTGATTCTCTAAAGCCACATTGGTCTTTGGTAACTATTTATCCATGCCTAAAAACAAGTCATTAAATAAAATATTGGAAAGAATTTTTGTTGTGGTAAATAACAATATATTCTATGATAGTTAATTTAATTTTTTTAATTTTATATTTATAAATTGGAATAGAATCAAACTTAACATCTAATGGCATACTTAATAGATCTATATATTTTAAAAAAATTTCCAATAGTTTAATTTAAAGCTAACATTTTACCATTATATTTTAAAACATTTCTAAATACTTTGTCAGAAAATGTAGTCTTTCTTATAATCTTAAAATATTACAAGAATCTGTTTTAACTTCATCAACTTGGATAATTCTGTCCTATCCGGAATGAGTCAATGGGATGAGTATTCTGTACTATTAAAATCAGTCATCTGAATTTTTGCATTATTATTATTATTATTATTATTATTATTATTATTATTATTATTATTATTATTATTATTATTATTATTATTATTATTATTATTATTATTATTATTATTATTATTATTATTATTATTATTATTATTATTATTATTATTATTATTATTATTATTATTATTATTATTATTATTATTATTATTATTATTATTATTATTATTATTATTATTATTATTATTATTATTATTATTATTATTATTATTATTATTATTATTATTATTATTATTATTATTATTATTGTTGATGTTGTTGTTGTTGTTGTTATTATTATTATTATTATTATTGTTGTTGTTGTTGTTATTGTTATTATTGTTGTTGTTGTTATTATTATTATAAAAATAATAAACATACTCCACTTATCTGTTTTAAACAATGGCATTAAATCAATATCACATATTGACTTAATAAAATTATATTTTTAGGTCCACATGTTACTTTTAATGCATTACAATAGATCTAAATGACTGGGTTTTTTTATCAGTTTTATAACAGCAATCAGTTTAAAATTTTTTAGTCATTTGTTGAATTTTACCTTGAATTACAAAATTTCACATTCATTTTATCTTTCTGATCAAGCTACAAGTACTATATGTTTTCTTATATTCAAATCATAATTCCAAAATTTACATACATTTGTTCATCTGTGCAATGAAATGGGTTTTTGTATCTTTATAACATAAAGCTGAGTATACTTTAGATAAAGTTCACCATAATCATAATTCTAAAATCATTTAAGATTTTTTTTCAGTGAGCATAAGAACAGATTTACTAATATTCACATTAGGGTGCTGAAATTTGGTATGAGTAGCAGTTACTTTCAAAACTGAACAAAATTTCTATTAATATACTGGGAATAGGCCTATTTTTAATATAATTATTATGTTAATTAATTATTAAATATTAAATTATTTTACATTTTAAATTCTAATTACAACATAATCCATACAATGCTAGTCCTTTAAAGTGTTTTTTAAGTTATGCAGTCTTGCAAAACATTCAATAATAGATCTTTCAAATTCACAAAGCAGTTGCCATTAATTTTAATAATTTTAGTAAAATCTGCATAAAACTCTCAAAAAATAAACAATGGTGTTTTAATCAAATTATTGCAATAACATTATCCAATCTAACTTTGGAACATAACACTAACAAAATGAGCACGGATATTATTGGCAAAACAATTTTTAAAATTATTAGCTTTTTACTGATATATTTAGAAAATCCCCCCCCCCAAAAAAAAAAAGATGCATAAAGTTAGACAGACATCAAATTCAACATTTTGCATCATCCTTTAATTTAAAGATTGCCATTTAAAAATTCTTTTTAGCCATCTATCTGTTCAATTAAACTACTTCATCTGAAAGATCACATTCACTATGTGCAACTAAATCACTGACTTTTGATAGCTTCCTAGTAACAAAAACTTTACTATATTCAAGTGCTGATGAATTCTTATTAAGACATTTATTCTATCTACATATTAAAAAAAATGATATACTTTCTCTTAGTACTGTCACTTGTTCTGCCATCTTATCATTATAGTTATTATAATGATCCATTTCACCAGGCAAAGAAACCTTGCTACATCATCACACAATCTATTGTTAGATCATTTAAAAAAAATTTTCACAATAGGTGTGAAAATTCCCTAAACATAGCTATCCTAGCTTTAATCATTTTTAGAATAAAATTCTTGTCTCAAATAGTGATTTATTATTGAGGATCTTCCTGGTGCAAGATTACAACTAAGAATGCTTACTGAAACATTTTCCCATAATGACCCTCTCTATAAAAGAATTTTTCATATATTTTTATACAGACTTGAATACAGAAAAAAATCAAAGATTTGGATCAGAATAATTGTGCTTGTAACTGAATGATGAAAATGTGGTTGAACTAAAATATAATTCCATTTTAATAGCTAATGCAAAAAAATCATGATGCTATGAGAATCTCATGATGACTTACTTTATATTAATCTAAGTAATTAAAAATGGTATTGTACAAAAAAAAATTGGAGGAAGAAGAATAGAAAAAAGAAAATACAAAATGATTTTTGTTTGTATTTGAAACAGTACCTAGACTCTTAACAAGTCATTTTAACCTACAAAACAGCATATGATACTTATTTACAATTAACTCTTGCACGTCAATGGTAAACTTCTATCAATAATGGTCCAGTTTTATTCAATAATATTTTATAGTCTAATTTTATTTTATCTGATCCTGACTGACAAATTAAAACATAGAAACACATCTACATATTTTCGTACATATATATTTTTGTTTAATAAAGTCTTATCAAGAATCCTATCAAGTAGTATTTTTAAGCTATTATAAATCAAATAAATAATGATATTCGATTTTACTTTTAAATATGAAATGAAAATGTTTCAAATAATGTAATTAATTCATTTCTATATATTTTGTGAATTTCATGGCATAAAAAATAATGTATTTGTAGTTTTTTTTTTATATTTTACAATTTGAAAGGAAACGTATTATAAAGTAGACTCTCATTTATTTTGATTTGAGATTATTAAATATAATTTTAAAATTATACTTAATAAAATTTCTTCTTTCGATATGTATTTTTTCTTGCCAATATCTATCGGCAAGGCTCTCACAGAGTAAATATAACCCTACTAATCTGGTTTTGAATGACATTTAAGCAATATTTAATTTTTTTTTCAGACTTTACTTGCATAGAACTTTTCTCTCTTACACAGTCCATGGTGCAACTTAGTTAACCATTAAACACTGATCAGTAAGTAGATATTAGTTATTTCTAACTAGAGAGTAAAACAAAAATTAGAAAATAATGCCCTTACTAGCCAGACATTAACAAGTGTAATAAATAATGTCTTCTTTTAAATTGTTTTTTTATTTATACACATTGTTGTAGAAGGTTTTTACTTTGTAGGGGAATATTTAAAAACTGTTACACCTTTTCATCTTTTATCAAACAGAATAAATATTCTTGTTATATCATCCAGCTATAAAAAAAAAACAGAAAACCGGTGCCATGTTACTAACTATTAATTTAATGTCTAGATAGGTAGATTTGGTATCCTAAAATATAAAAATCTAAGCTTTTTTGGAACCATAAAAAAATATTGTTTTTCTTCAGTTTAAATCCTTCGTAAATGCACCAACCTCTCTAACATAAAGCTTTTCATATATATATATATAGGTTTAAAGTATTTTGGTATTGTTGTTATTTTTTTTGCTGCAATTATTTCGAGATTGTTATTATATAACGCATAACTGAATATTCATTCTTCATGAAAGACAAGTGTGCACAATTTACAAATCCACTCTATTCTTGGTCAATGAAATGGAGCAAGATTTGCTGTAAAAGGTTAAAGTTTTTATTCGTTAATACATTACTTTTTTTTAAAGTATATGATTTGAGTTACATATATAGAGCTTTTAACAAAAAATTGGTCAAAACTAAATTTTCATTTTATCTGTATTAGGTTTATCGTCAGCTCATTTAAGCTGCGCACGTATTTTCGGTTCAATAAAAATCTGACGAGCAAACGAAAGAATGCACGCAGTAACAAGTGACACTTTTCTACATGTAAATATTTAATAAGTTTGTGTCTAAAAGAATTCCAATTTTAAGGAAATTACGTCCAAGAATAAATAACAGATTGAAATTCGAATGTTTTTAAAGAAAAATTAGCATAAAAGGAAAAAAGGAAATACAAAAAGTACTTTTTGGGTTTTTTTTTTTTTTAAATGTTAAACCGTAAATTTGCTTTTAGAAAATGGAAAAGTAAAAAAAAAAAATAGATGTTTTTGAAATTTTGTTTGTCGCACGAAAACTACAACACTTTAGTCATTCTATATCTTTAACATTTTATATATATTCTATGCTTATAAATTTCCTTTATTTTGCATGAAAAAAATTTTTTTTTTCTTCTGAAGATTAAAAACGGAATATTTCATTCTATATATATAGATGCACGCACCAATATTTACAAACTTAAATCTATTCTTTTAGGTAAAATTAATATAAAAAATTGAATTTTTTGCAAGAGAACAGTCCCTAATTAGAATATCGAAAATTTTTCGATATTTTTAAGAACTACTGCTCAGTATGGTTTAGTGCAAATGGAGGATTCAGGATCCAATCACTTCATGGATTGCTGTTTCAGCTTTGTCGCTTCCGGTGTTCGAACGTCTTATGGCTTCTCACCATTCGATTATTTTTCAATAGTCACGTTTAAAAATGTATTATGTATTGTGTCACAATATAGCATTATTTTTAAAGTATAATACGCACTAATTAATTTTATAAGCCATACAAACATGAAATTAATGACAGATTCATGTACATATGCACATCTATATATGAGAATGTTTGCGAGAGCATATTGCCTTTACAAATAAAAAAAATAAAAAGAACAATACATTTTGGCATGAAAATACACACACACACACTCCTAGAAATGTATACACAACTACATGTATATATATTGCATAAACCTTTTCAAGATGTATGTGCTTGAAAATTATTCATATTATGGTTTAAAATATTAATTAATTCACATGTGCTGTTAATAGATATTTCAAAATGCAGTAAAGTTTCATTTTGAATCATTGTAAATACATTTTACATTTATGACAATTATATATTCTGTTTCACTGCATATGCAATTAAGTTTGTCTTCTGCTTGGTTTAACTATTCTACAGAACTATCATTAATATTATATAAATAATATTTATTCTACACACATGTGTGCACCGTAAAAAAATATAGGCTTTATTTAATTTATTCATTTTTAAAGCAAGTCAATCATGTTTACATTATTAATATTTAAAGTTTCATGAGAAATAATACATTTTTTAATGCTGTATTATGTTCTTATTTTTAGATACTGTGATTTTTTCCCCATATGTCATAGCATCGGCCGGGAGGCGAACCCGCAACAACCGACTGCAACCAAGGCAGCTGCACTGATCTCTCAGCTAACAACACAATCATTTTGCAGAACATGTGTTTCAGGAACAATTTTCATTATCTATGTAGAGAAAAGCCCGATCACATACAGCGATATAAATGTTTATGTTAATAACAAAAACACGATTAACTTGCTATTAAAATATGAATAATTAATGTAATTGCCAAATTCAGCAAAGTATATATTAATATGACTCATTAATGACTAACACACAAAGCAAATTGTTTAACTTATTTTTATTGAAACATTAAATAATTAAATTCTCAGTAAAATATACAAATAAAACAAACTACAGTATTACAAATATAAGTAAATAGCTGAAGCAAAGTAAACTCTTTATATGATTATATTTTATTTTTTAATCAGTCATTACATAATATAAACAATTAAACCAAGCCCTGTGGAGGACATACATGTTTTGGGAAACGTTCTTCAACAAGTGCCTAGTCAGAAATCGGCTCTTTTATGCTAATACAGAAATTCAATGTTATATAAATAATGTAAACATGATCTAATTGCTATTAAAGAGTGAATAATTAATTTAGCAATTAAATTTAGCTAAGCCTACATCAATATAACTAATTAATAACAAATTACAATTATAAAACTTGATTAAATTTACGTTGTAATATGTAATTAAACTAAACAAGAGCTCATAAATATATATAAATAATTAAGGCAAAGTAAAAATTTTATAGATTAAACCTATTCTTTTTTTCAATTTTTGAACAAAAAACAAATATGTTTTGGGGATAACTGCCTTTGCCAATCACTGCAGAAAAGTCATCTTTATGCCATTACAATAAATTCATTCTTAAAATAATAATGCAAATAGAACCGATGTGCCATTAAAGCCTGAATGATTGACGAATTTAAAAAACCTATATCAATACAATTAATTAACTAACTATAAGGTAGAATTATGTATTTTATTTTTTATAAAAATTGTAGATTGTAAATATCCCACTGAATGATGTCTGTCTTTAGAATATGATGTTTGATTTTTTTTTAATGATCAAAGTGATTCTATATATCAGTTTATATCCATCGTTTTGAATTCCCAGTTAGTATTTGTCTTGGATTTTAAAATAAATGAATAAAATTTTAAATGCAGAACAAAATACTTTAAAAAAAAAAAAATACACTTGCTTGCTTATAGAATTTTTTAAAAATAATACTTTCACTTATTTTCATCATTTTATTTTAAGATGTAGAAAAAAAATATAAAATAAAAGTAAAGTAAGTACCAATATTATTGGATCCTTGCCCTTTATGGTTTAGTGTTAGAGGTAGAGTAGATGAAAATCCATGGAACATGATTCAATTTTGTTATTTTCAGTGCCCTAAATTCATATGAATTTTGATTTTGGAATAATATGAACTATTTTTTTTTATTGGATCTTTTTAAATTTTCTTATTTATTATGATTTTTTTTAATGAAAAGATGCTGCTTTGAAGATCATTAAAATTCAGTGACAAAAATTGGTGAATGTATATAGACAACCCCATCTTAATTTCAGTTTTAAAAATATTCTTGTTCATGTTATAAATTAAATGGTCCATACTGTCTCGCCATCAACTACTATTTTTTTATTAGATCTACGTAAAAACTTTGTAATTTCAATATATATTTATTCTTAATTAGCTAAAATGTTTTAATTTAATTTAATAAAAATTTATTTTATATTTATGTATTATGGAAACTAATTTTATAAATATATAATAATACTACATATATTTGTCATCAAAAATAAAAAGAAAATTAATTCATTATGTTGTTTTTTCATATATTTAACAAAATCACTCAATATAATATAAAATATCTTTATATAACAGCAATATATATATATATATAAATATATGTAATATACAAATCAATATATATATCAAAATACAGTACAATTTATATAAATTATATTCTTTTAGAAGTACTTTCGACTATACACTTTGTAGTCTTTATCAACTATATAACGTTGAATAATCAAAACGAGACAACCCTTAACAATACCCATAGTTCAGTTCAGATTTCCCACAATTCTGTTATCTTAACATTTGATGACTGGTGATTCATTAACATTTGACGATTTCTTGAAATCAACATAGCCTCTTTTATTTTACGTTTATTATGACAACGTTCAATTTGAATAATTTTCATATTTTTATAATCAAATTTAAATCCATATTGACAAGATTTATTATGATCAAATATAACAGATGATGAAGGTTTATTTACATCTGTTCCATATTGATTCTCTTTTTGAATTCTATTATATAAAAGCATATGTTCTTTTATTCTCTTCTCAAATGTACACTTAGATTCACCAATGTATTGTACGCCGCATCCACATATCAATCTATATATAATATAATTTTGATTAAACTTTGAATTTTGAATTTTAGAATTATTAAGCAATTTATTTATGTTATTTGTAGAGAAAAAAGCAATATGACACAAACCATTATACATTTTCCTAATAAACTTGACCTGCTCATCTGATATAAATGGCATTGAAATCCATTTCATTTTGATATTTTTATTTTTAATTTTATTATAGTGTTGATTTCTTTTTAATCCTTTAATAATATTAGCAATTGCATTTTTATAATAACCAATTTTCAACAAGTCATTAACAAATAAATGTACATTTATGTACATTTATTTACATTTATTTGTTAATGACTTGTTGAAAATTGGTTATTATAAAAATGCAATTGCTAATATTATTAAAGGATTTAAAAGAAATCAACACTATAATAAAATTAAAAATAAAAATATCAAAATGAAATGGATTTCAATGCCATTTATATCAGATGAGCAGGTCAAGTTTATTAGGAAAATGTATAATGGTTTGTGTCATATTGCTTTTTTCTCTACAAATAACATAAATAAATTGCTTAATAATTCTAAAATTCAAAATTCAAAGTTTAATCAAAATTATATTATATATAGATTGATATGTGGATGCGGCGTACAATACATTGGTGAATCTAAGTGTACATTTGAGAAGAGAATAAAAGAACATATGCTTTTATATAATAGAATTCAAAAAGAGAATCAATATGGAACAGATGTAAATAAACCTTCATCATCTGTTATATTTGATCATAATAAATCTTGTCAATATGGATTTAAATTTGATTATAAAAATATGAAAATTATTCAAATTGAACGTTGTCATAATAAACGTAAAATAAAAGAGGCTATGTTGATTTCAAGAAATTGTCAAATGTTAATGAATCGCCAGTCATCAAATGTTAAGATAACAGAATTGTGGGAAATCTGAATTGAACTATGGGTATTGTTAAGGGTTGTCTCGTTTTGATTATTCAACGTTATATAGTTGATAAAGACTACAAAGTGTATAGTCGAAAGTACTTCTAAAAGAATATAATTTATATAAATTGTACTGTATTTTGATATATATATTGATTTGTATATTACATATATTGTGAAACGAATACAGATATCAAACTTATTTATTTATTTATTTTATATATATATATATATATATATATATATATATATATATATATATATATTGTACTCTAACTAAACAATCAATTGATATTTAGAGATAGTCCTCCAGCTAAGCTCTGATCTTAATATATCAAGAAATAAGTACTAATAATATCCTATGATAATTTCTACTAATAGATTAGTTCCAAATTTTAATAATTAATAATATGTGATTCGATTAAATAAATAAATAATATAATATACTAATAATTATCATGAGACATTTAACGAAAGGTATAACGGTTGGTAAACATTGAGAACATCTCCCTAAGGACATAATCTCAATGACATAAGATCACTATCCCCCTTTTATTCAAATAATAATAATATAAATCTATAGCATTCTTAAGATTTTAAAATATATTAAATAATTTAAATATAATATTATTAAATTATAATTTTCTACTATTGAAAATATATCATCTCAGGTTCTATAAAATAAATTAGCAAATTAATTGAAAATCCTGTAGCCAAATATGATGAGGGATTTTGCATCATATTCAACTACACCTCACAATAATAACAATAAAAGATAATATTCTTACACTTAATCTAATTAATAATTTGTACTATATTTACTATTTAATAATCAGATTAAAAATAATAATAATAATAATAATAATAATAATAATAATAATAATAATAATAATAATAATAATAATAATAATAATAATAATAATAATAATAATAATAATAATAATAATAATAATAATAATAATAATAATAATAATCCAATTCTTTTATTTCTCATGTTGCATGCTAAAAGTATGGTAAAATCTGAATAGTGTGGCAATAGAAATATACTCAATTATATGGCAATTTAAATAATTGATTATGACTATAAAATAAAATTATATTAATGAGATATTCCAGTATCATATTCTGAATAACAATTATCATTTAAATAACTCATTTTCATTTATTATGTGCAAAATATGTTATATTTTCAATTTTAAATTCTGTGGATCAGGTCTTGTGGGAGTGAATAGATCAATAAATAACACTGACAAAGGTTTTTATAAAACAACATTAACAAATTTATTTAAGTTAACAAACAAAATTTATACAATACATGTATAGTTAAATATTACTAAATCTAGCAAATAGAATACTAAATCAAAAAAAATTATATGCAAAATTATACATAAAAAAAAAAAATTAGATTACATACTACAGAAACATAAAAATCACAAATTTTGGTTTAATAATCAGCAATGCAGATCAAAAATTTCAATATTTACTTTTCAAAATTATGTTAGATTCATTATCAATTAAATAAAAAAAATAGTATTATTTCTTTATTTTCATGAAATATAAAAATAAGATATTTTATACAATATTTAAATTCAACAAAAATATATTCTGGGTTCGTTTTATATTCATAAAATATAAATCAGTGAAATAATGTTTATTCATGTATTAAAATACTTTACTTGGTACCACTCTTAAGTTTTATCATATGTTTACATGTTCAAACAAAAATATAAAATTAAATAAAATAAATAATCATTCATAATTACACTTTGCATTTCTCATTCTGATGTTTCTCGTAAAATATGCATTTCTTCAAAATATTATTGATTTTATGAAAAAAAAATTGATCGAAAAATATCAAAAATATTAAAATATTTGAAATAGTCATGATTCTTTTGTCATTTTCATAACCAACATTATATATTCAAATTCATTTGTACTTCAATTTAATTCAAAACCTATCTTGCCATCTAATTTAAAACAATTCATCATTCTAAGTTTATTCATTATTCCACTGTCAGAACGCTAAACTCCATGATATCAAGGAATAGTTACAGTAATGACTCAATAGTATAATGATAAATTTACTAATTCACATGGAAAACAGTGTGAAATATAGGTATGACTTAGTCTGATACCCATAGAAAATAATGTCTTGGCTCTTTTTAGCACTTACAAACTATCAAAATACAAATAACCAACATACAATAATACAGGACTTTGTTAACTGTATCTGTACCATATCTACTTTGATATAATATAAGCTAATCTTCCTATCTTCTTGACATACTCTACAAATATACACATCTAAGGTTTCATTTCTACTTCCCTGTTCACTATCATATAAAAATTCCATACAGATTTAAACAAGCCACATCATAAAATAAACAACAATTATTCTCAATAATAAACAAAACTAGCATTTTAGATTCATCAAAGCTATGAACATTTAAAAAAATGGTTTCAAATACTTAAGCTCTGTCACAAATACAAATGACTTTGATAAAAATACACTACTAATATTTATATATTTTAAAATAAATGTAATATTGTTTTACTTTGCAAAAACATAAAATTATAATAATGAATAAAGTCATAATGAACTTTACCATCAAAATATATGCATATTTTTGTTTTATAGCTTATATTAATCAATAAAATTTGTATGTGTTATTAATTCACACATCCTTATATCCATTTACTCTCTCAGCATATCATAAATATTTAAATTCCAAGCAATTTGAAAAATTATTCCATATAATATCAAAAATAATTAAAATTACCTATGTGATTAAATAATATTATAACCACATTTAGATGTGTTCTGTTCCCTAATACATAGGGTAGTGTTCTGATCTATCATGTCAGCCACTTGATGGCATTGATGCTAAGCAAAAATATATTGATATAACATTCCTGGGCCAGTGATTTTTATAAAATTAAAAAATTCCAACATAATTTTAAAATGTAAGCTGACTTTGGACTTTTTGGGATAGTAAATTAAATTAGAGACTGCCTTTTGAGTGTCTGTGTGTATAATAACAAGTTACATTATTTTTTTAATAACAAATAATAGTATTGGAGACTTATTTGGCCAGTATTTAATCAGAGACTGGCTTCTTTGGGTTTTTTTTTTTTTTTGTATATTGGAAAAGTTGGGGTACTTTTTTAATAAAAAAAAAATTAACTTTTAATTAATCAGAATGGCATTTTTTTATTGTGTGTGTGTATGTATATAAAAATTACATCTTTTTTAATAACAAATACTAATAAATATAGTGGAGAAGTATGTTGACAGTAGCAGAGAAATATTTTGACAGTAAAAAATCAGAGATGGGCTTCTTTGTTTTTTTTTGTTTTTTTTGAATCGGAAAAGTTATGGTACTTTTATAATAAGGAAATTAAATTGTACACTTTTTTGAACAGTAATTATTCAAACACTGTGTTTGGAGGGGGGATTAAATTGCAAACAACCCACTAAAGTTAATAATTATAACAAACTATTAAAATGAAATCCAACTTGGGTGTCTGGCAATTGCCAATTTTCAGAGTTGGAAGCAACCATCTTTCTTGTCTTGGACAATTTGTCACGCTACGCTACTTTGATCATGATTTTCGAAATAGTGCTCTGCTACACTGTAAATTACAATTTGTGAGGATTATGCAGTCCTGATAAAACATTGATGTCACTGTTAAAATGGTTATAGCAGTAGGTCAGTTCACATGAAAAAAAAAACAGTTGGAGCTGAAAAGTTAAAGTATTTAGACATGATGCAGTCAACACACCCTCACACGATGCTGTAAAGAAAATATACAACCCAGCATTATGATATAGTGTGTAACACAAGCAACTATGGCAACCAATGAAGGCATTTTTCTGTGCTTTTAGCATAGAAAAAAGCCATAGCAGCATCCAGCAGTTGAATAAACTGACTCCTTCTGTGTTTTAACATAGAAAGAAGGCTATCTGCTTGGCTGCAGCTGCAGAAATTGCATATTTCTAGCAATTTAGCTAGAAATAGTACTGTCAAGTGGCTGACATGATAGAACAGAACACATCCATACATAGTAATGAAGAATCATAAATTCTATTTATACAACATTCATTATAAAATATTATATTTTTAAAAAAAATGTTTCCAAAGTTTTAAAATCATTAGCCTATTTTAAAATTAAGATTATGGTAATCAAAATGTTCATTAGTTCAACTTATCTAATATAAAATATAAAAAAAACAAGTCTTAATTTTTAATATTAGTATTTTTTTTTAGAATTAATAAATAAGAACTAATAATAAAATTCAAAGTTATGTATTTCTTCTCTTCTCATAAGTCCTTCCTTGAAATTTTGTTGATAAGTTGGGGATATAACAATTTGCATGGTTACTAAGCAACAGTCCTTGTTCAAAGTTC
Organism: Epiperipatus broadwayi; assembly: GCA_028023455.1. NCBI lineage: Eukaryota > Metazoa > Onychophora > Udeonychophora > Euonychophora > Peripatidae > Epiperipatus > Epiperipatus broadwayi. The sequence continues at coordinate 419,968 of JAQFVV010000182.1, read as the reverse complement.
TCTCTCCCAACTTTCTCCTCCTTGGTGCATAAATTAACAATAAAAAATAATTGTTGACTTTTAATTCTGGAAAAATCACAAAAAATATCCATCCTGTTGTGAAAAGGTGTTTACAGTCTATATTTCTACAACTTTCCTCCAGGATAATAATAATTTGTTTAATATCAACTAAAATATCAATTTAAGGTAAGTAATCCATTCCTCCTGTGCACATATGTATTCAACTTTTTTGGTGATAGATGTATCATTCTCAGCAACCTTTATTGAGCTCATGATTCCAAATAAAAGACATCTTATTATTTCTTCATTATAATTCAATAAAGCACAATAAAACAGCAAATAAATGAATTCAGGTTTTAGTATTAAAAGTTACTTCTTAATATATTTCTCTTCCATTCAGCATTTATTTTTTTAAAAAAATGAAACAAATAAACAGCAATCATTATACTTAAATATTCTCATATCTTTTATATAGCATTTTTCAGCAATTATATTTTTCTATAATTTATCCTTAAAATTTCTTACTTCACAAGTCCAAATAAATATTTGTTTTAACCCTCTCAGAGGTTTGCATTTTCTGACATTTTTCTTTGTCTCACAAATCAATGTAAAATATATGATAAAATGATTATTACTTATCTAAAAATAATAAATTTGACTTCATTTGATAGATATTTTTGTTTACTATTGAAATAAATTTTAAATGTTCATATTTTGTTTCTGTAAATATTAGAAAAATGAGATTGTAAACAAAACAAAGAGTTTAGACATCATCATTTCTAGAAAGATTATTTTCAGTTTATAAAATCAATGAAATATTTCTTAATTCTTATTATTTTTAAACACCCAAATGAAGATTTATTTCTCTTGTATCTATTAAATTATGCTTTAAAAGTTTAAAATTTTTGAATATTTATTGCAAGATTGCGATATTTTCATACACATAAATATAAATAGATTGCTGACATAGAAACTAAGCTTTAAATTGCTTCAGGTCATGCTTAGATTCACTGCTAATATAACATTATATTTTTGAAAATAAAGTATTTCAAGTCAAAATAAGTTATTAATAATTTATATTTCTTGATATCTAATAAATATAGTATAAATTATTATTAAAAAATATCTAAAACCATAATAAATTTGCAAATAAACAAGTTTTTGGTCATTGAAACTATTTATTTTAAACAGTGTCATAAAACACTAAAGTTTTATAGCCTTGGCAACAGACAATGGCTGCGCATGTCAGGGCAGAGCTTATGTCTGTTGTAAGAGCAGGAATTTTGAATTTCCCACCTTCTACTGCAAAATTTTCAGCAAAAATTTATTATAATAAAATATACTATTTTACATGCATTTTAACATATAATACTTATAAAAAAATTCACCAGGGGGTGAATTGGTCAAAAGTTAAAATTCTGACATCCTGCTTAATTGAAAGGTTAAAGATAAACAATATTAAAACTGCAAATATTCAAAAATAATGATATAAATATTCTAGAAAAAATGATATATTATAGTTTATCTCCAATGTCTTTCAAAATTTAAAGGTAATTTACATTTCAATCTTTTCCAATGTCTTATATCAAGATAATGTCTTTTAAAAGTTATTAATTTTATCAATACAGATATGGTCATTATATATAATATACTCCCAGAGAATAACTCTAATTTCAAAGTATTCCATAACAAAAAAATATTTAAATTCTTACATAACCTTGGTAAGAATATGCTTCCATAAATCCTTCAGCTTTTGGTCATTAATTCACTAATACACTTGACTATAAGTTTCTGCTCCATAAGTTAATGTTGAATTTTAATCAAGCTTCTGAACAGCTTACTAATTATATTAATTTTCTTTAACCTTTAAATTTTATAACATAATAATATTTTAAAATTTTAAATAATTTACTATTAGGCTTCAGTATATTACAAGCCAATAGTAATATAACTTTATACTGTTTAATAATAAGTAACAGTTGAAACAAAAATAATTATAATAAAGTGTTCAGTCCTAATTTTCACACATTGTATTTATACCCCATTTATTCAGAGATTTGATTGAATAAAATAGAGTCAGACAAATAAACTAATTTGCATATTACCTAAATTAAGTAGTTTTAAAATTGAAAATAAAATAATGAATCATCTTTTAAATAAAAAAATATAATAAAATATTTAATACTTAATTTATTTTATAACTCTATTCAACTAAACAATATATTTTAAATAATATTATTTATTAAATTATAAGCAAATATTTAATTTAATGTAGCAATTTTAGACTACATTTATTAGTTTAAAATATCTTTAAAAACCAACTAAAATATTATTTTAGACTTATTTTATCATGTTCAAATGTTCCCACTTTATCAATAATTTTATAAAGTAATTAAAACTTTCTTTGACTCCATGCAAGCATTACACACATTGCCAGTCATGCGATAAGCTTTTCCAGACATAAACATTGCAATTTTTGAAACTTACTGTCTGAAATAAAATTAAATGAATATTTAATCTAAAAAGATACATAATATGAAATATTAAATATAATAATAAAATTTAGAATAGTAAATTTAACATTTTGTATAACAATAAATAAAATTGAAACATTTGGTAAACCATAAAATATTAAGAACTTTAATGAGTAATTATTAAATAGTTTTAACTTATTTTAAGAATAGATTTATTAATTTATTCAACTATATTTATAACTACATTGTAAACTACTGATTTTAAAATATTTATTTAATAGGATATAAAACATATTTTGATGTATGGCTAATATCATTTATTTTAACCATAAAATATTAAATTATTCTGCTTTTGTTTTATAATTTTGACAGTTAAAATGATTTCTAAATATTTTATGACTACTTATGTATACATTTTAACAAGTTCAATTCCCTCTAAATCAATATAATTACAATTATAACTTTTACAATTACTTTAATGTAAAATTTTTTAAGAAATTGACTTTCTTCAGCATACCTAGCCTTAACAAAAGGGTACAATATATATAATAAAAATAATACATAAAAGCATTTTACAGCAAATATTTTTTTGCCCTTAACAGTTCTAATAAAAAAAGGAATAAAGCTTTTACACTTGCCTAAAATTTATAATACATTAAGAAAAAATAAAAATTATATAGCAAAATTCCAAAAGATTTGAACTAAACATAAACATAAGATAATCAAATAATAAAAATCTAGACAAATTCATAAGTAATTATTAAATAACATATAAAACAGGAATTGTATATAAAATTAAGTGTGGAAATAGCATTATAATTTATTATGGACATACAAAAAACAATTAGTTGAAAGAGCAAAAGAATATAATGTAATTAATAGAAAAGATGATAAATCTGCATTATATATATTCATTATTTAAAGTATGGACTTAAAATAGATTGTGTAAAAATTATAAAACCTTTAAACTATATTTAAAAAAATAATTTAATATATATTAAGCACAGAGTTCTTCTTTTCAAAATAGTTCATAAATATCCAAAATAGAAATAAAACAAACTAACTCCTTCTTTTTAAAACTTGTTTTTTATATGATTATTACATGAAAAAAATCCAACATTTTGATTCTTTTATATAGTCTTTTTCAAGGCACACTAAAATAAAATTATATATATATATAACAAATAACACATATTCCAAAAAAAAAAAAAATAATAATAATAATAATAATAATAATAATAATAATAATAATAACAAAAAATAAATAAAATAAAATAATAAAAAATAAAAATAAATAAATAAATTACAAAATATATTCATAACCAAAAATTTACCTTATCTCACTCCCCTTTCCTACTACCAACAATCACAACTCAAAGAGAAACAATTTCCTTTTTAAAAAAAAAATCTCTATATATATATCCTTTAAAACATTTAATTAAAAACTTATTATTTTCTTTTCTGTTTATCTATTATTATCCTATTTAATTCTGGTTTTATCTCATTAATGTATACACTTTCTTTTATCATTCTTTTATTATATGACTTAATACATTCCAAAGGCTTTATATCAAAATCCCCCTGCTTAAATTTATTCATGTGAATGTAAACAGCAGAATTTTTATCACCTAAATGCTGTTTTAATCTAGTTTTTAATTTATTCTTACTAGACCCAACATATGTCATTTCTACATTCTTTCTAAAACAATTCAAACATTTTATGAATTCAGTTTATTTGATAAAATGTTTGAATTGTTTTAGAAAGAATGTAGAAATGACATATGTTGGGACTAGTAAGAATAAATTAAAAACTCTGTTTACATTCACATGAATAAATTTAAGCATGGGGATTTTGATATAAAGCCTTGGGAATGTATTGAGTCATATAATGAAAGTATGATAAAAGAAAGTGTATACATTAATGAGATAAAACCAGAATTAAATAGGATGTTAATAGATAAACAGAAAGAAAATAATAGTTTTTTAATTAAATGTTTTAAAGGATATATATATATAGAGAGAGATTTTTTTTTTTAAAAAAAGGAAATTGTTTCTCTTTGACTTGTGATTGTTGGTAATAGGAAAGAAGAGTGAGATAAGGTAAATTTTTGGTTATGAATATATTTTGTAATTTTTTTATTTTTTTATTATTTTATTTTATTTATTTTTTGTTATTATTATTATAATTTTTTTTGGAATATGTGTTATTTGTTATATATATATTGTAAGCGTCTACCCATATTATTGTTTCTTAATTCACGCATGTATATGTTCTTTCCCACAGCTTTGAGTAAGTATATTTATGAGCATGGGTTAAATCCCATCTCAAGTGCCAATTTTACACTTTGAGAAGAATTATACTCATCAAAAACATAAATAAGGGTTCTGATATATATATAGGGTAGCACATCCAGACTAGCCCTATCTCTCAAGGTCTGGGGAACATAGTCTAATGAGAGAACAAATCAAAGACAATTCTCGATTACATCACCTATATCTACGTATACTACACTATAATTTACCTGTTATAAATCTATTACTCTAGCCCAGAAGTTATAACAAAATTAAGCTATAAATTACTATGCTAGTTATCAGTAAATTCTAAGCTTTATACACCTATATATATCTTAATGTTCATGCGCACAACCCATTTATTTCGATACACACACATATAAATCATATATATCAATGAAAGAGTGCAATTACACATCAGAGTTGTTTATTTAATGTTTTATTTTTATTTAAACAAACATTTATCACTGTATTTAATATAGAAGTAACATGAGTCCCTTCATTAATACCCATTTATTGAACACATATATAGAGAAAAGGTCAATTTACCTTAATTACGGTCGAATGTCCACATGGTCAAAGCTAACAGTCTGCACATTTATAATTCTAAAGAAATACTGGCCTTATTAATATTTGTTGATCCTAAGGATGGTAAACAGTCAGCAATGTGATATGCCAAATAGTTTATCATAGAGGTAGAGTAGATGATTTCGCTCGCTTAAGAGATCCAAGCTGCATGTGCTTCATCGCCATTACAATGGATAATTTTTAAACAGCGAATTTTCATAAATCTGATTCAGGTGAGTTCTACAATAACAATCCACTGGGCCAGTCTAATGAAACCCACATTATCTAATTACCCCAACATTTTTATGGGAATATTAATAAAACTTTTTAATTAATTATAGGTTAATACAATCTAAAATCCATGCCACGTCTTTCTCTCTCCATCTAATCACCACTATATATTTTCGAGAGCAAAATAGTTCTTTTCTTTTACACTCTTTAACCTTGCATTTTCCCTTGTATATTCATACACCACAGACCAGACCTTCCATTGTTTCCAAAATACCAACTTGACCAGTTCTCAGACTTCTTGATGACAAACTGCCCACAGCAACTGATTCATTTCTACTTCTGTAGCTTTATATGTTCAATAGATTCATCAAGAAACCCATGTTACTGCTAATATTATTAAAATGTAGAATTTAAAAAAAAAATTAACGAACAACAAAATATATATGTATAATCAATAACAAATTTATACAACTCCATATATAATTGCCTCTTGTCAATCCTACATATAACCGTTAATACCTATACACATTTTATAATAACACACATACAACTATATTTATATAAGCATACAGTCCATCTTTAACAGATTATGTATTACTTTCACACTCTTTGTAACAGAGTTTGAATGACTATTTATATATATATATCTTTTCACATATATCACTCACAATTAACACTGTATTGCATTATTGCTTGTATTCGAACCCTATTTGTTAATACCCCCTGGTGCAATAGCCTTCAAATACCTTCTGTGTATTTGAATGGCTTCTTAAATGACTCTTTTCTATTTATTCCTCTCTGGGTTTGCAAAGGGTTTGAGTGACCGGGCATTGTATGACCCCTTTACTTCCTGCCTGGTATCCACCCAAAATGCATGTTTTCCCGACTCTTTGTTATCATAAACAGGCCCTCATATAGATTGCAAAATTTTTTGCCAATAAACTTTCCAGGTTCACTTACATGGGGTGTCCTCACCATTACCTGGTCCCCCACCTTAAAGGAATACAAGGAACTCTTGAAACCTTCTTTTTGTTGTCTTCTTCTGTGAACCATCAACTGGTAAGCCTGCTGCCTATCGTTTTCTATATCAATGGGAGTTTCTTCTCCTGGAAAATCAGTTTTGAACAACCTAGGTGCATGCCTACCAAAATGCAAATGTATTGGTATGAAGCCAGTAGATCCGTTCACAGCCCAATTCATATAGTTTAAAATGTCTGGAAGTTGTTTGACCCACTTCCTATGGTCAGTTTGGACATAAGTACAGAACAACCTACCCAATTCCCGCATCATTCTTTCACAGGGATTGGACTGAGGGTTACGGATCGAGATTAACACATCCTATTTTCAACCATTCAGTCCATCTCATCCACTCCCTTGAAAGGATTGGGGTTCCATGATCTGATATGATAGTTCGAGGTTTTCCCACCGATGGAATGTGCTCCCTTTCCAGGACACGTATGGTGTTCCTCGTGTTGGCTTGTGTGATGGGATATGCAGACACCAGTTTGGAGAATAAATCATAAACAACCAAGAGGTATTTTTTTATTGAAGGCTGGCAGTGGGCCATAAAAATCCACTGCAATGATTTCCTTAGGCTCTCTGGGAATCATGAACAACATCGGAGCTGTATATTTCCCATTTGCGGGCTTAACCCTTTGAAAAATTTTGCACTGCCCGATGATCACCGCAACTTTGCCATGCATGCCTGGCCAGTAAAACCACCTCCTAATCCATCCTTCAGTCATCATTATCCCATAGTGGTCTGACCTGTGGTGCATGTGTGCCACCACTGCGGTCCTCATACGCCGCAGGATGACTTGATCTCCATTCTGCTGGATTTTCCTTAACTCTATATTGTAGCACACCTTGCTCCAGTTTAAATTTCTGAATATTCCACTCGACCCAACCCCCAATCAATTTAGCTTCTTTACCTTCCAATTGGTCAATGATGGGCTGGATTTGTTGGTCTTCTCTCTGAAAGTACTACAGACACCTCAAATCACTTTCAAGTCCTTCATCTGTTCTCAACCCTATGCTTGCTATATACAAATTCTCAGTACCCAGTAGATGTGATTGATTGTCCACTGGATTGCGGATGAGGGTATCAGCTACCATGTTGTCAGACCCTTTGCAATACCTCACCGTATAGTTGTATTCTTGGAGGTATAGGCTCCAACATACTAATCTGCTGTTAGTGAGGTATCTGTGGTTGATAAATTCCAGACTCTTGTGATTGGTAACCATGATGACCTCCGAACCCAGTAACAGTGTGCGGAACTTTTGAAAGGCCCAAACAATGGCCAATGCCTCTTTCTCAGTGGTTATATAATGTACCTCAGGACCTTTGAGTAGCCTGCTCAGAAAATATAGTACACCCATTCTCCCATATTCTTGCTCTTGAGCCAAGGTCACTCCAAGACCATATCCACTGCTATCTGTCTGAACTATGTATGGCTTTGAAAAGTCAGGAAAGGCCAGCATAACATGTTCCAAGAAACCTGTCTTCACTCGTTGGAAGGCTTGGTTCTGTTCTTCCATCCACTTCCACTCACTGCCTTTTTTTAATAACTTCACCAATGGCTCCATCCATTCTGCAAACTGGTCTTGAAAGCGGTTGTAGAATGTACACAGACCCAGAAATAATCGGACCTGCTTCTTGGATCTAGGCATTGGAAAGTCGCGAATAGCCAAGATCTTGTCTGGGTGCGGTTTGAGTCCCTGAGCTCCCACCATGTGCCCAAGAAAGGCCACCCCTTTCTGACACAGTGTGCTCTTCTTGATATTTATTTTTATGCCTTTTTTTCATATTCCTCTAGAAATAGTCCTACTTTTCATATGTGTTCCTTAATATCAGTTGAGGCTATCAGTACATCATCCATGTAAATCATGACCATGTCCTTTATGTCTGAGGATAGCACCTGATCCAAGCACCTGAGTAAGCCTGTCCCACTGTTTATCAGGCCAAAAGGCATCCTGTTACATTAATATGAGTGGCCCTCATATCTGAATGATGTGTATTGGCAATCTTCCGGATGTAACTTAATTTTTCAATAACTGGCAGTTAAATCGAAGGTCGAAAACACCTTCTTCCCTTGGAACTTCCTCAGTAATTTTTGCATGGGAGGTGGTACATTGCAGTCCGGTGCAGTCACTTTATTTAACTGTCGAGCATCGAGACATAATCTAACAGATCCATCCTTCTTTTTAACTACCACCATCGGGTTGCAATATGCCGATGAGCATTTTGATATAATTCCCTACTCCAGCATCTGATCTATTTGCTCTTTTACTTCCTTTCGGTATTGATGTGGAATGGGGTATGATCTAGCTTTGAATGTCTGGCCGTCTCTCATCTTAATTCTCTGCTCAAACCCTTGGATAACTCCTGGCTTGTCTGAAAAGACTTGGTGATACTTGGTCAATGTTTGTTGTAATGGACTATCTTGAACTTTGCCTTCTACTTTTGTTCCATTGATCTTATCTTTGAGTTTTTCTAGGATATCCTCCTCTAGATGTAAAATTCCTGTCGACCATTGAGGCTCCTCTGCGAGAAAATGTACCACTTCACCCTCACATGTGACCTGACCCCTCTCATAGTTAAGCTTACATTTGTATCTATTTAGAAAATCTGATCCCAACAAGGCCTTATGTACTAAACCTTTAATTATAAGGAACACATGTGAATAGCTCTTTCCATTAATTTTTAGATCTATCCATATCTGCTTTGGCTCTACTTTAGCTCTCCAGTTGTCTGCCATTGCTATGTGAACTGTTTTTAGAATCGGTATATCTGGTTGTTCCCTTCTAATTTGGTAGTATAATCTCTCTGATACTACTGATACCTGACTGCCCGAATCCATGAGGGCTTCCAAATTCATTGAACCTACCTTTATAGGGATGATGGGGCATGTCTAAAGTGCATATCCAGGAACCTGGTCTTCCCAGAACATATTAAATTGCCTATTCTTTTTGTCCCCTGCTTATCAGCATTTGTGTCTCTTTTGGACCTAAGCTTATGCTCCTCTATCTGTCTTCTTTCTGTGTCTATTTCTAGTTGGCTCAATATTTTATCAATCATCACCACTGATCTTTCTCCTCTTTTTCCCAGCATCCACCTAATTTCATTGGGTAACTTTCTGCATGCCATTTCTACAATCTGCTCCTCTGACAGTTTACATGCCTCTAGAGTTCTCAACGTAGCCACCTGCCACCTAAAAAAATGTATCTATGCTTCTCCATTACCTTCTTGAAACTCCTGCTCTACCACTTGAGCTTTCACCCTTTCTTGTATTTCTTCATTCCAGAATATATTGGCTAATGCTTCTTTATACTCCAGAAATGTTTGAGATTGATGACTCAGTGAATTCCACCATGTCTCTGCATGTTTCTCTAGATAATGGTATGCTATGATCACTTGGTGTTCATCTGCTATCTCATAGTACTTATAGTATCTTTGAAGGCTCTTGAGGTGCTCTGTGGGTGTCTCCTCCTTTCTCCCTCCATATACTCTTATTTTCAATTCCATTGTCCCTTTTCTTTTTATATATCACTATTAAGGCTAAAATGTGCCAGGTTCATCACCCTGGTTTCCAGTGGTCCACTGCATGACCCACCTGATAGACCTTACTCCCTCATTATTATCATATGGAACAATATTGTTTTGTAATATCCCAATGTTAATAAAATTCTTAAACCCCAATTTTATGAACTATGTGACTTTATATATGTATCACAGAACAAACATCAATGCTATTTTCCCTTCTGACTACAACTTTTCTACACATATATCCACAGCATCGCAAAATATGCCAATGTTTAACTATATTTCTAAATACATGTTTAAACTCTTTGTTTTCTCTATCGCTTTTTAAAAAAAAAAAAAAAAAATCTCCAACTCTCATTTGGAAAGCTCTTTTTACTTACGTTAGGATGCTCTTTTAATGCCCGTTCTCCACTATTCACAGCCTCATTCGTTGGGTCACCATTGTAAGCATCTACCCATATTATTGTTTCTTAATTCACACATGTATATGTTCTTTTCCACAGCTTCGAGTAAGTATATTTATGAGCATGGGTTAAATCCCATCTCAAGGGCCAATCTTATACTTTGATAAGGATTATACTCATCGAAAACATAAATAAGGGTTCTGTATATATATATCTAGGGTAGCGTGTCCAGACTAGCTCTATCTCTTAAGGTCTGGGGAACATGGTCTAACGAGAGATCAAAGCAAAGACAATTCCTGATTATGTCACCTATATCTAAGTATACTACACTATAATTTACCTGTTATAAATCTATTACTCTAGCCCAGAAGTTATAACAAAATTAAGCTATAAATTACTACGCTAGTTATCAGTAAATTCTATGATTTATACACCTATATATATCTTAATGTTCATGCGCACAACCCATTTATTCCGATACACACACATATGAATCATATATATATCAACGAAAGAGTGCCATTACACATCAGAGTAAACGTTTTATTTTTATTTAAACAAATATTTATCACTGTATTTAATATAGAAGTAACATGAGTCCCTTCAATACTATGCATTTATTGAACACATATATAAAGAAAAGGTCAATTTACCTTAATTATGATCAAATGTCCACATAGTCAAAGCTAACAGTCTGCACATTTATAATTCTAAAGAAATACTGGCCTTATTAATATTTGTTGATCCTAAGGATGGTAAACAGTCAGCAATGTGATACACCAAATAGTTTATCATAGAGATGGAGTAGATGATTTCGCTCACTTAAGAGATCCAAGCTGCATGTGCTTCGTTGGTAAACAGTCAGCAATGGGATATGCCAAATAGCTTATTATAGAGGTGGAGTAGATGATTTCGCTCGCTTAGGAGATCCAAGCTGCATGTGCTTCATTGCCATTACAATGGATAATTTTTAAACAGCGAATTTCCATAAATCTGATTCAGGTGAGTTCTACAATAACAATCCACTGGGCCAGTCTAATGAAACCCACACTATCTAATTACCCCAACATTTTGATGGGAATATTAATAAAACTTCGTAATTAATTATACGTTAATACAATCTAAATTCCATGCCATGTCTTTCTCGTCTAATCACCACTATATATTTTTGAGAGCAAAATAGTTCTTTCCTTTTACACTCTTTAACCTCACATTTTCCCTTGTATATTCGTACACCGCAGACTGTACCTTCCATTGTTTGCAAAATACCAACTTGACCAGTTCTCAGACTTCTTGATGACAGAGTCATTAACTCAAACTGCCCACAGCAACTGCTTCATTTCTATTTCTGTAGCTTTATATGTTCTATAGATTCATCAAGAAACACATATTACCACTAATATTATTAAAATGTAGAATTTAAAAAAAAATTAACAAACAACAAAATATATATGTATAATCAATAACAAATTTATACAACTCCATATATAATTGCCTCTTGTCAATCCCACATATAACCGTTAATACTTATACACACTTTATAATAACACACATACAACTATATTTATATAAGCATACAGTCCATCCTTTAACAGATTACGTATTACTTTCACACTCTTTGTAACAGGGTTTGAATGACTATTTATATATATCTTTTCACATATACACAGTCACTCCATATCAACACTCGCAATTAACACTCTATATTGCATTATCTCTCGTATTCGAACCCCATCTATTACAATATATATATATATATTATTTTATTTTAGTGTGCCTTGAAAAAGACTATATAAAATAGTCGAAACGGAGTTTTTTTTTTCATGTAATAGTCATATAAAAACAAGTTTTAAAAAGGAGTTAGTTTGTTTTATTTCTATATTAAAAAACCGAATAGAAGGAAATTATATGAAATGAATTACACTAGTTACATCAAACATAACTTGTGAATATATATATATAACATAAATTAATTTATCTAATAATTGACTATTTTTTTACATATTATATTGTTATAAGTGGGTGGTTCTAGTTAATTTTATACATAAATTAGATAGATGTCATTATTATTCAATGTAAATTGAAGTTTTACAATAGTTCATTCACACTGGAAAAAGGCAAAAAAAACAAATACTTGCCAAAAAAAGCTTTTATGTATTATTTTTATTATATTTATACAATTATTGGTTATATAAAGCTATTTTATATTATAGTGTGTGATTTATATATATATATATATATATATATATATATATCACACACTATAATTTATATATATATATATATATATATATATATATATATATTGAGTGTAAATTAACTTTTAAAAAAAATTAATTAGACAAATTTTTTTTACATACTTGGAAAAGATATGAAATTCAACTAGATACTATAAAGTATATCATAAAAGAACAGATGAATATAATACTGTATAAATTACAAAGAACATATTTTGTAAGTACATAATAAAAGAAAGGAAAAGAGAAGGAAACTATCTACCTATAATTGAGTCAAAAGAGCCCAGGTTACATTTAGAAACAACAATATCTAAACAGGCAAGTGCCCAGTCTCTATTTTTAATTTTTATGTTGTAAAACAGTGACTGTAATTTCCTAGATATAGAGTTGAAACAAAAATGGCATCACTGGACCGAAATGGTAAACATAAAAAAGATAGTAACTCTTAATCGAAGGGAAAAGACCCTATTTCATGCCATCAATGACAACTGAAATAGGGAAAGTGTAAGATTTAGTAATTGACTCAATGATATTACTATAGATAAGAAGAGCAGAACATTGTAACAAAAATGATGTATTATTTCTTCAGACTTATGACAAAAAGAAGAAAGGGGGGTCAATGTCACCATGCACCATTCTTTGTGATAAGAAATTACTAATAGGAAAGGTTTCTAAATTGATTTTGATAAAGAAATTAAGGTATTTTGATTCCAGATACCAGAATCTGATTTTTTTAAATGTTTATTGGTGATGGAAAGGAAAGATGGAGATAACTGAGCTTGATTAGCATTATGGGTTATGTTGTAAGAATTAAAAAAACAGTATTTTTCTAGAGAATGTGTGTATATAAGCAGCAACAGATTTGATTAAGGACTAAAAAAATTAACTTTAGTGGGTGGAGGCATTTCAATAGGAATGACTTAGAACAAATTTCATAGTATTTGGGTAAGCAGAGACAAATTTAAAAGCAGTATTAAATGACTTCTGAAAATAAAAGGTAGAGATGGAGTGAAGGGAGAATTCATTGTCCTTGGCATGTTTCGGTAAGGTTTTAATATTGATCACAACAGCTCTTTTATTCCAAGTCACTTTGAAACAGAACAAATTAATATTCTTGAAAGTATTGGTATAGTTAATAATCAGCATATAGTAAATTATTTTTGAAAAAATTAAAATGCTGATCAGAGAGATTTTTGCATGAAGGAAACTTAGACAAAGAGTTATTCATATTTCCAATAGATATGAGAATAATATAATTCTGAATAGATGTTCTTGTAGCACTCATAGAATTTTAAATGAGAAATCTGAGAAAGTTATGAGGAGGAGCAGGGAAAAGAAAGGAAACACTATTACTAGAGAGTATACTTTATGTAAGTGATTCATTGAGGTTAGTCTACTGTATAATCTTCCAGAATAGAAGTGAAGGAAAATATTTTCTAGAGAAGAGAAAAGCAACAAGATCATTCATGAACAATATATGTTTGAGTGCTTTCTTAATCAGAAGAATATATGTACTAGACTGTTTCCTCCTATTTACAGAAGTATGAATTTACATACTGTTTCTCTATTTAAAGTGTGAATTTACATAAATAATGCTATGAATATGAAGCCTAGGAGCTTTGAAAGCATTAAGCATAAATAAACATTAACAAATGAAACTTCTCTAACAAGCATGTTACTTTGCCATTAAAAGTGATAAAAATGTCTCATTCATTAGAAGATTAGCTAAAATGTAGAGAATGGAAATAGTAATGTTATGTATTTGTAGTAATTCAATGAAAGTGTCAGTAGGAACAGAATCAAAAGCTACCTAGTACTATAATGGAATCAGCTGTTCTAATGGTTCCAATTTTTTTATAACAATTTTAAACAGGGTGATAACATCAGACACAAAAGCACTCTTTTTAGAAAATTAATAGTCTGAGATGGAGAGCAGAATAATAGGCTATATCTTATACTTAATGATGAATTCAATAACTTTGAAAAGTAAATGTGACATAAAATGAGGATGAAGATTATTAAGAGAAGACAGGAAAATATTTTGCTTGAGAAATGGAACTAAGGAAACTGGATACAACTTATCAATATGATAAATTTTCTTAGAAAGAAAGTCAAACAAATTCATAATAATTGGTATTGTTAAAAAAAGTAATATACAAGAAAGGGTATTTAGAAATCACATGAGGACCAGGGTGCAGATAAAAATTTCAGCTTAAGCATAATATCGGACTTTGTAATATCATAACCTTGGTGACTTTTACTGAAAGCAAATACTAGGAGCACAAGACAGCTGAAATTTTGCAACTTAGATTTAAAGTGATGTTAACTTCTGTGCATAAATGTTTATCTACAATAATTAAAGAAGGGAAGCACTTTTTCACTTTTATAAAAAAGAGCCCAGTGGATGTACCTTTTTGACCTATTATGAGATTGAACCAAGAAGACTTTGGCCTCTTTAGTAGAAAGGTATTCAACCAAAATATATGGAGTATGCTTATATTGTTGCTGAAGGAACATAATCGAAGGAAAAGAAGTGAGGTCACAAGAAATGTCCTTCCAAGTTCAAATTAATAGCACTAAGTTCCTTAACTAAAGTCATAGGTGATTTATTTTTATTAGGATAATCTTTAAAGACTGATTGGATAGTATTAATAAAAGAAAACCAAATTACAATATGTTGTAGAGAAAGAATATCAATCTTTCTAAAATAAATATAAATTTTAAAGATTACCACCTCCAGAGATACTCTTAATGTATTCTTATAGTTAAGAACAGGTTGTGTATGATGATCAATATCAACCTGTATAGGAAGAGCCAAGTAATCAGAAAAAAACAACTGATTCCAAAGATGAATTACCAATAAAATGTACATCAGGTGAATCAGAAAAAATAACTGAGTTGAAAGATGGATTACCAATAAAATGTAGATCAGGTGAATAAAATAAAAGGCCAATAAGAGTTGAATGTTTTAAAGTATAGAAAGAGAAGACATAAATGAGGGAAAATCTTCATAATTCATCAGTTTGCAATTAATAAAGTGAAATATTTAGCTTCAAAATCAGTATAAGACATATTAAAGTCACCAAAATGAAGAATAGAAAAAGAATTGAACAAAATTAATAAAATCAATATGAAATAGAAGTTGACATATGAGAGTGGACCTATTATATCAATAAAGATAAATAATGTTCACTGTAAAGGCAGCATGATGCAAGGTACTGATGGTCATGTTTTGATCAAGATAAAGAATATTAAAGAAATCAAATAGTACTTCATGATAAATTAAAACACCCCTGTAAATGACATATGGAGAACTGCAAAAACCCAAATCTTCCAACATATCTAACAAGATTAATATCAAAATGCATATAAAGTTTAGTCTGAGAGGGAAGTAATATGAAAAAGAAGTAATATGAAAAAAAATTGAGAGATTTCATTGCTGATAGCAACAGCTGTTTGAGAATTCACATCCCTCACATTCATACCAGGAATATTCAGATGCATAAATTACACAATATAAGTAGTGAAAGAATAAGAATCTTACAATCCAGGGAGATTGAGAAATAATTAATTAAAAGGCAACCCAATTTGAGCAGCAAATGTACAGGTATCCCAGAGGTATACAGAGGTAAAGCAATGCATAAGAAATAGAATCTTGTATAAAAACAAGATATCACACAAATCAAAAACAAACTTAAAATAAAAAACAGATAAAATTCAAGTAGAGGTGTACATAAATAAAGCCTGGTATTTAGAATTAAACTTACTAATAGGCGAAACCAAAAGCAATACCAAATATTCAAGAAAGTATGATTAACATTATTTTTATTGCATCTTGGTAAACATGTTCTCAAAAAGTGACAATTCACTGACCATGATTAACTTGACACTACTAGCCATAGCCAAATCAGTAGAACAACCTGTAAACATTCATATCCAAAAGGAGTTCACTCTATCAAAGAATAATTTCTGTTCTGATGATAAGAATGTAACTGTAGTTAATTCCTGCCTAGTTCAATGATGATCTCTAGTTACACTTGGTTTCAGGGTTAGTTCAGCTTCAACCAATGTTTTCTATTCTTTAATAGCTTTTGTAGTAGAAGGTATCTGGAACTTGGATTTTACAGCTTTCAAATCAGACTTAAATTCAGGAGTGACTTTACCATAAGAACTTGGGTTAAACTTTATCGTATTCTTTATCCCTGGTTTCTTCTTTTTAAATATTAGAACTGGTCTAAATTCATTAAAAGTTTAAATATTATTCTTTTATATTCAGTTTCAATATCAGTGGACCTGGACTCCTGTGTGAAAAGACCATCAACTGTTTTTGAAGATGATGATATGGAAGAAGTATAATATTTTTAATGAAGAGGGGATAGGTAATTGTTGAGTAATAGATTGCAGCAAATTGTTGGAACACTTATAATTTTTGGAAATTTTCATTTCTCACTGTAAACCTAATCTTGAAGACAATATTTAACAAAATGGGTTCTTGCTTTACCAGCATGAAGAGTTGGAATGTCAGTTGGAAATTTTCTTTCTTTAATGATATACAAAATGTCACTGTGTTTGGTTAATACTGGAATGTAGGTCTTTTATGTAGTAAGTATTTGAAGTTTAATAGGGTTTCAAACTTATTAAGTGGAAGCTTAAGATCTATTATCACTGAAGTCAGTATAGCATTTCTTAATTTTCCAGCAAGCAATAGATACCTATCAAGATCAATATAACACAGCAATTTATAGTTTAAAAAAATAATGAATTTTTAAATATTTTTTTTTTAATAGCATTGTGGTATCCTACACAGATATATCTGTTGTTAGGCAAAACTTTATAAATAATGTTCAATAATTTTTTTGCGGTAAGCATTGCAAAAAATTCTTCCAATGGAAACTTTAAAAGCTCACTTTCTGCATTTGGACACTGTTAAATTAAATGTGTTTGTATGTTCTTCATATAATTGTTTATCAATAGTCATAGAGTCAGAATTATATTCGTTTATAGGTAAAATTTCATTAAAATCACCATTTAGCAGATTAATTACATCATTTTCATCGACACATGAACCCTCAATGTTTACATGAGGCTTCGAATTCCGACTTTGCAGTACATTTGCATAATTATTTTTTTCATTTTCATTTTAAATTCCTATATAAAATTTAATATTTGGGAAGTTAGTTCCATTATTTTCCAACTTATTTAACACTTAAGATTTGCCCATACATATAAGTTTGAGTCGAAAAGATAGATGGATTCATTCTATCTTTTCCCAAAGACTTTATCTTGTGTTTGAAAAAGTGGGAGTATTCATTTATATAGTGACATCTACAAAGTGCATGTGCATTAGCTTATTGGCTTATTGGTATTACAGTTTATAAAACATTGCACTATATAAAATAAATGTCTTGTTTACATATGTTTAATTTAATAAGAATGATGTATCGTAAATTCTAGAAATTTCACAAGCGTCATTCATTCATGTAGTAAAAAAGTAATTTAAAGTGATCAATTAACAACTTCACACTCTCATTTTCAAACACTTAAGATTTGCCCATACATATATGTTTGGGTTGAAAAGATAGATGGATTCATTCTATCTTTTCCCAAAGACTTTATCTTGTGTTTGAAAAAGTGGGAGTATTCATTTATATAGTGACATCTACAAAGTGCATGTGCATTAGCTTATTGGCTTATTGATATTACAGTTTATAAAACATCACACTATATAAAATAAATGTCTTGTTAACAGTTGATTATTATTAGCAACTGATTTTCAAATGCTGGGCTCAGATTTAGAAGAATTATTTAAATTAATATCATTAGTGTTACTAATGTTCCGGACTGGAAAGTCTTTCACATTTGATAGATGATTTTATTAACCACTTATTTTCAAAGGATGGAGAGACTTTTACATTATTAATATTACTTGTGAATGAATTAGAAATCAAAATGTTTTTACCAGCATCAGATGACTTCTTTATACTAACTGAAATTTTTGCATAAATAATAAGGTCTACACTTGATTTACGATAATCCATAGTATGTAATGGCTATGCAGATACTTCACCATCATTAAAAAGTGAAAGTACTGAAACTTCCAAAATGGCATATTTGTCAGTACTACTAACAGCCATTTCACAAAAGAAAATCTTTGCAAATATTTATTTGTCTAACTCACTTTAGAGTTTATTAGAAAGAGAATGGCTTCCAGTTCAATCCTAAATATATCAGATCAACAAACTCAAAGTTTGTTTAACCAAAAAATCTTAATACAGGATAAGAAACACAAACAACTTAGTCAAATTGATGCTATCTATCAAGTGCAATGTAAATAAACTTTATTATAAATCAAATGGTTAACTATCATATAATAACATTTTATTAAATATTGTATTAATGAAACAATATCCTGCACAGTTTAGAGCAATGGTAGAGTAACAGAATCTGGATTGTGAGATTCTCAGTTGGATTTTAGTGGTGTCATTTCTGCCTAAACTGATTATGAGCTCTTGGGAAATTTATTTTTTATAACAAAAAGTAAATTTATTTTTTATAACAAAAAGTAATAATCAAATGGTTAGATATTCAGGAAGTCTTTTAATGCCAACTGACAATCTAAGTTTCAATTTCTAGAGAACAATCTCTGTGCTGTACTGTAGAAGGTAAATATCATGGTTATTAAATTTTACTTCCAGTGATTAATTTTGAGAAAATAATATCACCCTGCATGATGGTAAAATAGTGGGCATTATATTCAAAATCTTTGGAATATGACCTTACTTCTGTCACTTCTGGTAAAACTCCTAACCAATAAATGATTTGATTATTTTTAAATTTTGTAAGATTCATTGTAATGTTAGAGTAGTAGACTATGATGTTTAAAGTCCATGATTTGTGATTCCGGATCTGCCACTTCCAAAGATTGAACTCCTTATGAATTTCCAATCATTAAAAAATTTGATTATTTTATAATATATAAAGTCTTTCATAATATTCTATAAGTATATAATCATAAATTAATAAATTACCACTTGATCTATCACATGTCTTCCAGCTTATACATTGTTGTTTTAGTAGCCTACTTTTCCACCTTCTTTTGCCACTTACTGTAAGCTTCAGAAAGTAATGATAGTTGCCAGATGACTGTGCTTAATAAATTTCTATCCTATGCTTTCCTATCCAAAATCCCCAGACTAGTTTTAAGCTTATTGATTTTATCGGTAATATTGGATTTTGGAATAGTGCAACTGGACTTTAGGATCTAATGCATCTTTCTTCCAGTTCCCATCACTTACCATTATCATATTATCAAACTATCAACCTAAAATGAAAAACATATAAATGTTTTTTTTTTAATTTAAGCCAAATTACCTGCAGTCATATAGATATTCAGTTTCTAGATATAATGGTGTCTTTAGTTTTTTTTAATAACTAAAATCATGGTTTATATTAAATCCTGCCATGAGATAGAGAATGACTTTAGTTATTTAAAAAACTAAGAACACTATAATATATAGAAACTGAACTGGATTCTGATCTACATGACTATACAAGCAAATTGGTTTAGATTGAAAATATTTATGCTTTTCAGTTTGAGCTGATATCTTGATAATGCAATATAGAGGTAAATGATGGAACCCTAAAAGATGCATTAAATCCTAAGATTCAGTTGCACTGTTACAAAATCCAAAGCTTCTCACTGAACAAAGCATATCATTGTTATTTAAATCATACAGTAAGTGGCAAAAAGATGGAAAACTACGCTTCTAAAACAAAATAATTTTTCGTTGTTGTATTTATTTAAATACTTAATCCAAATAGACATTTTTTACAAAAAACTTTTATTCATAATTGATCATATATATATTTCAAGAAGTTTGACATTATCTTACAACTATTTACATTTAGTTTCGTGTATGATATAGTAATGATTTTGTTTGAGAAAAATTATATATATATTTCAAATTAGCATCCAATGTAATGCAATTGAATATTATCCAAATGTTTTAACGACATATTTAGTTCCTTTGTTATAGAGACCTCAAAATTATACGAGTCTTCAAATCTTTATACTTTTATGTAATGTAATATTCAAAAATAGTATTATGTGTATATAAGTGTGTAGATATGTAAAAAAAAAAAATTTTATTTTCCTGGTTACATACGCAGGCACCATTATCTTTTTTAAGGCAGAAACATATAAAATCTAAAGAAAAGATCGAGTGTGGCTTTACATAATCTCTCTTGTTCCAGATAAATTTTATTATAACCAATAAAGAAGAAACAACTGAAATTAGCATAATCTTAATAGACTGTCAAGTAGTTTCCAGATATTAAATAATTCTTAAGTGTCATCTTTTTTATCATTTGTAAATTGTTCTTGGTTTAGAAAATTGTAAAATGATTTGCCATCCACAAGAGCTAAGATTGTGCTATTATTGTTTTTTCTTTTTTTATATTTATTTTATACTTTTTATTTTCTTGATGTATATCACCCACTATTTTGTAATATCTCGGTAAGCAATTAATACTGAATAAGTGGATAAATTTTAAGAAATTATATTAAACTTAGAGAACGTAAAATCCCTAAACTGAAGCCACAGAAGCTCAACGTATAATTAAATATGTACTTGAATGTTTAAAATTAATAAACATTATATATATATATTAATCTAATTCTAATTATTGTGATGATTTCAAAAGATTGTCTTTCAAACCAAGAGAGAAAATGACAAATTAAATATTTTTTTGAAAGTAATTCAAATGTATTGAAAATTGATAGTTATAATATAAGGCAAGTAAATAGATAAATTTAATTAAGCAATGCTTTTAAAAAATGTTATGTTTGCTTTTAAGGAATAAACTATTAATTTTTCTCTTTCTTAAGTTAGATGAAAATACTTATTTATATATGGTTCCTTTTATTATTAATATTGAATTAAATTCTATTATATATAACAATTGCATTACGTAATTCACTGATAAAAATGTTTTACCAGTCATTTCCAATTCTAACTTTCTGTAAAAATAATGATTTTTCTTAAATAAATAATTTAATCACATTCCAAAGTTCGTTAGCCTAAATAATATAAATATTGATAATTTTTTGCTAAACTTTCGTCATAAAAGATAAAACAATTTTTAAGATAATTTGACTTACTTTGTTATTACAGTATTTTTATTTCTTATTCTTGCAAAATTTATTAGATAAAATTGTATTACATAGTTGAAATACTAAAGGTTAATACAAGTTTATGTTTAATCAAATAATCTTATGTGATTATTATTATATTAAAAAATTTTGTTTTTATGAAACCCTTTATACACAATTTACGTAAACATGATGATAAGAAACTATAACAAACATTTTTTCTTCTTCTTTAATATTATATATATAAGATCTTTGCTTTACAAAATATTACTTCATGTTTTGTGCATGTAAAATTTCTGTTTTTAATAATAAATCCTTTCATTAATTCTATGCATGGCCATGCATATGTCATAAAAATGTATATACTAGCAATTTAGCATTTCTTAGAGTTCTAATTACTATTTGATTTCTGCCTAAAATTTCTGTTCCATACTTAGCCCCTAATCTGTTTAATTTTTAAAAAATAAAATGCACAATACCTGTAGTTAGTTTTGATCATTCTCAAAATTATTGTATTTAATTTTATTGATGAGCTATTGGTTTGAATACAAAATATTTTATAATAATAACATATTGTAAAATCTCTTTTTTTCTCTTCTCTTCTCATGAATATATTATTACCTTTAAGTTATTTGCTTATCTGTGATTTATGTAAAAAAAAAAAGAAAAGAATTCCAATTGTAATAAATGTTTTATGATCAACAGTCCCAATGTTCTCTCTAAGAGAACAGTGTTTCTGAGCTAAAAATACAAGAGCTAAGTACACTGAACTAACCAATATGCAGCAAAATATATACCCATAAAGACATCAAAATATACTATTTATTTGCATGCTTATATGTAAAATAGTTTATATATAGTGAAATAAAAATAATAACAAAACTCAATAATAATAATTATTTCAGATTTTATAAACTTTGTCAGGGCTTGTCATACCTACTATAAAGGTTGGAAAGAGAGTGTTACTGTATCTGCACTACAGGGCGCCACCAGGCAATTTGAACCTAGAAAATTTATAGTAGTAGGCAGATACATAAGTTAAGAAAAAATTTTTTTATATATAATTTATTCCAACCATCATCCCAATGCCATTAGCTCAGTGAGATGCAGAGATTTATAAAATATAAATTCTTATCCAATAATATTTCATTAAAAAAAAATAAAAGAAGCCACTGCCAGTAATTAACACACAAACATTTATTTACACACATATAGATAAAATTGAGGAATAAAATTTATTATTTTAGGTTGGTTATTAATTTAATTTTTAAATTTAAATTTTTAGTTTGAACAATCTGAACAGATTTGTTTAATAATATTTTTAAGAGTGTCGAGTATGAATAAACTACATAGATTGCATTTGAAAGAAAATATTCTATCCCTTATTTAACCCTAGGCCAAAAGTTCGCAGTTAAACTAACGTCAATCCATCTGATACATCGATGTATTCAATGCAGTATGAATACGACAGCACAAATACCCTACTGTCAGAAATGTACATCTGAACAGTGTGGTTATAGAAGACATTGACTCTCATCCAGACAGGAATACTACATCTGTCTGATGATTAGAGCAATAAAAAAAACTCCATAGGAAGGGACTGCATTTTCCATTTTACTATCCCATTCCATAGGCAAAAAGGGGGTGTGCGGCATATAATGCAATCCTGCACGTAGCAAATCTCATACTACATCTACTAATTATACCAATATATCCAATCCATTGACCCAATTTAACTACAAAACAAATAACCTAAGATTACCCTCCTTAAACTAACATATATAACTTTACAAATCTATGCAGCCCTTCATGCCCAACTTAAATTTAACATTTATATAAGTTCACACAGATGAATTTTATAAAAGTTTGTTTTATAATGTTGAGTATATATAGACTACATAGATTACACAGTTAAAAACATTTCAAAATAAATATAAATGATCAAAATATAAAGTCATTGATGGAATTGCAGAGGGAAATTTACAAAAAATCCAATGGCATTCATCATAAGATGCTGCATTAAAAAGACACCCGAATAAATACATTTTTAGATATTCAACATGAGATATATTTACCAAATGTCTATATATTCTAATCAAATATGAAAATGGAAACATAATTAAACATTAAAGAATCCATGTGGTCATCTATACCCAACTTAAATTTAATGCATTGAAATAATTTATATAATAAATATTAATAACAATAAAAAAATTGAAATGTTCAAATGTATAAAAATTAAACATTAATAATTGATTTGAAAAATCAGATTAAAGTTCATTTTAAAAAAATTAGGTTGAGCTTATCAAATCTTGAAAGTTCTTAATTATTTTTTAAAAATTTTTCAGTTATATCTCTTACAGTAGAAGAACTCCTGGTTCCTGGTGTCAATTCCCACGAGGTCTTTATTTGAAGATCGGTCTATCTGAAGGTGGCCTTAGCTGGTTCAATCCTGGTATTACAGTCCTTTCATTTTTAAATAAGTGAGAGAGGGTGACAAGTGCATCTTATCATGCCTCGCAAAACAATCAAGCTGGAACTGTTCTTAATTTCAATATTTTTCCTTTTATACCAATTGTCCAGATTCACTGAACATAAGTTTCCTGTTCCAAATTTTCATTATGGTCCGAGCCTTCATTGCTGTTTCTATTGGACGTCTAATTTATTTTTGTTCTCTTATCTGTATTTCATCTGACTTTTTTATATAAGAGCCCCAAGGGCTAGTTTGCTTTTCATTTCATTTATAAAACAATCATTTCCATTTACTGAGACTACATAAGAATCTTTTAACAAAAATATTCTATCTTTAGATCTTGTACTTTTTTATAAAAAAGTACGTTCAAATAATTTTTTTTTTATTTAAAAAAAATACTTTTAAAGTTTTGCATCTGTGCAATATATTATATACGTTAAACAACCTTTAATTTTTTAGCTTTTAGTTTTTATTTACGATTTTTTTTAAAAAAAAAAGTTTTTATTCTAATTTTAAATTAATGTAACGGCATATACCTTGCCTCCAGAAGTGGACTAGTCCAGATTCCTTCCTCATCTCATCAGATTAAACATTCATTGCCAAAAACCAATGAACAAACAAAGAGATAAAAATCAGTCAATGGTTAATATGGACCAATAGGCAGTGATGCTCTCTGAATCTGATTCCTTCAAGTGATGGGGATCTGTAATAAATAGTCAGCCTTTTTGGAGGTAAAGCATAAAACGTTTGCCTGACTTAAGCGATGGTACACATTCTCTTTTGAAACCTCTATTAACAGTGAGCATTTCCCTTATAGCCATTACACTATCAGAAACTGCTAAGACCAGAGCCAACTTGAGATAAGCTGTCTGATACAGATAGAAGAATCATTGGACAAATTCATGAGGCAGGCTATTATATATAGCTGGAAGTGAGTCAAGTTCTTTGGCCATGACCAATGCTGCATTAATTGAGAGTATATATATGGCAGTATATTCATTGATTATATATTTTATGTAAATATATTTAATCCTAATAAAGTATATTGATTAAACTTCAGGTGTTCATATTTTTGTTACTGTTAATATGAATCTACAATCTGAACCAAATGCAACAAGGCTTACCTGTTTTTGTGACAAGATATAATGCTTAATTTTTATTAAATTATACCAATGTTGGTTATCTAGTCTTTTATGGGACTTGGATTATATCATATTCATTAAACTAAAACCATGTTCACAATTGATTCTGGAAACTTGAAAAGTTGCACAAATATTAATAAGACAAGTAACCAGTAATCAAAGATCTTTATATTTTTGGTTGTTTAGGCATATGTAACTAAATGATTAAATAATTCAATTACTCCAATTTTACACTTTTCTTTACTAAAAATCTAAGCTTATTTAGTTTTTGTCATTATTATAATTCCATATTTTATAAATAAATGTTTTAGACTATCTCACTCTATGTTTAAATTATTTTTCATTACAAAAGGATCCAAGACATTCTGTTCATCTATAATTTCCTCAGGAAATATATTATCTAAATGATTACAAAGTAATTGAGTAAATTTAAATATTGACCAAATATCTCTATAATCATTGGAATCTAAAATTGTTTCAATACTCACAATACAGCAGTCAAAGTTATCTAGCTCTTAGTTTATTAAATTTTGCCTTTGAAAATTGATTTGCATCCACTAAGGATAAATTAGACTATTGGAAAGTTTTGTTTAATGCTGATAATTCCACAAATAAATTTTGAAAAATCACATATACTACTGGATATTTATTGGGTCATTGAATTCTTCAGTTTGTTCTATGCAGTAATTTATTAAAATGTCATAATTTTTTACTAGAGCATTTAATGTGAAATATCTAAATATCCATCTTACTTCACTGAGATTTCTGAATAATATAACACCAATTTCTGAAACATTGGCCAATTCTTTAAGTTTTTCAGTACTTGTAGATGATCTATTAAACATTTTACATATTGTCCTTAAAAAAGTTTCAATATTCTTAGTAAATAGAATCTGTTTCCATGTGTCATCTGTTCCAAGATCTTCGTGCATCAACAGTGCTGTTGAGCTAAATATCATCCCATGGATAAGCAGCCAAATAATTTTTTTCCTAACATTTAAGATGCTCTGCAATCAAGGTTACTCTCTCTAAATTTTTTTACCTTTGTGACAATAGAATGACTACAATATGAAGTAAGCTTAATAATGGCAACAAATTTGTCTGATAGCTGAATTCAAATTTTGATTTGTATTTTATATATAATATTAATTTTTTTTTTTTACTAAAATATCGATACTTTCATCAGTTATTCAATAATAAAATGAAAATGTTTGAACTACAACAATAATTTTCTTATTTATGACTAAATGTATACATTTTAAAAATTTGAAGGAATAATTCTTGCTCTGCAATGATTGAAATATTAACACATTTTCCTATATGATTATGAATAGATTTCCCAGAAAGCATTAATTAATTGATGGTAATTGCTAGAATAACATTACCTATTAGAAATTTTAATTACGTTTTTGTCCATTTTCTTGCAGCGTTTTCTAACCTTAAAATTCTCAAAATGGCAATTACTAAATTAGTATAATTTTTTTTTTTTTATTTAAATGTTGGTTTAACGACTATTTTCCATTTGGCCCATTTTTTAATGGGAGTAAATTCATCTTTTGAATTTGGCTAACAGCAAGTTTTTCGAATGACGACTGTATTTCTTCAATAACTAAAAATACCCCCCAAGTTTAATAATTATAATTTTTAATGAGGATGGCAATTCAGTTTCAATTGATTGGGAGAGCTATTCATGTTTAAATTCATTTTTATTGACTCTGATAGACAAACAATTAGAATGACCACTAAGGTTTTAACATGGGATTGAAATAAAATATTTATATGTTGGAAGATTTTCTTTTAATTACAATATAAAAAAGTTTCATAACACTCAAGCTGCAGTCACAGTTATGTCAAATGTTCTGACATAGCAATGGCCAGTGGAGAAAAAGCAGTATTTACTCAGCTTTAAAAAATATAGTTCAACATGTAATAGTATTGGAATCTATTTTTAGTTGTTTTCATCATGGGACATACCCATGTTAAACTGAAATTGCCATATCAATATCCATGCCACCACTGCATACAGATGACTTTATTCATTTCATTAATCCTTTTTATCAAAATTATTCATCTGCTTTCAATTTTATGTATTCAAATGTAAAAATAAATGGATAAATACTTTGAGTATTGGAATGTCTGGAGTCCACTGAAGTCACTGAGCAGTGTGCAGGCTTGCAAAATTGTTGAGTAATTATGTAGTATGCATCATCTATTTCATCTGTAAATGTCATTTACTTTTAAAAAATTTCTTGTAACTTTACAAGATGTATCATCTGTACAATCACATTCATATGCACTGATTGAAATATTTTAGTGGTGAATTCAAGAGCTAAAGCTTTTTACATCAATACTCAGTTAAGAAAAGTAAAAGGAAATCTCTTTTTTCTGAATAAAGTTGACCTGTTGCTTATCAATCTGTCACTTTAGTGCTTTAATGTCATATGATTTTCTGAGCGACTTTTTACCTGATCTTTTATGTATGTGCATTGTTAATAAGTATCATTCTCCTTAATGCAGGTACTGATAAAATTTTTATGTTATCAATTAATGGAGCAACTAAGCCTTTTCTTTTGTTTTTACAAACTAACATATCAATTTTAATGATTCTATGTTAAGTTTAAATTTTGCTTTAAAATAGTTTTAAGTTTCACTTGAAAATCTTCTAAAGATACTAAAATATAGAATTATTGACCAGTCTTAGATCTATATAATTGTTCAAGCAGAGTAACTTGGATTCAAAACTTCAGAAAGTTTTCAATTTCAGACTTTTAGCTTGAGTAGTAAAAGAGTTAATTATAGTAAATAGATGCATAATTGTATTATATTCAGCTTTGAATCCTAAACTTCATTGTTAAAAACAAAAGCTAGAAACCAGTTTGAGGATAGAGATTTAAATGCCATTACCATCTAGTAATCATTGATTTACTCAATTCTCCTATAGATGCCACTATAATAGAGAGCTATTCTTGTTTTATCACATATTGCATAAACCAAAGAAGTGGGTTTTTTAAAATCTCTTTCAAGGCCTTGCTTATGTATTTATTAAATATTCCTTCACATGTTTGTAAAATTCTTGTATCTACTCTTCAATAATTTTGCATATGGCTTATATTTTTCCTTTGCTTCACAAGTTTGAACTATTAAACTTAATTTCATATAGATCTTTTGTATAATTCAATTTTTTGCATGTATTCTTGTATTTCTTATTGCAAATTATCTTAATATTTATTTAATACTGATGCTTTCTCATGCATATTTTTTATATCATCTTTACATAGTTAAATATCCTTTTTGTACTTTTATAAATTGTTATCACTATAATATTTATTTCCATAGTAAATTTTATTGTTTGGATTCTTGTTATAGATAAACATGATACTATTTAATTTTCTTTTTGATTTTTTTAATACTTACTTTTATTTTCTTCTATATACTTAATATTTTATTTTTAAACTTTTTTATTTTTCCAGTTACTGTTTAATTTCTTCCTGCATTTTACATTGATATTTTTTGAGTTTTTCATTATATCCTGAATTTTTTATAGTTTATTTTATATTCTAGTTTAAGACTTTTTGAATTCTTTTTGAGATATTTTGAGTTTCTATTGCAATTCTGTCTTGAAAGTATTTTAAAAAAAAATATTGAGTTTCTTTTGCCTTCACTATTGAGATTCTAGAAACGTATATTGCATTTTATCTGAAAATTCATTGATTTTTTTTTTAATTTTTGGAGGATTTTTTTTTTTAACATTCGAGTTTATAACAATTGTTATTTTAGAAGTTGTGAAATTGACAAAAAGCAATGTTACAATTGATCTATTGTTAAATCTTTAGTCATCGCTTAATACTTATTATTATTTAATAATAACAATAGTAAAACATTTAAAAATCATTTCTAAATAAATATGAGTCATACCTATTTTACAAGCAAAAGAGAGAAGTGTTAATCCTGTAAACACTTTTTTCTTTCATTCAAAATATATACATCGACCACATTCATTTTATTCAACAAGATCTTTTGCTTCCCCCCGACACAAAGAAGCACAGTAAATGTGACTCAATTTATAAATTTATCTTTATTAATAAATAATTTTATTTACGACAATAAAACTATTCCTTATTAAAAATTATAATGCACTTATTTTAATAACTAAATCTTCAAATTATTTGTTACTACCATATTATAACAATATTAATTAACATTTAAATACAATTATTTTTTAAAGTCAAATATTTTATATTTTTATAAAACAAATTGTAAATTTTCTATGTTTTTTTTTTTTGAGGACTTCGTCTCAAGTCTAGCACCTTTTTAAAAAATCTATCATGCTTCATATAATATATAAAGCCCCTATTAATTTATTGATCCTATCATATAATTCATCATTTACCATGATTCATAATTTGATTATTATGATCTTTTATGTTGGACACCAAAATATTAAAAAAAGGATTACAATGAAGAAATACTGGAGCTTATTTCATTTAAATTATCTTTTCAATACCTTGAGATTAGCACTGCTTCCTGTCATATTGATTCTAACTTTGTGAATATATTTGGAAGTATCGGTTTAGATTTAGCAAACTTTGTACTTTAAAAATGGAGTTTTAAATTCAAATTAATTTTAAAAAAGATATAAATAAAAGATTTTGAATTAAATAAAGCTAAATATCAAAAAGTGCTTTTGTTCCTAATTTTTTTATACAAAAAATATTTCTATTTCTATTGTATTGGTAATAATTTATTTTAAATTAAATTGAATTCAAAAACTCATTTTTAAAATATAAATTTTGCCTTCATAATAATTTTTTTTGATGAACTTCAATTTAAAAATTATTTTTTTTAAATATAAGTTTTCCAATCTTTAAAATAAAATAATAAAATGTAAAAGTGTTAGAATCAATATGGCGGAAAGCAGCACTAAACCTAAAGTATCCTCTTTTTTATATAGATTCATCAAGAATATTATATTTATATATAAAACAGCACAAGTTTAAGTCAATAAAGAGAAGTATTGACAATTTAATCAAACCATATAAACTAATTCAGAGCATAAACAGGCAAAACTCACTATATATTTTGCCACACGCAGCAAGCTAGAGTAATCAATGGATGCCAGAAGGCTTGTGCATAAAATCCACATCTATCCCCAGACTAGTTTCTGGCTTATGGACTTCATCAGTGAGGAGTCTTGGATCTGAGAGCACTGTATCTAGATCTTAGGATCTAATGCAACCCTCCAGAAACCACCTTTTATCTCCATTTAACTACAAAACTATGAGTCTTAAACTGAAAACACCTTAATGTTTTCAATCCAAGCCCATTAGCTTATATAGTCATATGAGTCTGAACCCAGTTCAGTACCCATACATTTTGGTGTCTTTGGTTTTTTAATAACCATAGCCACTACTATCCTATTAGGCAGGATTGGTTTTAAGCCAATAAACATCACATGACCACCTCCTCTTAATGCTTGTGTATAACTTGTTAAAACAGGAAAAACTCATTATATATATTGCCACACACAGCAAGCTAGAGTAATCAATGGATTCCAGAAGGCTAGTGCATAAAATCCCCATCTAGTGCCTACTCATCCAATATCCCCAGACTAGTTTCTGGCTTATGGCCTTCATCAGATCCAAGGCTCCTCACTGATGAAGGCCATAAGCCAGAAACTAATCTGGGGATATTGTATGAGTAGGCACTAGATGGAGATTTTATGCACTAGCCTTCTGGCATCCATTGATTACTCTAGCTTGCTGTGTGCAGCAATGTATATAGTGAGTTTTTCATGTCTTAACAACAGTTATACACAAGCATAAGAGGAGGTGGTCATGTGATGCTTATTGGCTTAATACAGAGCATGTAATAAAAAAAAAACTTTAGAGCTTCTTAGTAAAGTTTGTTCTTTTGTAAATAATATATAAACTTAAACTTTAAGATAAGAGCAGCTTTTTATTCTAGAGTCATCAATTATAAATTTAAGTAATTTGCAATCACCTGATGCATTTAAATTCTCCAGACTGTTTTTTGCATTTATCAATGGGTTTTGGCTCAATGACCTTAATCTAATTCATAATATAATGATAAATTTAATAAAGAACTAGGAATTATTATTTTATATATTATACTTATCATAAAAGTATCATAATAAAAAATAATCCAATAATTAATAACTCAGAAGATCATATAATATATAAGCATAAAAATGACAAGCTTTAATGAACAAACTTTTAGCTTTTAAACATTGGATTAATACACGTGGCAAAAAGTCTAGGATAAAAGTTATTTGACAAACAAATTATCCTATTATTATCAATACAAGATATTTAAATTTCACTCTTTTTATTCTCATTTTATATTTAATATCAAGTACTCATTCACCTCTTTTATTTGTCAATTATTTTACATTGGTTATGAATTAACTCTTAATAGTTCATATGTTTTATATATTTAATATCAGACATTCATTTACTCACTTTATTTTTATTTATCTTTTCCACATAGATTATTCATTAACATAGAATGATTCTTTAACTACACAACAATAACAATGCTATTTTAGTTTTTGATATTAAAAAATAATATGTTCACAAGATAATAGTTAAAAACTTGCATCCACTTAAGAGAATATGAAACCCTATACAATTTTCTCAAGAAGTTGAATATATATAGAAAGACTATTTTTAAAGTACAG
Source organism: Epiperipatus broadwayi (assembly GCA_028023455.1). Classification (NCBI taxonomy): domain Eukaryota; kingdom Metazoa; phylum Onychophora; class Udeonychophora; order Euonychophora; family Peripatidae; genus Epiperipatus; species Epiperipatus broadwayi. The sequence continues at coordinate 387,757 of JAQFVV010000182.1, read as the reverse complement.
TAATTACAAATATATATAATTATAATATTTTCATGGTGCTTTAAATGTAAATACTAATAATTTGACATAATTTTGCCATGTATATTTTTAAAATAAATGTTAGGCAATGTATTAACTAAAAATTGGCCTTTCAAACTGAAATTTCTTTAACTTTTGATAAATATGATACTTTAAGTTTGCAATTCCAATTTTTAATTGATACTTTTTCTGGTTATATTATAACTAAAATTTGTCTTTAAAAAATATACATTTAAAAATATACTTGTAAAAAAAATTAAAAAGTTATATTTTCAGTTTTTATACATATAAATTAATGTCTGATTTGTATTCTTTATATAAGAAATAAACTAAAAGCAGTTCCACTTTGGGTTTGAAAGTGGATCAGATAAATTCTATTATGAGATGGCATGATTTCATCCTTTAATGCCAGATTTTAATGAGTATTTTGATTGATTACATCATAATTGAAATTTATATAAATATATATATGGAAAAATTCTATTAAATTATCAATATTTTTCCATATTATTTATATTAAACATGAATTCACCTTCCAGTTTTTGAATACTTGCAAACTGAAAAAAAAATCTGTTTATGTGAGATATTTAAGAATATTGAGAATTGGATATAAACTAAGACATGTAGGCAACAAATTTTGATCAAGTAATGTTTTCACAAACAATTTATTTATCATCTATAATTCAATTATTAGTTTTCCCTCAGCTGTCTTGTAGATATAATTTTGTCCCATCAAAGAATAGATATTATTTCGAATACAAGCAGTCTTTTTGTGTTTTTATTTTGTGTATTACTTTTTATTCTCTCTCCATTATTATTTTTACCTTACTGTCTTCAATTAGATTGGTGTAAGACCAGACATCATAAGTATCTGATGTTATCAGTGCAGTAACATTGCATTAATCCAAACACATTTCCATCTTTTAATTTTATATTTACTTTGTGGAGTTTAGAGTAGTAGTAGAGTGAAGACTGAAGAGATAAAAGTTCCTGTATTGAAGGTTAACTTGTTACTTCTTATGCTTAAACTTCACACAGCTTCTCAAGCAGCTATTTGTTATTTTCCTAATACAGATATTTTGAATTCAAGTATATATGGATAGGTAATGCAAAGAAGTATGGAAAGATGCATGTTGGGAGTAACAAGATGAAATCGAAAATGCAATATATGGGTAAAAGAACAAACAGGTGTTACTGACCTCATTGAAAAAATTAAAAGACTGAAGTGGAATTGGGCTGGACATATTGCTAGGAGAGATGATAATAGATGGACAATTGAAATCTTAAACTGGATGCCAAGAGATTGTAAAAGATCCAGAAAGAGACCACATGTGAGATGGATGGATGAAATAAAAAAATGTGCAGGGGTGATGTGGAGAAGAGAAGCTAAAGATCAGAGAAGATGGATTGAACTTGGAGAGATCTTCATCCTGCAGTGGATTGATAATGTTTGATGATGAATGCACTAAAGATTTCAGGATTAAAAATAATAATATGGACAGGGTTTCATCCTAGAAGTTTTGATTGGGATCTTGAATGAAGCAGTTCAATTAGTAATGAATTGTTCAGAATTAGGATTGATGAAGTGTTTCATCAGATAATTTAATTTTCTCAAAGTTTAAGGAATTCATCATAGATATTTTCATTCAAAAAAGTTAGATTCAGAATTTCTTTATGCTTTGTTTAATTAATGAATTAAAATAGTGATTGCATAAGCAATTAATTCAGTAATGCAAAGAAATAAGTGATGGGGTATAAATATTATGAAAGCTATGCTTCACATGTATATAGAGATGCCTCTGTCTAGTTAGTATAAAAGAGAATAAAACTAGTTTTAATTTTTTGAAAGCTGTCTAAATCACTATATTTGCTAGTGGTAGAAATAGTTGTAATATTAATAAAGATATTAAGAGATAATTATGATAATAATAAAGGCAAGATTTTTGTATTCATCTCTATATGGAGGTACATTGAATGTATGTACTTTCATGAATTAAATATAGAAAAATCATATGTACCTAAAAGTATTATCAAATTTAGATTAATATATCTGCTTTTAGTCAAAATTTTCTTGCAACAAAATAAACAAATAACTGTTTTTGTATGGACAGTTCATTAAACAAAAGATTTGTGCTATATAAATGAAAGATTACATTATAATAATAAAGAGTTTGTACCTAAGCCCAATTTATCAATGCTTATGCTCTGTTTTATATTAAAAAAGTCAAAGAAAAAAAGGTTTTATTACTTGATGAATAATATAATTATATCAATACTAATAAAAGAGCAAATTTTTCTTCCTGGATCATTAATGGACATATTGGTAGAGTAAGTACTTCATAGACTAAAGTTATTTAATAATGATATTGATTCTGTAAACTTGAATAATTTAGTGTTGAAAATTATTGCAGATAAAAAGAAAACTTAGTTTAGACAGAAAAATTATTATAAATAAAAATTGAGATTCAGCAACTATGAAAACAATAGCATTTTATAGATCATGTTAGGAGTTAGAAAATGAAATGTTAAGATTACAGAAGCATTAACAGGCATAAATTAATGCATCAAGATTAAAATTATATTCACGATAATTTTCACTGTTAAACACTAACAGTGCAAATTTTGACTGTAAATCTGATTATGTTATTGTGGCATGAAATTATTTTAAAGAATGTAAAGACAAATAAGTCTGTTTTTGGTTTTAATAAAAATAAAAATCCTGATTGATTCTTTGATAATAATTCTGTCATTATTGAAATGACATATATTTTATTGATGCAAAAATAAATGAAATATGGGCTTCAAAAGCAATATAAAGATTTAAAGTCATAGTTTAATGCCAAACAAAAAGATTTAGTAAAGTAAAAGTGTAAAGTTGATATAATCATATATTGATCATGATTGTTTTAAATCTATTTTGATACAATGAATATTCAATGTATATATGGCCTCAAATCAATAGCATTTCTATACTGAATCAATGCTGGTACTATTTTATTTATGTGAAATAGATGAAAAAGTGTTTCAGTAATTGTTTAAATATTTTTACAAGAATTCAAGTGTTTATAATTTTGATGAAACAGCCATTTTTACCACTTCAGTTAGCCTGAGAAAAACCGCTAACAATATTCAAAATTTTTAAAGAGGAAAACATTCTAATTATAAATTCAAGATTATTTCAAAATCATAATAGGGCACATAGAAAATGTTTTGAAATAAAAAATTTTGACTATAAAAAGACTGCATATCAGATAAGATATCATAATTATTAAAAACATATTATATATAGAGTAAGTTAAAAACAAACTCTTATGAAGCTTCAAAATACCCTCAACCTCAGACTGCGGTTTCTGCCTCTAGCGTCATCAGTGAGGTGCTAGGGAATAAAAATACTAGAACTAGTCCAGCATTTTATCAATGCCTAACTATTGAGAAGAAAATCTGAAACTTTCAGACATTTAAATGTCCAAAAATCCAGCTATCTAACTCAAATAGCAGTATGGGACTGAACTAAGTTCAGATACACCATATATTAATAGCTCTAGCAATATAAAATCGCCAAAGCATTAATAGCAAAAAACTAAAATTAAATTGATAAAAAATCAAATCAGATGACCTAATTTTAATAAAGCTCCTATTTACCTCACTGATGACGCTAGAGGCAGAAACCGCGGTCTGAGGTTGAGGGTATTTTGAAGCTTCATAAGAGTTTGTTTTTAACTTACTCTATATATAACATTTGTAAATAGGAGCTTTATTAAAATTAGGTCATCTGACTTGATTTTTTATCAATTTAATTTTAGTTTTTTGCTATTAATGCTTTGGCGATTTTATATTGCTAGAGCTATTAATATATGGTGTATCTGAACTTAGTTCAGTCCCATACTGCTATTTGAGTTAGATAGCTGGATTTTTGGACATTTAAATGTCTGAAAGTTTCAGATTTTCTTCTCAATAGTTAGGCATTGATAAAATGCTGGACTAGTTCTAGTATTTTTATTCCCTAGCACCTCACTGATGATGCTAGAGGCAGAAACCGCGGTCTGAGGTTGAGGGAATTTTGAAGCTTCATAAGAGTTTGTTTTTAACTTACTCTATATATAACATTTGTAAATAGGAGCTTTATTAAAATTAGGTCATCTGACTTGATTTTTTTATCAATTTAATTTTAGTTTTTTGCTATTAATGCTTTGGCGATTTTATATTGCTAGAGCTATTAATATATGGTGTATCTGAACTTAGTTCAGTCCCATACTGCTATTTGAGTTAGATAGCTGGATTTTTGGACATTTAAATGTCTGAAAGTTTCAGATTTTCTTCTCAATAGGTAGGCATTGATAAAATGCTGGACTAGTTCTAGTATTTTTATTCCCTAGCACCTCACTGATGACGCTAGAGGCAGAAACCACGGTCTGAGGTTGAGGGTATTTTGAAGCTTCATAAGAGTTTGTTTTTAACTTACTCTATATATAACATTTGTAAATAGGAGCTTTATTAAAATTAGGTCATCTGACTTGATTTTTTATCAATTTAATTTTAGTTTTTTGCTATTAATGCTTTGGCGATTTTATATTTCTAGAGCTATTAATATATGGTGTATCTGAACTTAGTTCAGTCCCATACTGCTATTTGAGTTAGATAGCTGGATTTTTGGACATTTAAATGTCTGAAAGTTTCAGATTTTCTTCTCAATAGTTAGGCATTGATAAAATGCTGGACTAGTTCTAGTATTTTTATTCCCTAGCACCTCACTGATGACGCTAGAGGCAGAAACCGCGGTCTGAGGTTGAGGGTATTTTTGAAGCTTCATAAGAGTTTGTTTTTAACTTACTCTATATATAACATTTGTAAATAGGAGCTTTATTAAAATTAGGTCATCTGACTTGATTTTTTTATCAATTTAATTTTAGTTTTTTGCTATTAATGCTTTGGCGATTTTATATTGCTAGAGCTATTAATATATGGTGTATCTGAACTTAGTTCAGTCCCATACTGCTATTTGAGTTAGATAGCTGGATTTTTGGACATTTAAATGTCTGAAAGTTTCAGATTTTCTTCTCAATAGTTAGGCATTGATAAAATGCTGGACTAGTTCTAGTATTTTTATTCCCTAGCACCTCACTGATGACGCTAGAGGCAGAAACCGCAGTCTGAGGTTGAGGGTATTTTGAAGCTTCATAAGAGTTTGTTTTTAACTTACTCTATATATAACATTTGTAAATAGGAGCTTTATTAAAATTAGGTCATCTGACTTGATTTTTTATCAATTTAATTTTAGTTTTTTGCTATTAATGCTTTGGCGATTTTATATTGCTAGAGCTATTAATATATGGTGTATCTGAACTTAGTTCAGTCCCATACTGCTATTTGAGTTAGATAGCTGGATTTTTGGACATTTAAATGTCTGAAAGTTTCAGATTTTCTTCTCAATAGTTAGGCATTGATAAAATGCTGGACTAGTTCTAGTATTTTTATTCCCTAGCACCTCACTGATGACGCTAGAGGCAGAAACCGCGGTCTGAGGTTGAGGGTATTTTGAAGCTTCATAAGAGTTTGTTTTTAACTTACTCTATATATAACATTTGTAAATAGGAGCTTTATTAAAATTAGGTCATCTGACTTGATTTTTTTATCAATTTAAAAACATATTAATACGTTAATGTCAAAATTAATAGACATTAAAAAAACTGTACATATTCATAAAACATTTAAATCTCAATTTACAAAAAAAAAAAGAATTTTTAAAAATCTGGCAATAATATATTATTATCTATTACAGTAAAAATATTTTCACAGATTTTATTAAATAAGTTGCTTCCAGACATTCACAAATGGATCTCAGTAACGCAATGTACTTTATAGAAAAACAAAAAGCATTCTTGCCAGAAGCAAACACACATACATAAAGAAAATTTATATATTACTTTTATAAATTTAGGCAAAATATCTGACATAAATAGTTAAATAAGTTGTGGCAGTGCTTGAAATTATCTAGTTGCTCACCAAAGTTTATTTCTATTATATTGCTTTTACATGTTAGAATGAAAGAAAGCATTGCTAATGATGGTGGAAAATTTTGAAATATTTAAAATAAAAATGGATAATAAACAAAGATGCAATTAATTTCTATTTTGATGGTTATTTTTATGTTAGTAGTTTGTGGAACACTTTATAGGCAGATCTATGAGCAGGCATCCAAATTGTGATACCGGTTTCACTTCATTTTCTTATCTTTTTTACAAAGTGTTTTTTAATATTTTAAATACAAGTTATAAAAACTTTTGCTTTAGAAATAATATTTAAAAATCTCATTTGCATTATCCTCAATTAATGAAAAAAAATCTTAAGCAATGTATGTATTTGGTTCTTATCAACTTGATGAAATGAATCAGTTTAAATATTTCCTTTTAGATAGGTAAAATACCCTTGAATGTTGAAGTGCAAAACCAATTCTATTGCATTGCAACTGCATTTAACAATTGAAAGTTTTTATATCATAATGATGTAACAACTTCAGCTATTATATTTTTTGGGTGTAACACAAATTGAAGAATTTTAAAAATATAACTCTATTCAATAAACAAAAAATACAGAATAAAGCCAACTATAACTTGGATCATATATAAGCATTCGATTTATTGACTTGTTTACATCACAATAACTTCTACATAAATTTCTTCTATATCTGAACTGTTGCTACTAATATTATAATGTTAAATATATAATTATAAAAATATATAAAGCACAAAAAGAGTAGTACACTTCTAAAAAAGTAATTTTGTGATAGATTTTAATATGACTTTTATGGAATAGGTAGACCCAATTTATGTTACAAATATTATAATTATAAAGAGATAACTATTGAATGATTTTATTTATAATAATATTCCTGATTACATAGTACATTTGAGAAACAAATAAGAAAGGTGAAGTTTTTCAGAAATATTTGCAGTATAAATTATTAAAATAATATTTTGAGATGTCAAATTATCAGACTAAAGAGGTAAATTCATATGTAATACTGTGTATGTTAATATTTGTGATTCATGTAGTAGTTTGTAACATCTTTGCAAGACTCATTTTAAATCTCCCTCCCTCTTTTTTGCAATTTTAGAATGGTTACTAATGAATATAGTGCATATATAATATCCATATAAAATGCAACAAATATAGATAATAATAAGTGCCTTAATTCCGATCATATTCTATTTCATATCATACTCCATGTTTAAAACAGGCAAAACTCTCTATACATATTGCCAGTCAATGCAAACCAGAGTAATCTATGGATTTCAGAAGGCTTGTGCATAAAATCCCCATCTAATGCCTACTCATCCAATATCCCCAGAGTAGTTTCTGGCTTGTGGCCTTCATCAGTGAGGAGCTTTGGATTTGAGAACACTGCACCTAGATCTGGCATCCATTGATGAATGGCAATATGTATAGAGAGTTTTGCCTGTTTTAATAACAGTTATAAGCAAGCATAAGAAATGGTAATCATGTGATGTTTAGTGACTTAAATCCCCATGTTTCATGAATTTTCACATTAGCTTTTTATCAAAAAATAAATTATTTTATATGATAATAAAAATAGCTTTTTTTTTTTTTTAGTTTTATTATTTCTCTCTTCAAGTAATATTTTATCATATTCAATTTGAGCAAAGAATCTCTATTACATTTTAGTTTATGGTTTTTAATTTAAAGAATATCAATTATTATATGATAGAGCTAAAGCATATAAAATGAACAATGCTCAAATAACTTCTGTGTTTAATGACCATGAATTAAAATGTAATAGAGATTTAGTCTTCAAATTGAATAAAATAAAAATATTATGTGAAAAAAAAGAATCAAAAGAAGAAAATATAAGAAACTATTTTCATTAACAAAATTAATAAATAATTTGCTCAGTTGACAAAGAGCTAATGTAAAAATTTATTATATATGGGAAATAACATGAGGTATGAATGATGGGAATTATTTCATTTATTATAATCTATGCACTTGAGAAAGACTATATTAAAGTAATTAAAAGCATGTTTCTGCAATTTATTTTTTTAATGTTTTAGAATCGTGCATGGTTTATACATGTGTGTATGCATGTGTAAAGCATAAAACGTTTAAACTAGGAAATAGAAAAATAATTAAAAATGTATAAAATATTTAAGAGTAGAATATGTTTTTGAAAATGTGAAAAGTGGAATAATTTACAAAAAGAAAATTATCCTATTGCACCAGATAAAGTTTTCTTAAAATGCTATTGCTACTTATTTTGCTGTTAAAAGAATAAATAAATCCTGGATTACAAGCAATTGTTTTAAAAGCAGATTATAAAGTTTTAAAATGTAATTGAGTATAATTTTAAAACTTCTAAAAAAAATACAAGTAATAGAAGTGAAGAAAAAATAGTTGAATTTCTAAAATAACTTTAGCTCTCAAAATTTGCAAATAATACATATCAAATTGATGATGCACCAAAAGTTTTTAATAAGGAAAAAAATTAATAATTGCAAAATTTTAATGAAACAATTTTAAAAATTAACATAAAATATTATAAATATTAAATTGTAACATAATATAAATTGTCATGTAAAAAACATCAATTATTTATTAATAAGATCTTTATTGTTATACATTGAATGCCAAATGCTTTATATCAGATTCATATTTTATCACTTTTAATAATACATATCAAATAGGTTTACCAATCTTTCTATTTTTTAAACCATCTTTTATCAAATTTATTTTGAAAAATATAGACCCATAAATATATGAAGAGGAAAAAATTGATAATATAGCCCTCACTTTTCTTAATTAAACAATTAAAGATTTACAGAATGATTTTATAAGTTCTAATTATTTTCTTTTGTACTTTTAAAATTATACCCAATAATTGATTGTTTCCAATTATTTTTGTGCCATATCTCAAATCGACATATTTTTGCTTTTATATAGAACTGAATTGAAAATTAATTGCATTTCTATATCTCCAAATTCGACTACTTAAAATTTCTTCAAACTGAGTTTCTGCTGATGCTGTATGTGGATATAAAATAAATTTTAATGTTTCTATGAACTATTTGAACTGTATAAATCTTGAAAAAAACTGATTATTGATTGAATATTTGCAGAAAAATTTTGGATCAATTTAATTTGACTTGGTTTTTCATAAGATTCTGAATGAAAATATTTTATTCCTATATATTTGGAAAATATTTGTAGCTGTAAAAATAATGTCAGGATTGAAAATTTATCATTTAGCTTCAAATGTTTTCATTAAATAAAACTTCATTAAATAGAACTTAGAGTTTAACATTTCATTCATTTAAATGTAAGTGCAAATCAGTAAAAAAAAACAACAACAATAAATTGGTCAATCATTAAATAACATCATACCTTAATTGATAATAATTTTCAATGGGTTTTCTTAATATATATAAAAAAATATATAACTTTATCCTCTTGGCAATTTTTGAAAAAAAAAATTCTATAACTTAATTACTTAAAAACATTATTGGACATGAGTTTATCTCATTTAATCTAAAAAATTTAATTTATTTAAAAAACATGCAGATATAAATTGATATAATGTGTGACTTTTTTTTACAAGACTCAATATCTTCCAATAATTTGAAACTAGTCTTGGCATATAAAACTTGCTGATGTATAATGCAATGAAAACCCAAAATTGAATGTCCAATATGTTTGGTAAATACATTGAAAAAACCCAATTTCCTCTTAAATGATTCTGTTAGCATAATCAATATTTATGGGTACAATTGTGGAAATATTTATTTCTCTTTCAGCTAGTTCATTTAGAACTGTATCCCTTTTGTTATGGTTACAAATGATATTAAACTGATTGTTTTTTTACATTATTCTCAGCACTATAAGAAATAAAAGCTAAACAACCTGATCAATTAGGTCAATATTCTCACCAAAAACAAAGAGAAATTTAATCCAAAGAAATAACCATTTTCAAGATTTTATCTTTCAAAGTATATCTAGACAAAGGCATATCTTTTGTTCTTTGAACATTTTTTGTATTGTTTTTAAAATTTTCAAAGATAATTTCTGTATAATTTAACCATGATTTTCCATATATTCCTCATAACTAAAAGATTTTCTCATGTTTTGCAGTTATGTTTGAAACAAAAAAAAGCAAACTAAATGCAAATACATTTGTCCACTGCTGCTAAATTTCATTAGAGATATTGTAATATTTAACACAGCATACATTAGAGATATTGGTAGAATATTTCTATTTTTATCATGACAATAAATTATTTTTATCTCCCTTTGCTTTTCTCAAGTGACAATTTATGGTTTAACTCATACTATCATTTTATTGATGATATTCTGTATACATTTGTCTCAGATAATGAAACCCTTACTCCTTTATTGCATTTATTAATCGTGCCATATTCTCAAGTCCACCACTATCTCAGCTGCTTCATTCTGATAATTTTTCACTAATCATATAAATTTATTGAGAAATAAAATCAGATGAATTTTACTATAATTTAAAAAAATCCATAAATTTAACAAAAATTCAAGCAAAATCAAATACAGAATAACAAACAGCATATTGATTTCCATGTGGCATGAAATACATTATGAATGCATATGAATGTGGTCCGAGAATTTTAAGCATAAGATATTTACAATGTATTGACTGACATGAAAAAAATCTTATTTATTGATAAGTTTCCTTTATGTAAAACAAAATTTTACTTGAACATATTTTGACAATTAAAAAAAAAAAACATTAAAGAAATTACAAGCATATGAAAAGATATTACCTATAAATTATGAACTACCAAATCTGTTTTAAGACTTCAAAGCCTATAGATTGCTTTTGGAGAAAACAAAAAGAAATAGAAGTACAGAATGCATAAAAGGATTAAGATCAGATTTGATGGATAAATGAAATAGTCAGTCTATTGGAAAAAGATTATATTTGAAGGAAACTTTTTTTTTCAATGCATAAAATTTTTATATATATTTTGCTCTGAATATTATAATACTCAATGGATGGTTTAAGAGTAATATATATATATATTTAATATTGTACATACTTTTCGTTTTGCTTACATTTAATTAGTCTTCCTTGTATGTATTAATATATATTTACTTACGCTGACTGTATAACATAATGTATCTGTATATATGTGGGTGAGTTTTCGTTCTGGCTTAATTTAAAAATACATACTATGTATAAATAGATTATTAATTCTTATAAAAAAGAAAAAAAAAGTAAAACTTTGAATAGTTTGAATGAATCATGAATCATAGTTAATGAAATAAATTGTTCTAAAATATATGGCATAATAAAACTGATCACAATTAAATTAAATCAGTAGTCTGAATGAAAAATATAAGGAAGGAATTGCAGATCGTCATCTATTGTAACTGAATGTGTAATTACACACAAATAAAATTATTTTTAAAAAAAATAATTTGCTCATATTTTGTGCACTTGATTTAAATAATATAAAACATAATGAACTGAAGTTTTTTAATAATAGACACAGTTCTGCTGAAAGTTAATGGAAAAAATTGATTTTAGTAAAGTATAATGAGAATTTTAAAATATATAGTATTTACAACGTACTTATCAATATTCAAATTTTTCAAAAGAATATCTAATCTTAATAAAGGTTTACTTACCATGTTTTTAAAACCTTCAACAGATACTCTTTAAACATGCTTATGTGACAGCCAATCAGATGCAATAATGACAGCACATGGACCTCTCAATTCTCAAACACAAGTCAGAACTATAAGCCAGACTCAAGCATTTTGAACTAAGAGTGTGAAGCTTAAATACCTTCACATTTGATATATTTACATTTATTAATATCATTTCATTAGATTTAAAAAAAAATTGCTTTGTAGTAAATCGAAAGATTTCGCGTTGTTTATCTATATATAATATGTAGTGAATTAAATGTGAAAGTATTTAAGCTTCACACTCTTAGTTCAAAATGCTTGAGTCTAGCTTATTTATATATAAATTGAGGCATAGAAGAAGGTGGGTCCCATCTTTTTCTTATAGTTCTGACATGTGTTTGAGAATTGAGAGGTCCATGTGCTGTCATTATTGCATCTGATTGGCTGTCGCATAAGCATGTTTAAAGCGTATCTGTTGACGATTTTAGCTTTCACATTATTACAATGTTATCTGTTTGCACTTAATAAATTTGATATATTTACCATGTTTTTGTTTTTTTCTCGATCGGTAATATAGTATAGAACTCCCATATCTACTTTCTCAAATCTCCACGATTCATGACTCAAAAAAAAAAAAAGCTAAATAAAAACATAAATTAGTGGGAAAACATTTTTTAATCTTTTAATTCCCATTGCAAATGCTTGCTGCCATCGCTAACCATCACAGGAAATGGCTACTGATACTTTTACATTATGGACAGGCAGGCACTTAAATTTACCAATTTAAAATCATTTAAAATTGTATCTTTTGCATTTCATCATCGCCATTCATCATTACAAGAAGAAAGAAAATAAATCATGGAGATTATACTTTTATTGGTGTCTTAATACATTTAATAATTTTTAAATATTTGTTTCATAGTTATACAGACATATTAAAAAATATCGTAGTATATATATATGAATAATGTGTTAAATTGCATATTGTATATTTTTTTGTTAATTAAAATTTTATTAATATCTTAATATTTATATATAATTTTAAATCAAATTGTATTGTAAATACGTTACACATATTTAAAATGTGTTTACTGTAAATAAGTTTTTTTTTTAAAAAAAATTATGGTTCAGTACTGACCACAGATTTTAGCGATTCACAGATGAGCTTCAAATCAGGTAGCATGAATAAGTGGTTCGTGGTGTATATAGATAAGCTTAAATATCTCACTGCAGTGCAAAGACCTTTACAATCTTTTGTTTAAAGTAGAAAAAGCATTATTCCTCAATAAAATCAATTTTCTATCAGTAGTGGGTTTATTTTATAGTTTTTTTATTTTTATTTTATTATTTGACTATGAATAGCCAGATAATTATTAATGGCCTAATTACCAACGTTTTAGTTTGCTGAAAAATTTCAACATCAATAAAATCTTTTTCCAAGTTTTTAAAATTTGAACCCAGGTCATAGGCACAGTAAGTGAATATGCTAATTACAGCATAAAAAATTCTTACTCTTGTATATATTTGGCTATGCTTATGTGAAGCTTATTAAATCTGTAGTTAAGCTAATAGTCATTATATAATTCTGTGAAATAATTGTATAGTTAGTAAGTTGAGTGCCAAATAAGATTAATATTTAATGTACTTTTGTTAAGTTTGAAAATTTTATATATACTCATATTTAATAATTTAAAACATTCTTTATTAAATCTAAATTATGTTTTGTATAAATTTTCTTTTCAAGTTTTCTAATGATTATTTTATTCCAACTGTTTTCTTTCAATGCAGAGCAGTAAATTATTTACTCAGAGATGTTATAGACATCTACATTTTTTTTTTTTTATTATTGATCAAAAGAATGAATTTTTAACTATTTTAAAATACTTTCTTAAATTATATTTTTGATTTTTTTAAAAAAGGACAATTGACTCCTTACATTATTTATTTATAAATATAATAAACATTGCTATAAAATTGTATTTTTTATAACATTGTTTTTATATAATGTAAATAATTTGTTATAATTTTTGAATTAAATGTAATTGTTTAAAGTTTCACATACATGACATTTTGTCACTTTTCAAAATAGTTAGTTCTAAGACCAGATGAGCAAATATTTTGAACTTTCTATCTCAGTGATTCCCAATATGGAGCACATGTTCCACAGGGAACAATTTTATTTTTAAAAAAGACAATTCAAAAATGAGTTATTAATAGTGACTTTAAACAAAATAGTTATTAACAATAAATTTTAAAGCCTGCAAATTATTCTTATATTGTAAGTTTCCCTTTTTCATACTTGTTTTTCTGGGTGTTTTTTCTGTTTAGATAACTTTCACTCCTTACCTTTCCATTGTTACTTGGATCAAGTTAAGTGGTTTAAAACTCCATTCTACTTCAACTTTTCTTTCATTAATGGCCTTTTAGGCTTCTTTCACATGAAGATTTCATGTTTTGAACAATAAGAATTATATATCATGGGGGGTGGGGAATCAGGATATTAGAGATGCATAGGTAGAGTATAACCAAAAGAAGGCTGAGAACCACTGGTCTGTCTTCTTTTATTATACTTTGGTTTATTTTCAGTAAAAATATAAGTTTTAATCTACATTGCACTGCCTTCTGCATTTTTTGCATAGGTGCTGAATTATATATTTGAAGCTCAATCTATTATTTCCAGTGCTTGAATATCATAATGATTTTCTATCAGATTAACTATCTCCTCTCAGCTCCAATGATTTCTTGTTAAAAGGAATGTCAAAATACCCTTTCTAGAATTGGAATATGGGAGGAGTTGCATTAGTTTAAATGAAGAAGATTGATGGATTTTTAGGCCAATAAAAAAATGTGTAGTTTGTTCATAAGCTTGTTGACTGAAAAAAATCAAGTCAATTGGAGAAATGCTTATCACTCTAAAAAATCTAGTTTCAACTCAGACATTAATCTTTAGTTAAAGTAAGAATAATGGAATAAAATCATAAGACATTTGAATACTAGAAATAACAGAATTGAATTGATCCATCAGTCTTTAGATCAATCCACTACAGCTCCAAAACATGAAGAGTTTCTACATTCGAATATCAGCCTTTCAAGCTAATTGTGCAAACACTTTGTGAGTGTTAATAATAAATAAATACATTCTCACCAATACAAGATATAGTATTTATGCAGGAATAAAAAGGAATCCTCTTATTCCTACAACTCAAATATTTATATATGAGCAAATCTGAAGTACTGGTAAAGAAAGTGTGACGATAGAACAGTCACTTTCAATTACTCTATACGATGTCTGAATGAATGACGAAGATGAAATTGTCTAGAATTTACTAAACATCATTCCAACTAAAACTTAATCATATGTAAATTCTAGACAATTTCATCTATGTCATTCATTCAGACATCGTATAGAGTAATTGAAAGTGACTGTTCTATTGTCACACTTTCTTTGCCAGTACTTCAGATTTGCTCATATATAAATATTTGAGTCGTAGGAATAAGAGGATTCCTTTTTATTCCTGCATAAATACTATATCTTGTATTGGTGAGAATGTATTCATTTATTATTAACACTCACAAAGCATTTGCACAATTAGCTTGAAAGGCTGATATTTGAATGTAAATACAAGTGTATACAGACGCTATATAAAATAAATGCTCATTTACATATGAAGAGTTTCTGTAAAAGTGATGAAGATTAACATACTGACCACTATGTTATGAAGCCCTTAATTTGCCATTATCCTCATAGCAATGAATAATTTCTTTTTTAATAAAAAATATTAACATAATATTTCTGAAATTGTATATAATAATGATGTCCAATTTCTTTAATATATTTTTTCCCCATAGGTACCAATTATGATCATTAATAAGCATATTTATAAGCATTTTTTGTAAATTGTAATAGTAATTTTCTCTTGTAATAGCTTAGAAGATATAAAAATTACTTATTTAATTGTTTGTTTTTGGAGGATGTTGATTCAATGAGTTTTTTCCCACTGGAGCTTAACTTTAAACTTTAAGATTTGGAGATAATTATTGAATTATATGCTTCAAATATTAAGAACCTCATTGCAATTATTATCTAATGTGTCATAAAAATATTTTTAAAAATGCTGCAAGAGAATATAACTCTTCATCTTATTTCAAAATTATTACAATGAATTATGTTGGAATGTTATACATGCACTGGCTGATTCATTTAAAATAACCTGCTTTCAAATATTAATTCACATGTATTTTGCTAACATATGCATTCATCTATCTGTTTACATACACTTATATATATATATAATTTTAGCAAATACTCAAAGCATAATTGTAATAAAAATAAAAGAATATTATTTTTTTCCTTCTATAGTTCCGACTTTAAGGCTTGTTACAAAGATAAAATATCATTTTGAAAATTTGTATGTATGAAAAGTCTAATATTCAATACTTTTAGGTCAGCCATCATGGCTCAGCAAAAATATACACAAAGATTACAATTAAAAAATAGATCAATGAGTGTTTAATCATATTCTATGTGAGTTATATATAATACACATTGATTCTCAATTATGTATGACTTATAAAATCAAAACATTCACAATCCATACTAAAAGTTTTTTTTGAAAACAAATGACAAAAGAAAAACTAAGATGGTGAAATATCGAAACATTATTAAACTATGCACAATGACTATAATTTATACAAGCATTGTAATAAATGTAATTTTTAATTAACAATATTTTTAAGGAATATTCAGTAATAAACTACATTAAATTTTGTACCACGCAATATTTACTTTATGCAAATGTTAGCATTATACTTTTTTTTAGTAAATAACTTTTTTTAAATCTGAAAATACAGAAACCCTTTTAAAGTATTTTTCTTTTTAACTAATATAATTATATGCATGATTTATGAAATCTATATAATTTGCTAATCCAATAAACCTGAGATCCAATAATTCCAGAATAATGATGCTCCACTTGCATTTTGAATATAACTAATCGCTATCATAACACAAAATAAATAACCCAAACTTTCACACAATTCATACCTCAGTTAAACCGATCTCTTCAGGTAAATTAGAGTTAAAAATAATCCATGAGTTACAACAACTTTTAGATATTAAAAATAAAATACATTTTATTAGTTTAGTTATCAAAAAAGATAAATCATTTTGTTAATGTATTGGATAAGTATTTTGATCTTTAACATACCCAGAGAAGTTAGTTTACATAAAATATATAATATGAGGGATTGGATATATTTTTCTTATTATAATAGTAATTATTAGTTTCAATCAAAATATATTAAATTTTAAAATTGGCAATGCAAAAAATAATGAGTATATTTTTATTTTATATATATTAGAATAAATATTTACACAGATTTATTATGTCAACAAAATAATTGAAACACACAGGCTTATTATATACCTGTGTCTATATATGTAATATATAGGGTATATGAGCACAGACTTTCACATGATTTACCACTCTCCACACTATCTCATAACACTAATACACTTGAGCACATATAGGTATATTGGTGATTATTTATCTTTTTAACATATATGTGCTCAAGTGTATCAGTCTTATGAGATAGTGTGAAGAGTGGTGGGTCATGTGAAAATCTGTGCTCATATACCCTATATGTCAACAAAAGTAAAATCTGGTGCTATGTTCATGTAATAATGAGAAATATATTTTGCAGTAGTATTGCTAGGAAACCAACAAATTTATTGACAGTTCTAATTTTAACTACTTTGATTTAATATCCAATATTTTTTTTCTCTTGAGTTTAATTAGGAATAAAAGGTCTCCTTTATTTCTAACCCATGTTGTTATGAATTTAATCATAGACATCTAATTTTATACATATGAGAAATTAAAAGAATTACATCTCTTGACATTCTGCAAATAATAATTCATTTCCTCTAGAGATTTATATATGTTAGTTTAAATATTTTCATTAATTTATTATGATGTAAACAAATTAAAATGAGGGTTATTTTCATATAATAACTATAGATATGTTTAAAAGTAGTATTTCTAGGAAAGTGATAGTCTCAATGCTAAACTACTTTGCTCAAGTAGCAAATATTATCTTTATATTATTAGATGAGGCACCAAAAATAATTGTAATCAACTAGATTTTTAAATTTATACTATTCTCATCGTTAGATATAGGCATTATATATATGCATATATTTAATTAAATATTTTAATGAACTTAATATGATGTTAATATAAAGATAGATAACTTGTATCTTTAGTGTTGCCAAATAACCCTTAATTATTTACTGACAGTTCTAAAGCTAAACAAATTTTCTCTATTAATCTATATAATAATTGTTTGTCTTAAGTTTAAAAGTAAAAAGAGATTCTCTTTACTTCTAATTTAAGTTGTCATAAGAATTTAAACACAGACAAGTGTTTTTATATGTATGTGGATATAGAACACATTTTTTCTTGTCATATCCTGCAAATAATATTTCAGCTTTTCCAGATAATTGTACATGTAATTCCATTATACATTTTAACTTTCCTTATACAATTGTAATTCAGATTAAGTAGAAAAAGATTTTTTTTTAGTTTGTGCCTTCAAGAATTTAATCCAAATTATAATTATATATAAATTAAATATTTTTGAGTTAAATATGATATTAATAATGAATTAAACAAATATCTTTATAAATTTAATGTGATTTTTAACATCATATTAAATTCATGAAAATATTTATTTAACATGTACAATTATCTGGAGAAGAAGAAATATTTGCAAAATGTTATGAGAACAAGTCTTCTATAATGTTTTACCTATAAAATAGTTGTCTGGGTTTAAATTTTATAACAACTTGGATTAGAAGTGTAAGAGGATCTTTTGTCTCTAAACTTATGACAAAAAAGCTATTATATAAGTTAATGAAGAAAACTTGTTCAGTCTCAGATTATTAATTAGTAATTAATGGTCTCCTGGTAACATTAACAGGTAAAAGTTATCTCTGTTTAATAAATATAATCCTTTAATTTTCATTGTTAACATATATATAAAATACATATTTTGCGGGTTCATCCGTGTTAAAAACTTTTAATATCAATTTATATATATATTGTACTGATATATTTTGGCTGGGATCAACAAATAGAATAATATTAATGACCTATTATTACTTTCCTAAATATTATCATCAGCTTTATTTTATTTTTATAATATACAATAATGTAGTGAGTATTATATGATACTACATTAATATAACATGGACTGTCAACATAGACTAATCAATTCTCATTTACATAGACTATGCAATATTCCAATAGCTAATTCAACATAGAAATAGGAAACCAGAGTGATAAATGAATAATCAAAATTTTTGGAAATAGAGAATTAAAAATATTCTATGAAGTAAACAAAATAATATTCAATTGATTAATAGAATAATATTAATAATGGATATATGAGTTGTCCATTTATAATTTGAGATTTTGCAGTAGAAATTTAACATTTTAAATTAAAAATTACAATTATTGTCAGAATATCTAGTTAAGTATAAATCTAGTTTTGATAAGATTAGCTTAACTAAAATTTTTATTATTATTCAAAACTTTTATAAATTATTAATATATATCTGACATAATATTGATGACTATAGTATAAAAACATTTACATAGGAATTATTTGATTAATCAATGAAAATAAAATAAATGTTGACAAGTAATCATTTATTCAAAGTTTCTAAACAATCATAAATCGTAGAATATAAATAATAAATTATTTCAGCAGCATTCTTTATTTTCTTTACCACATCTATGCCACTTATGATACACTTTAGTAAATAATAGATGCATATAGGTGATAGTGCTTAATAAATCTTTATCTAGAAGTGTTCTATTCATACTTGACAGCAGTATTATCTACATCTATTATTTACCAAAGTTTACAGTAAGAGGCATAGATGTGGTGAAGAAAAAATTGCTGCTAAAATAACATTGAGTAAGCTGAAGTCATGTGAGATTTTATTGATTTTAAAAATAGATTACTTAAAATATGTTACTACCATGACCTTATTCATAAACTAACCATTAGTCAAATTTTTGAGATTTGAATGTGTGATTGCTTATAAAAAAAATTGTTGCTGTTTTATTTCTTCTTTTTCAAATATATCTTGGCAACCTAGCTGTGAATTATTCTAGTGAAGGTTCTTTTTTTATTTGATGGACAACTTCCATATTATCTAGATAAGATTTTGCTGAAACCTCCGCAATAAAAATTAAGTAGGATGTTAGATGTATTAAGCTGAAGACTCAGTTTTCACAGCTGATATAAGAGAAATTGACTAACACATTATTTAAAACTTATATCTATGACATCACTCTACAAAATTCATCACCAAATTTTATTGCATGATTATGATCCCTCTTTCTTCCTTTTCAAACTAATCTATCAACACCCCTCTTTACTTATTATTAATAGTTTTTTATTTAAAAGAAAAATCAAATAACCAGATATTAAATTTTTTTCTCTAAATATGTTGCATTAAATTCCAAAAACAAAAAGAATTAATTTAATAGAATCAAAAATAATTAATATTTGAGATTAAAATATGAAAGTCTTTTTATAAAAACAAGAACCTAAATATTGATAAATGATATTCCACATAAAAAAAATATATCTTCATCAGGTATGCTTAAAGTTTGACTTAATAATCATGCTAGAATAACAATCATAGCTTCTTAAATTAATAGATGTTTTGCAATCTATGGAAATTTGTAAATCTATAACTATACTTAAATATTTTCAAATCAGTTTTATAATACAAAACACATACTATGCAAAGCAGGTATACTTTTTGATTTTTTTTTCGCCTTCCCATATCTTGTCAAATATTACAAATGTTAGATTGTGTAGTCAACAATCACATGAATTATAAGTAATTACCAGAACTAATCTCAATGTTCCTTTGCAGTACATATCTTAAATATTGATAAATACTATTCTCTATAAAAAAAAAAACAAGCAAATCTCTCACACTAGGTATTTTTATTTCAGATACAATATATCTTTATCAATGCTATAACAATAAAATCAACCACACACATAAATGAAGACAAAAACTTTGTTTATATATGCAGTCATTCTTCTGAGAAATAATGTATATAAAATAATAACTTTAATAATTTAAATTGTTTTCATCTTATAAAATAAGTTTTGAATTTTGATAAACTTAGTAATATTAACACCTATATATAATTATTACATTAATATCTATAATTTTTTATAAAAATCTTTACATTCATTATTACACATCTAAAATTCTTTTTTTATTTTTGAGAGTTATTTTTGGTATAGAATTTGTTGATAGGATTTTTAAGACGGAACTTTTTACTTTTTATTCGTTTTAACACGATATCCTCTTTCCTCACAACCTCCACATAGTTAGGATTGCAACATTTGTTTCCGCTTTATTGATTTTCTTTTTTAAAAAATTAATCATTAACATAATCTACTTAACGTGGATTAAATTTATTTTATAAAGTATTTTTTTTCTAAGTAAAAATCTTGAAAGGCCATTGAATGCATTATAGTAAATAATTTATTCACCGATTAAAATTCATATGTTTATTTAATATACTTATAAAATTATTAAAATGTTGCACCTATATCTTCTTTTAATTTTTAGTTGATTGATTTATGACATCATATCATAACCAAATAAACAAGAAAAGAAAGACAAAATATTCTGTATATTTCATTTTTATACATTAAAATTCTGTTACTTTTAATATAAACCAAGCACTGATTTTGTGTAAGTGTGGATGAGTGCTGGTTCTTCAAGAAATATGTATATTGGAAATGATGTATCTTTTTAAGATGTATGTAGTCATGTGTATCACTTGCTTGAGATAGAGTGGAGAATGAATAGAATGAAAAATCCTGAGTTCAAACCCCTCTATTTAATAGCCTTGTAAACACACGGTATTTGTTAAATATACAGTCCTAAGAGTATATAATAATATTTATGAAGTAATAATCTTCAAATGTGCATATCATAATAATTTATTACAAGCCGGACTTTAGAGATTCATGTTAATTAACTTGGATTTGCATAGATGTGGGAAGGCATTATTTGCAAGATTATTAAAACGAATCTAGAAAATCTGACTTCTATAAAATTATGTTTTATGTATTTGATGATTATTACTTTATTAAAATTAAGATTATATATATATATATTAATAAAAAAAATGAGAATTTTATGATAAAATTCTTGCAGGTGAAATATCCTATTATCTAGAGCTATTATTATTACTCTAGTTTTTGCAATATTTTACATTAGTTAATATTATATATAATAATCAATCTAAATAAAATTGAAACAAACAACTAATTATATTTACAATTATTTAATTATCAACCCGGCTTTCATCTCTTATTGAGACCTTTTCAAGATATTATTTGTGGACAAATAATTATTTTTATATTGGATATTTGATCATTGTATATAGTTAATATTATATTTGATTAATATATATGCTTTTATGTTTTTGTGTAATTTATTAATAATATTAAGCAGGTTTTCTAAATCTCACAGTGAAATACATACATAGACACTCCAATTATACATATAGTTTCTACAAGAGTCTCATATTATATGATAATAATATATCCATTTGGAATTCTCATAATCTGAGTTCAAATCTAGGCTAAGTTTATATTTGTTTAACTTATGATTTTTATTTTAAGTAGCCAATCCATAGTGACACCCCCAGCTATTCAATATTAGTCAATGAAGAATTATCTAGCTAATGTTAAATAAAAAGTAAAATAAAAATGCAAAATCACTAAAACCTTTACCACAAAAAAGTAACAATCTTGATGAGTAATGACTTCTTCACTGATGTTTTACAAGTGTCTCTTGGAGAGCTTTTTGACCCGATATGAGCTATTTCATGTTTGTTTTATTTTTTGTTTTGCAGATATATCATAGTAAAATTTATTTTTATAACTTTGTGTTGCATTTAGTGATTTTATAGTTTGAAAGTGAAAGTGTAATTAATATTTTTTTATGATGCAATTCACATAAAATGCCTGAAGGAAATTATAAATCAAAATGATTATAATTAAACAATAATTATAATTATTGTTGATAAAGACAAATACACTTAGTTAGTTTATAATAACAATAATAATTTAAAATACTATTTTTTTAAATATCTATGTTTTTTTATTTGCTAATAGCATCTATAAATTATTTCTGAAACATATACACTTTTTTCCTGAACAGCAAGCTCGACTGTATCCTAAAAATGCCTGGTAAATCAAAAATTTTGCATAAATAATAAGCAATTATAATGAGTTATTATGGAAAAATATTTAATTTGTTATTTTAAATTTAAAGTATGAAAAATAATAAAGCTAAAATTGAAAAAAAATATTAATTTATGAATAATCATTTTACTAAGCATATTTTTTTTTTGTTAAAAAAAATACCAGCTTGTAGGTAAGTATAATGTATAAAAACAGTTCAATAGCTATAATTTTAAAAAAAATCTTTGCTGATATTTTGCTTCTTATGGAGACAGAAAATATTTCCTGAATATGACTCATTAAATTAAAATAAAACAAGTAGAGAGAAAAATTAATACAATGTATATTTTAGAATTTATTTTTGATACACTTTATCAAAGTTTTTATTTTATTTTTTTAGTATCTAACCAATAGAATTTTGATTTTGTTTTTGTAGAGTTATTTTTTTTAAAGCAACAGGTCATGAATTTATTTATCTTACATAAAAACAGTTAAAATAACAGTTAATTGCTGTAGTTTAATAATGTAAATGATTAAATTTTTTGTTTTTGCTGTTATTATATTCTTTTATGTTTACAGTAAAAGTTGTCATTATCTTGAATATATTAGAAGAAAGTATGAGATTGATTTAAAATTGAGGAAATAAGTGATATTTTTAACTTATGTTTAGCAACTTTTAATCATATAAAGTTTTTTACCATTTTTTCTCACAATAATTTATGATTATTATGATGATCATATTTTTAACTGCAGGAAAAATAACATTCATAAAACTTTAATTGGAAATTAATCTAGTGAATATATTTTATCTAACGCACACATTTTAAAATTTATATTGTATGTAACCAAAATATGTTTTTGATTGTATATTGTATAGAATAAAATTAGCATTTTTTTTCCTTTTGCAGCTGATAATGATGAAAATCTTTTACTTTGGATATATTATAAATGAAAGCATTGGTTGCTTTTCAAAAATGTGAATGAAAATTAAGTAAGTACATCAATTGTATTTTAATTCTGTTATCAAAATATAAAATTGTATAATGTATAATGAATAAATTCTGTGCTGTATTGTATTACACATTTTAGTATGAAAATCACCATATTATCCTTAAATGATATAGTTTTAATGATATCATTATCCTATGACATCATCAATGTTACAATATGGCCACCATTTAAAAAATTGTGGTTGTTTTTTTTTTAAAAAATGTTTTCAATTTTTTTTATTTTTAAAAGTTTGTTGTAGCAAATAAGATTATATATCAAATTAATAGACCCAGAAAGAGACCACGTGTGAGATGGATGGATGAAATAAGAAAATGTGCAGGGGTGTTGTGGAGAAGAGAAGCTAAAGATCAGAGAAGATGGATTAAACTTGGAGAGACCTTCATCCTGCAATGGATTGATAATGGTTGTTGTTGTTGATGATGATGATCAAATTAATGGGTACAAATTGATGATGTTCACTATGGCAAATCCTTGCATAAAGTTCCATTTTATTTTGGAGGTAACTGTTATATTTATTTATAAATTTTATAAAAAAAATATGAATAAAAAAGCAAAAGATTTGATAATATGCCACTTTTAGAATAAAATTTATTGACCAGAAAAGAACATATGATCTTACAAAATCTGCTTTTTCTGTCTAAAAGAACAGAAATAATCTTCAAAAGATAAAAAAAAATTATCATTTTGAATTCTTTGATATGACAGAAGTTTAAAACTTATGGGAATGACCATGACAATATTTGAAATTACACCTTCTGAGATAAACAATTTTTTATTGTAATCTTTCAGAAATAACTATAAAATTTCACATTTATTTCTAGGGATTCAGAAAAAGAAATTAGTAAAAAAAAATTTAATCTGAATAAATAACCTAAACTTAATAATCTAGCCTTAAATTCTAAAAAAAATGTGTAAATTATTGAAGTCTAAATTAAAAGCATAAACTTTTATTACATCTGTTATTTGTTTTGATGGATGGAAAAAATGATTTCCATTAAATTTTAATAAGAATTTTAAACAATTCTATATATTGAAATATAATGTGAAAAAGTAAAAAAAAATATAGACTTGAAAAACTTTTGAGAGTAACACCATAACAATAAATATGCATCAAGTCAATTTAAACATTCTGTGAACTAAAAAATAATAACAATTTTTAAAATAATTTTAATAAGCATACTCAAATTTATATAAAAAATAAATAACTTGTCTTGTAATAGTTAAATTGTTGACTTAAATGTATATTATCTTAATGAATCTGCAATTTAGAGAGAGCAAATTTTCTGACTGTATAATCTTTTTTTCCCCAATTTAGGGATTTCTCATTACTAAAAGTGGTTTCAACTAAAATTCTCATATTTTTTTTCCATACCTCTCTATTCATATTATCTATCTTTGTCAGACCATTTCTTTCCATGAAATTCATCAAATTTTCTTTCCATTGCTTCTTTGGTCTTTCTTCCCTTTACCTTCTCTTCTTCTCAATCACAATTTTTGGTATTCTATTCTTTTAAAAGACCATAACATCTTAATCTTTTTTCAATGACTGGTATTACATTTTTACCCACTCTGACTAGTTCTTTGATTTCTTGATTTGTCCATTTCTTCAATCTCGATCCTCAAGTTGATCTCTAATAATCCATTTTGTTGCCAGTAATCTCTGTTTCCTTTTACTTTGTTATTGTCTATATCTCCCTATTATTCCAGGATGTCTTATATATTTTTATTAATATATTTCTACTCCATTAAATTATGTTAAACATTCTATTTTCTATCCCATTTTATCAATTTTTCTAAATATCTCTCGTTTTGATAATAATACTAATATATATAAAATAGAAGGAATGGGAAGAGTATTTAAATTTC
The DNA here is from genome assembly GCA_028023455.1 of Epiperipatus broadwayi. Taxonomy (NCBI): domain Eukaryota; kingdom Metazoa; phylum Onychophora; class Udeonychophora; order Euonychophora; family Peripatidae; genus Epiperipatus; species Epiperipatus broadwayi. Next base: position 361,891 of record JAQFVV010000182.1, on the reverse strand, counting down.
AAGTAAAAAATAAAATATAATGATTGTGAATGAATAGAGTTAAAGTAGAAAAAATGCTTAAAAACATTTACATTAATAATCAAATGGTATGTACAATAAATAAATAAAAAAATCAAAACAAACAACAAAATCTAAAAATATATATTATTAGATGTATTGTCCTTAGTATAATTTGCTGTCTCAGTAATAAAATAAATAAATCAAAAGCTGAAGATTTCTAATTCAATTCTCAGTTAAGTAAAAAAAATTGTCAACTAACCCTGCTCAAAATTAACAGTGATTACTTATTTAGTTAAATAGAATTTTAATGAAAAATCTTTTTTCATAAATACATCTTATACCACTTCAAAATGATTGGCTGTCATGGATAAAATTCACATACCAAAAATTATGAATAAAATATTTTTTTGGCAAATGGTATAAAGAGCAGAAGATTATACAGAAATAATGAATTAGTTATACTTTTATCGAAATAAACAACCCCTCCCCACCAAAAGTAAATTTAAAGTGCTTAAAAACCAAAAATAAAATTACGATTTCAAATGTAAACTTTAATTAATTAGAAATAGTAAACAAAAATTTCCCCACCCTTTTATATTACTTTTTAATCATCCTGTATCAAGCATCAATATTATAATAAGTATATAGAATGTCAAACAGTAAGACAAATACAGTAAATAGATATTAAATAGAAAATCTTACGAAAGACTAAACATTAATAATATTGTAATGTGACATTTAAACAAAAATAATAGTAAAAATAAAGATATAGAAAATTATTAGATAGTAAGTCAACTATTGTTTAAAATAAGAGAAGACAGTTGGAGATGATAGATTGTATAAGAACGTAGAGAAATGTTTTATATTGGCCATGATTTAAGAAAGTGGAATAGAAAATGTAGAACACTTATTACTAAAAAATAAATTTTATAAAAAAGACAAGAAATAAATGACAAAACTATAGTATGTGACTTCTAATAAAACTGCTTGATATAGTTCCATTTAGGATGGATCTAAAATAACTAAAAATTAAAAAATAATAACTAAAAAACTATTTAAATATATATATAAATTAAAATATAATGCATTTAAAAATTACAATAAAAATGAGGATATACATATATGTAGTCTGGTATAATGTTTATTTTAATCTAATAACTTATTATAGGTGATTTTGAATTTAAAAAAAAACAAACAACCATATAATATGACAGTATACATACAGTAGAAATCGAATAAAGTCTAATAAATATTTACTTTTAAATTATTTTATTAGTTTATATGCAAAGATTTTTACATTGTTAAAAATGTGATTTAATTTTTAAATTATAAAAAAATGCAAAAAACAAATCGTATTTGCTACACACAAACAATAGTTTGCTTAAAATGCAGTATTATTGGTGATATTATAAATTATTTTTAAAATAACTTATATACTTTCAGTTTTTTATATAAAACAAATTAATTATCAAGTACATTTATATTGTTTTTTTTTTATTTCTCAAATTTAAATCTATATACAGTACTTTTAAGATTTAGCTAAGCGGATTACAAAAAGATTTACCAATAAAAAAAACCCAATCTAATGGAAAGAATATTTAATTCTTTTAATAAATAAGTTTTATTGTGCTCCCATGGCAACTGCAAAGATTAAGAGAGTATAATAAGACGTAGAGTAAATAAATACTAAAGATACCTAAAACTAAAAAGAAGAAAAAATATTATTAATATATAAATAGATAATAAAAATATTTTTTGCAATAACTGCAAATTAATTTTTAAAAAAAATGCAATTATAAATTTAAATATGCCTAGGAACGGAGCAATAGAAAAGAAGAATTGAAGAATATGATTTGTTTTGATATATGGCCTTAAATTTTGGCAGATAATTAATAAAGTCGGTCCTTGATGTAATTCTTTTTTTAATGTTTAAAAAATTTATTAATATGCTCAGCTGGCTAGCTAATAGTTAACTAGTGACAATTTTAGCTATATTTTATATTTTATTTTACTCTTTAAATAAAAATAGCTAGATACTATCAAAAATTAAATTTTAGCAATATAAAATGATGTCACATACCGTATTGATATATATATATTATTATTATTATTAAACTTTTCTTAATATTATTTTATTATAAAATAACTTCCACATTTCTGAATTTTAATTAAAAAGATAACAAATATATTTGATTTATAATTTTATATGATTAAGAGAAAATTTTATTTGCTTTTCTTATGACATTTTAATTGAAAGCTATCTTTTCTATTCTGCATTATATATATATGATATCCATTATAGAATAATTATTGTAATAAAGTTGTAATCAAAATGATAAAGTGCTACAGTAGGAATATATTTAATAAATGACTATAATAAACTATAAAAATATTTTCAATTGCAAACTATTTAAATTTAGTGAAGTAAATATCATCATGTTATATTCCAGGATTCATGAATCTTAACATTTGCCCATTGTCCATTAATTAAAGATATTATATGTATATTTATCAAATTTTTCTCCTTAACTTTTCTTTTATCATGGTTTCTCTTCTCATGAAGAATCTTAGTATTTTCCAAAAATTAAAATTGACAGTAAACTCATATGTTTTTTCATGATCAAAGAAAACAGATGTATTTATTAAATTTATTTTTTATACATTTGTAGAACATTTAATATTTATTTAAACTTTTTTCAAGACCACCCCTCAATTTATATATGTATATTGCTATATTACTTTTTTGTTTCAAAAGTATAATATTTTTTAATTGTTTACTAATCTATTAACATTAGATTGAAACACAAAATAAAACATTATATAATGTTTTAATAATGAAATCTGTTTTCTTTGATTACAAAAAAAACATGTGAATTTACCTTCAATTTCAGTCTGGAATATATTAAGATTCTTTACAGGAGAGAAACCATATTAAAAGAAAAATTAAGGAGGCAACTTCGATAAATAGAAATAGGATATTTTTAATTAGCATGCAGTAGTTACAATGCAGTATAATAACATAAACACTGTCTGGTATTTTATATTGTCCCTAAGAAATGTATTTTTTTATATATAATTATCATTCCAAATTTGATTTTTTTAATGATAAGTATTATTTACAATAGATATTAAAATATTTGTATAAAAAATTAAAAATATATAACCATAAAATCATAAAAATAGAGAATTATTATTACTTTTGTTTAGAGTAGCTTTTAAGTGAAATCAATTAATTGCCTTTTATAATCAATTATTATAATGAAACAAATTGTTTTTTATTGTAGTAAATATTAGTTACAATAAGTACTATAATAAATAGTCTATTATTCATATAATGCAGACTGCATATATAATAATATAAAACGGAACAAATCTCCAGTTAAGTGCTTTTACAAATTTACATGCACTTACCCATGAGTATCAGTTTGAAAAGCATAAGGGTATCCTTATGCTTATCTATATATAAACCAATCTTTGCTCACTATGCTGAAATCAGGGCCTCAATCGATTGTATATCTAAGCTATAATTATTAATTGAATTGTACAAATCTATTTGTTCTATAGCAGGAGAGAGATAAAATCTTATTTTTAACCACCTGCAATTAAAAATACATAGTAGAATTTGAATTTATTGTAATAAATAGTCTATTATTTATATGTTATATAAGTACTATAATATTTTCCTCAAAAAATAGAAAAAAATAGTGACCATTTGCAGATGAAGAAAATCAACTTCTGATTAGTCTATAAAAGATATGATACCACTAATCTGAAAAATGAAGGTAAATTTATATTTTAACAAGCAAAATTTAATTTGATTTTTGTTAAAGTAGGGACATGCCTAGGAATATACTAAGTTAGATAACTGGTTCAATTAATAAAAATTATAAAAATTTATGCATGTATTCAATACCAATTGTAGCCGTCAATTCATGAAGATTGGGGTGTAACATGATGATGTTTACTTTTATTAAATTTAAATGGTTTTTAGTTTAAGAAGATTAAGAAATTAACTGAAAGTACTTGGGGTTTATTATAATTATTTAAAAAATATATTATCACCATTATGTTTTATTATTTTTATTACAATATATATATAACATCTTTTTTATAAAAAAAATAATTAAAAAGTTAAGTGTTTATTATTAACAAAACTCTAAATCTCTGTAAAATGTAAAAGTATATTTTTGAAATAATCTAAAAATATTTTTTATGAGACAAAGATTTGATAAACAAGGCAGTACATATAAAAAAAACTGCAGAGACGTTTAGTTAGTGATCAGAGTTGTATAATATATATATATACTAGTTATCAGAGTTGCAGAGCTGTACAGCTGCAGAAGTTAAGTAATTATAGTAAGAGAAATTTTAAAAAGCATAAACCAATTGTAAAATGGCAAAGCAAAATTACTCTATAGACCCATAATATTGCATGATGAGTAGATAGATAAAAAATTATTTGTATCAAATACTTTCGTGCTTCTGAAATTACCCTAAACCATAGATATAACAAACTGACTTCACAAACCAGAAATAATTCTCAGCAGTTTGAAACTGACCGTGAAAATCTTAATTTATTATCAAAGTTTATTTGAAAATTGTTAATATTTTAACTAGAAAATTAAGATATTATATCTTTCATATTTTTTAAGATAATATATCTGCAAATTAAACACACAAAAAAGAAATTATTATAAACACACAAAAGCCCAAAAAAATTCTAGAACCACGACAGTTTAATCGTTTACTTAAGAAGTTGACCTTAATCACTTTTACAATAACTTTTTCATGCCCACTGTCAAGATTACAGAGAGGAAAAAATTTTATAGCACTAAATCAAATTCTGTAAATATTATATTTGAATAATGTATCGTGTATTTTCTATTTGAAGTTAACCATCTTGAGTATTTAAAGTATTTGTAAAAAATCATTTCTAATTTTTAAATCGTTTTAATCATTCCTATTAGACTATTCACCAAAGTTCAAAATGCCAATTGCTACCGGAAAGTAATTAAACTATCCAGATATATCAATTATCGATCATAATATTTGAAAGATAACCATGCGTAAGCATACATTTCGGCAATATTTTAAGAATTTAAAATAAGTTTTTAATATGTATTATATAAATAGAAAATTCTATATTGTATTAACTTATACTTTTAAATTATTTATATCGTCACTAATCTATACTTAGGCGACTTTACTGAACTTGATTGGGAGATGTATAGAGGTGCTTTTGTTGAAAGAAGATGGAACCATAAATAAATATTTCTATTTCTGAATAATCTAACTATTACAGTAGATTTATATTTTGTTACAAGTAGAAGCAAATCATGTGACATAAAATAGTCAGTATTAATAATAAACTTCCTGGCCCATAAAATCACAAATACATCACATGATTCCCATTTTCTATGCTTACACAAACTGTTAATAACAGCAGCAAACTCTCTATACAGCAATGTCACCCAGTACAAGCCTTAGTTATCAATGAATGCAAATCCCTATCTAATGCCTACTCATCCAATATATCCAGATTCGTTTCTAACATGTGATTTTCATCAATGAGGAGACTTGGATCTGAGAACACAAGCTAAAAACTAGTCTGAAGATATTGGATGAATAAGCTAGATAAGGATTTTATGCACTAACCTTCTTGTATCCATTGATTACTAAGTTTTGCACTAGGTGGCATTACTATATGGAGAGTTTGTTATTATTATTAACAGCTTGTATAAGCATAGAAAATGTTGATTATGTGATATTTTCATGGTTTTATACCAATCCTGCCTATGGGATAATGGTGACAGTGGTTTTTAAAAAACCAAAGTCACTAAAATGTGTAGATGCTGAACTGAGTTCAGATCTATATGACTATAGTATGGATTGAAACCATTATTGTGTTTTCATCTTGGGTTTTTAGCTTTCTAATTAACTAAACAGGTGGAAAATGGCTGCTAGAGGGTTGCATTAGAACCTAAAATCTAGGTGAAGTGCTCTCAGATCCAAGGCTTCTCACTGATAAAAGCCATAAGTTAAAAATTAGTCTGGGATATTAGATGAACAGGCATTAGATAGAGATTTTATGCACAAAATCTTCTTTCATTCATTGATTACTAAGGCTTGCATTGGGTGACTTTACTTTATGGACACTTTGCTACTAACAAAGGTTAGAGTCATCTACAAGCTCTGTAAAAATCTCAATTTTTTTATACAATAATAGTTAATAATTAATTTTCAACAAATGGATGTTCAGTTTTAATAGCTGTACAATATTGCACTAACCACTTTATTATAACACAATATGATTAAACAGATCGTTAACACACCTTTTTATTATGAAATCAATTTAAAGTTTAAAGTTAATTGAGGATAAATATTGTATTAAACAGAGTATTATATAAAAAAAGTTCAAACCTTTACAACTCCATCTTTACACAATATTTTTTTTTATTATATGTTTATTATAGTGAAAGCACATCAGATAAATATAATGAATATACTAGTGGATTTTTCCCTCATTATAATGCCTTTATCACAACTAAAATGAATATGATAAATATAATATCCCAATAAATTCTATTTTTAAAAAATATATGTATCTAATAAAAATTTATACTATTATTATTGAATAGTAACAATTTTCATTATTAAAAAATGTATTAAACTTTACTAATTGAAAATCTTTACAAAGGAAATCAAAATTTATCATAATATCCTATACTTATCTACATTAATGACTTTTATACTAAAAATCTCTGAAACTTCCAATGTTGTATACGTTTTGCGGTAAATAAATAATCAAACAAGTCTTTAGATTTGCAGTACATATTTTCAAACGCTTGTTTTTAAATCATAAAGTATTTATTCAAACTAAAATTTCCCGATCAGTTTCTCCTACTATATATGTATTTCATGGCGAATGTCCAGTAATCAAAAAAACTAAAAATTTATAACACCTGATAATTCACACAAAATGGCAGTCCAACTTTCTACTTATTTCAGAGCATGAATGTTTTAGCAGTCTGTCACATATATAGCTAATGTTTAATTTATCAGTGCATCAGCATTCATATGTTATAATAGGTAGGAGTAATTTATATTTGCATTACAATTAATGCAACAGAAAGATTACATTATAAAAAAATTATATATATATATTATCTACTATGCTTAATATTTATTTGCAATCTACCATATTTTTTTAGATTTGCATATATTCCTCCAAAAGTTTACTATTAAATCATGCGAGCTATCTATAACAGAGTAAATATTTTCCAGATTCACTTCTTTCGTTGTTCATATGTTTTACAAATCAATCTCTAACTATTGGATGAGCTAGTGGTTTGAACATCTGAAAATCCACATAGAAACCATAATCGAACTTTTTATTTATATATTTTGATTATGACCTGTTTTATCTTGGAATTTAAATATTTTAACAGCCTTTCGAGCACACACACACATATATATGTTTCACTTTCTAATGCATTAGTATTTATATTTCAGATTTCTAAAGGTGGAGATCAATTTTTTGATATTAAAATAAGCAAGTTATAAACGGAAATAATGAATATAAATTATATCAGGCATTGGATTTGTAGATTATAAAAAGGCATTTAACTGCTGTGACTAAAACTTTGGAAAATCAACGTTAGATCCAGATTTTTCACAAATTCCAAAGAATATTTATCTAAATAGAAAGGGGTTAGATTATCCAATAAAATTAATAAAATGCATTGCAGAGTGATTTCATCACTCTAGAAAAAAACATTTTTTACGAAATTTCGAAAATAAAGAGAATTAAAATAACTGGAAATTATTTAATTCTTTAACTGCTTCTTACGAGGCATCTCATCGACATCTGATGTCACTCTAATTCTGCTAGTTTTAAGGCTAGAATATTCGTTTGACAGTTATTGATTAGGTTTTTAAAAGTTCTGTAAGATGGTGCCCTCTTCCGAATTATTTTACAAGTAAAAAGTCAAAAAAACCGCATTTAAAACTAAACAAAGAAAGAAGTTTGTCGGTGATTGGTTGTCAGCTGGCTCTCAGCTGAAAAAGACATTCTGATTGGCTGGAAAGAACAAAGAAACCGCCTGATCAAAGAAAATAAAGAAAAACGCTGAGATTTTTATTTCGAATGCAATTTAAGTATTAAAAAAATATAATTTGAGAAATTAAAATAGTTTTTTAATAAAATATACTAAAAAAACAAAATTATTTTTGAAAAATATTGAAGATTTTAGTAAAAATATTTAAGATTTAGCAAAAAGAAATCTTTACTTTTCCGTAACGTAAAATTGAAAAAAAGCGTTTGCGTCAGCACTTTTTTGTTTAGACATTCGCTTTAAGTTTGCCGAAATTGAATATATTTTATAATAAATAAATAGCAATTTATTTTTGAAAGAACTTTTGTTCTCTTTCATAACCTGAAAAATTAGTAATATACTTTTTATAAACGTATCTGAGTTGAATTTAATATTATAGGCGAATATGTTTTAACAATAGGCTTTGTCTTCAGTTTGTGAGTTGGCCAATTAAAAGATTTGATTTTTACCTCATACAACCAATAATATAATTAGCGGTTAAAGGGTATCCTTGGCATTTTAAAACACCTAATATAAAATAATAATCGAATGGATTACGATTCAGACGTTTAAAAAAAATTCAAGCCCCAGAAGTGACAGAGCTTCAGAGTCTGCCACTTTGTTACTGCAGCAAAGCATGCTGGGAACTCAGAAAGAACATTAAATGGTTTATTATTCAGGAGTTCATAAGAAATTCAAGCACCAGAAGTGACAGAACTGAGCTGTGATCCATGAACCTTTAGCTTCAAAATATGTCATTCTACCACTGCACCATGCCTGCATGCTGTAATCGCTGTAGATATAATTTTTGTGCAGCATCAGATAGTTTTTTAGATAATGACAGACTCTCACTGTCCCTTAAGTAATTTCTGGAATGACTTTTAGTAAAAATAAAAATATTCAAAAGTTATGATGTCTCATGCACAAAAACAGAGGAAGGACACTTTTCTTTAAATATCTCTGATTTGTAAAACACTATTTTTTTTTAAACAAAGTAACATCCTGTCTAAGAATTAATTATATATATATATATATACACGTCCCACTTTTGGTTTAGACTTTCATTATAATAGTATGAAATGTTTCCAGAAAGTAAACATAAATACATATATATGCCTTGCCTCCAATCAAACAAGCGTTCTTTAGCGGCTAAAATATGAATATACTAGAATGTGTTTAAAGTCGTCCCAGATAACAGATTTGCATTAGTAATAGTAATGAAACAAATATCACCTAAAATACATGACTATATGTATAATGTTTCTTAGTAAAAATAAATAATCCACTGGGTACCAAAAATCGACTCTCGAAAATTAAATGGATTGTAGCTAAAATCTCAGAAGAATTTAATAAATTATAAAGAATATTTTTTGCATAAAGAAACAAATCTAATCAATTTATTGTAAATCTAAAATTCAATTTTTTTCATCATCTATCAAAAAAGATTTAGACTAATAAACAAATATTAATTCAGGTTTTAAATGTCACAAAGAAATATCAAACTGCTGATTAGAAACTATAAGATTTTCTCCTTGATGCATCAACCAAACTTTAGGCAGTGGAGTAATTGGACAAAGTGTTCAAATAACACAGATACTGAACAAAAAGAGAAGCGCTTGCGGATAAAGAAATTTTATGATAATAAGATTCTCAATTTTATATCACCAATATTGGAAATAATAATAATGTTTATCCACAAGTCTGGGATTATAGCAATAAAAATTTCAATAAACTTTCCAAAGAGGAAACATTTACAGACTCTAAATATCGTTGTAAAATGAATATTTACTTCCTATTCTTAAATATAATTATAAATCAAAATTACAATCGGGTCTAAAGAACAATCGCAATAATTAATATATATAAAACATTAGTCTCTTTATCTGAAAATGAATTAATTAAGCACTAAAAATTCTACAAAAGAGTAGTATTGATTTTACAGAACAGTTTATTTTATAGTTACCTATATTTCATTATAATAATGTGAAAATATTGAAGTCCCCACTATGTGTAAACTCACCATATGAATGAGCCCGTGCTGAAGTACTGAAAATACTCCATTATATAATTTATTTGAAAATGAAAATGTTACGTGTAATATGGCTACAGATCTATTATATTTATATGTTTAAGACTTCATTTAAGAACGTTTGCAGTGTTTGTTTTTTTTTCTGTGATGTAGCAGTTACTGAATAATCATTTTTAAAACTAAAAATAATAAAACATTATTATAAATATATTTTCTGATGACAATGTTAAATAAATTAAATATATTTAATTTTGTGCTAATAATTTTTGAAAATCAAGATGATATTATAAGAGAGATACAAAACATTTTGACATCAAGGGTCGACAAAAAGTTAGATAGCCATTGCTATATGACAAATTTGATAACACTTGATTAAATGTTTTTAATGCTTGACAGCTGGATATGCGTCCAAACTTAATTATTCTTTTACTATTAATTATCTTTTATTAGTTAAACTTAATTAATCAGATATTTTAGACTCTACTTTGAATGAAATTTATTCTGAAACATTCAGTATCCAGTTTAATAAGGGAAAATATTTTATCTTTGATGGAACCTAAACTTTCTAAATTTTTTTATAATTATTTGATCTATAATTATTTAAATAATGTCAAATCGTGGTATCATTACTAATATTGATTAAGAAATTTATAACTTACTACAACTGGAGTTTTATATCGACAATGTTTACAAAAAGCTCACTTGACAAACAACCAAAAATTAATATTTATAAATAAAAAAAGATTTTGTGTAATCATAAATTGATAGTCTAAATTTATAATTATCAAACAATAATAATGTAAAAAAAAAGTCAAATTTTTAGGGGAAAAAATTAATGTAATAAAATTCATTGTATAAAACATCATCAAATAATTTTAGAAAAATACTACTTCATAAAAAACAATTTTGATGATGATGATGATGATGATGATGATGATGATGATGATGATGATAATAATAATAATAATAATAATAATAATAATAATAATAATAATTTATTTATTTATTTATTTATCATGAAGCAAACAATAAATGTATAATACAGTGAGATAAATTCCATACAAGAAAAATCTTGTGTGAGGAATTTAAATGTAACAACTAAAAACACTAATAAAATACAAAAAAAAAAAGTATAAATATAACAAAATATTAAAATCACACAGATATTGCATTTGGCAATTCAATCACAGTAATAAATAATTACATCATAACATATAATATAAACAAACAAAAAAAAAAAACTAATACTTAGCATAATATAACCAGTGCCATAAATGCTTTTTAAAAATCAAATAAGATAGTGTTCATTAAATTCACAGAACAATCTCTTATAAATACATATTAAATAATTTAGGACCATTATAACTAAATTGCTTCCTACTGGATGTTTTAAGAAAATTATGTAAAGCTAACTGATATTTAGTAGATAAACGAGTATTTACTAAAAAACACTAATAAAATACAAAATATATATATATAACATAAAATATTAAAATTATACACAGATTACATTTGGAAATTCAATAACAGTAGTAAATAATTACAACATAACATACAGTATAAACAAAAATAAAATAAAATAAACAAAATAAAACTAATGCTTAGCATAATATAACCAGTGCCATAAATGCTTTTTAAAAATCAAATAACTAGTGCTCATTAAATTCACAGAACAATCTCTTATAAACATATTAAATAATTTAGGACCATTATAACTAAATTGCTTCCTACTAGATGTTTTAAGAAAATTAGGTAAAGCTAGCTGATATTTAGTAGATAAACGAGTATTTACAACAGAAGATTTAGTATCTAAATGAAGTTTCCTACAATAAATATCAAGAATCACTCTATATTTATACAAATGGAAAACATCTAGTATATTAAAAGTGGCATAAATATCTTTAACAGATGTGGCACGTGATCTACCAAAAATGATACGCATTGTATAATTCTGTAAAACAGACAATGTAGTCATTGCAAAAGTAGAACAGTTCCCCCAAACTGATATATTATAACATAATAAGCTTTGATAAGAAGAAATATATAAAGTAATCAAAGCTGACCGAGGAAAAAATTTAGATAAGTAGAAAAACATATAATTTAATTTACGTAAACGAGAACAAAGAAAGTCAATATGGTTTGACCAAGATAGTCTGGAGTCAATAAAAACACCTAGATAGCAAATATTATCAACAAAAGAAATGTTAGCACAAGTACAAGTGCTATTACAATGCCAAAAATACTTATTACAAATAGTAATGTTAAGCGAATGAATATTTGACCTATAAGAAAAATTAATAGCTTTTGTTTTACTCAGATTAATTGATAAATTATTAAATGCTAACCATTTACTAATTAGGATTAAATCATCATTAATTATTTTTTCAACAAAATTATATGAAACTGCAGCATAAGATAAAGCAATATCATCTGCAAAACCATAAATCTTAGATTCTAAAGGTAAAGAAAATAAATCATTTATATAAATTATAAATAAAATGGGACCCAAAACTGAACCTTGTGGTACACCATGGTTAACTGTTATAAAAGAGCTTACAACACCAGAAATATTTGTTGCTTGTTTTCTATTCTTTAAGTAACTCGCAAACCATGAAATAAATCCATCACGAAAACCATATGAATATAAACGCTTAAGTAAAATTTTGTGAGATACAGAGTCAAATGCCTTAGACAAGTCTAAATAAATAGCAACAGTTTTAAAATCCTTATCTAGTGAAGTTGTCAAATTGTTTACATGACTATAGAAAGTGTCCAAGGTACTTCTATCAGAAATAAATCCATATTGATGTTCAGATAAAATATTATTTTTAGATAAAAATGACATCATTTTCTCTTTAACCACCATCTCTAACAATTTGGATATTACAGATATAATAGATATTGGTCTATAATTGTCAAGCTGTACAGGATCACCCTTTTTAAAAACAGGTGTAATAAAACCAACCTTCAAACAAGTAGGAAACAAACCAACATTTAAGGAAAGATTAAACAAATAAACAAGAACAGATATAAAAGCTGACTTATTTTCCTTAAGAATCTTTGGTGTTAACTTATCTAGACCAGTTGAATGAACATTCTTTAAGAGATCAATTTTACCAGACAAATCCAAATCAGTAACATCTGTACACAAAAAAGAATTTACACAAGAATCAGCAAAAGACAATTCTTGTACTGGTGTTCTATCTATTGATAGATCTGAAAAAAAATTATTAAACAAGTCAGCAACACATTTTTCATTATTTTCTACTTCAATCAAATTATCATTGTGTTTTATAAATTTAAGTTGATTTGACAAAGGTTTCTTTACAAGAGAATTTATCAACTTCCATTTCAAAGAAATATTTTTATCATTAAAATATTTTTGATAATATTGAAATTTTAATTTCAGAATATCAGATTTAATCTCAGTATTTAATTTCCTCAAAGTCAACAAATCTCCACCCAAACATTTTAAATGATTTCTTTGATTAATTTTTCCAATCAAATCATTCGTTATCCAGGCTGAGCGCTTGCGGTTTTTGCTAGTCAATTTAAAACTAACCATAGATTTTGCAATTAAAGATTTACAAATATCTTGAAATTTTAAAAATGCTGAATCAACATCATGCAGAGCAAAAACATAATCCCAAAATTCTGATCAGATAATAACATTTTTAGTTTATTATGTGATAACTTATTAATATATAAATGAGTATTTACATGTGGTCTACAATTTAATAACCTCAACACAGTTGCAAAATGATCCGAAATAAAAATATTTTGTACAGATGATTCATAACTTTGATTCTGGTTTAATCTGACAAATATATGATCCAAAATTGATTGACAAGATTTCGTAATACGAGTAGGTGAAAAAATAGCTTGATTAAAACCATAACTATAAAGCAAATTCAAATATCGTACGGTAGGCCCATGTAGATTATTACATAAATCTATATTTAAATCTCCCATAAGAATTACTGAAGTAGTATGTAAATCAGACAATAACACATCAAGTTCAGCTATAAAATCCAAAATGATACTTGTGCACGATCTATATAAAGCAACAATAGTTAACACAAAACAAGGTAAATTCAGATGAATCAAAACACATTCTGCAGAGGCAAGAAATGGATTATGATACGTAAATTTAATGTTTTCTTTCACAAAAACTAATACACCACCTGAACGTGAAGACGCACGAGGAGAAAGAATATTTGAATAGCCATCCAGAACATATAAATGCTGTTCTTCAATGGAAATCCAAGATTCAGTTAAAATTATCACATCATAAAAACCGGCAGGAAAATCATTTAAATACACAACAAATTCATCGAAATTAGATCTAACACTTCGTATATTCATATGAAAAACATTTAAATTAGACAAAGTTTCATCATGAGGATAAAATGCATCAAGCTTCACTTTAGGAAATAAATTTCAAAACGCTGACAACTCAGATTCATTTTTAATCAAAACACACGGAGAATTTAAATCATTTCTAATATAAACCAATCCATTACGTATAAAAGCCATACCTTTACGTTCACGCATTTTTTGCTTAGCCTTCCATAACAGCTGTCTAATGTGTGGAGTTATATGTTGATTAATATATACACGCCGACTAGATTCCATTAACAAAAAATCAGAAACCGATTTAATAACATTTCTCTTCAATAAAAATGATTTAGCTAAATTTCGCGAAGCAAAACGAGTAACAATAAAACCTGCTATATTATTAGATTTAGATTTTGTCCGATAAACATTCTCAATACAATTAGTAGTAAAGTTTTCAATTTCAAGTTTTTCCGCCAACTTCGTTACAATTAAAGATAAATTTTCATTCTCACAAAAGGGAACACCTTGTATTTCAATTTCACAATCCAACCGTAAACGTTCCATAGAGTCAATTTTTTCCTTTAACAAAGTGATTTCGTTTTCACAAGAATCATACATA
Source organism: Epiperipatus broadwayi (assembly GCA_028023455.1). NCBI lineage: Eukaryota > Metazoa > Onychophora > Udeonychophora > Euonychophora > Peripatidae > Epiperipatus > Epiperipatus broadwayi. The sequence continues at coordinate 346,812 of JAQFVV010000182.1, read as the reverse complement.
TTTGACAATCGTAGTAAATTATCATTATTTTTATCAACTTTACCCCGCAAAAAATCCACGTCAACCTGAAGCTTCGCAACCGTAATCGTAAGCTCTGAAATTGCCGTATGTATAACCGGAAGTAATTTTAATTTTTCTAAAATATCACTTAAAATCAAGTTCGAAGAATCACTATTATTTACCATAACAGAACCATCACTATCAGGTGGAATTCTACAAACATTACATCTCCATTCCTGCTTTTTTTTTAAAGACATTCGTCTATAGGTAGCCTCTCCTAACGTTGAGCACGTGTAATGAAAACTGGTGCTACAGCCCATACACGAAACAAAATTTCCATTTTTTGGTAGTAAATCATGACAAATCTTGCAGAAAGACATTTTACAAGCAAATCCAATTAAATCCTATTTTACTGAACACAATAAAAATTAATATTTATAAATAAAAATACAGTAAAACAAAACAAAAGCAAGAGAGAAAAAATTGAACACGTCTTTAATCTAGAACACCGGAAGTATAATAATAATAATAAATCCTCCCCTTCTACAGGAACTGGAATAGTAATTGCTCAAGATTGCCCTTTTGAAAATTTCAAAATACTTTACATTGATTCAAACCTTCTAATAATAACACTGACTCAAAAATAATTACAATGAATATAGTGCTTGTATATATGCCAGTAGAAAAGCAAAAGATAGAATCTATAATTTATAATATAAATTCAATTCTTGCCATGAATGCAAGCCCCACTGTTCTGGTTGGGGACTGCAACTCATCTTATGAAGAACTTATACAGAAATTACTCCTATTGGACAATAATGTGATTAATTAACATTCCTAAAGTAGATACACTCGTGTAAAATTACCCATATAGATATGTACTTTTTTAAAAATGAATATGGTAGCACTTGAAATTGAACTGACAATAATAAGATTCAATATGTATCTTGCTATGGCATTCTAATACTATGTAACTAAAAGGATCAATAAAGTTTACTATTGTTGAAACTTAATAATAATAATAATAATAATAATAATAATAATAATAATAATAATAATAATAATAATAATAATAATAATAATAATAATAATAATAATAATAATAATAATAATAATAATAATAATAATAATAATAATAATAATAATAATAATAATAATAATAATAATAATAATAATAATAATAATAATAATAATAATAATAATAATAATAATAATAATAATAATAATAATAATAATAATTGAATCACTTTATTATTCAGGAGTTCATAAGAAGTTCCAGCGCCGATCCATGGTACTATCACTCTATCAAATCACACTGAACTACAGAAGATAAAGGAATATAGACTAAAATTATTAAGTACATTTATCAAAATAATTTGATTTTGATTAGATATAAATAAAGTAGAAAAACCATTTGTATCAATAAAAAACATTAGCATTAAAAAAAAAAATTAGGTAACTGCCATCCAGTTGAATGTGAAAGAAATAATTTAAGAAAAAATATATATAGCATTTTTGCATATCTATAATCATCATAATCACAATTTTAATTATAAACAATTTATTTAATTATTGTTATATTGTATCAATCATTAAAATCTGATTTAAGAGATTCAGTTCCTGCTACAGAATAAATTTCTAATATTTTAGTCAAGTCTACTGAGTCGATTACCAACATTGAAGAATAAAGTCAAAGTAAACTAAATAAAATTTCATCAAATTGAAATCTTAATACAATGGGACCATAAAGTTCCTTCAAAAGAAGTTTGCTTTCATGTCGATCTGGTTGAAGAATTATTAATACAAACTTCTTTATATTTATTGTATAACTTAAACAAATCTTCATCTATTTATACAAAATAAAATAAAAAAAGAATTTAAAGAAACGTAACACATAGTGCTACCATTTAAGGAAGTCAGTGTGAATATTTCAAAATACAAAAAATATATTAATCTTTTTTTTAAAAAAATCATTACAGAAATATCTTAGTTGATATCCTAATATTTTAAATACAAATTTCTCTCACTAACTGGCAAATAGCTCAAGGCATGGGCATTTTATAAAACATTTATTTTTAAAATCAATTATAAACTATATTTATACTTATAGTATATATGTGTAGAGATGATAATCTGGACCAACTGATGATTGCTGGTTTAGCATGAAATACGTATATTGGTGATTATTTATCTTTTCAACATATATGTGTTTAAGTGTATCAGTATTATTAGATGGAGTGGAGAGTGGTGGGTCATGTGAAAGTCTGTGCTCATACCCTAATATTATATTTATAAATGTATTATATTTGTATATTTATTACTTTCTGGACATTTACTCCTCAGACAAAGCAGAAAGCTTTACAGTGTTCCAATGCATATTACAAATACTGATTCTGTTACATATCTGAATTGAACAATAGTTAGATATCACTTTTATTAGTTTCAATAATAAAATAAAATAACTTTTAGTGAAACGTTTTTGACCATTATGAATCTGTGATAGTTTATTTTGCAATGCCAATGGAAAGTCACTTTCACTGACTTTTTCTTTAATTGGTTATATTATAGGGTCAAGAATAAGTTTTTTAATGAACCAAGCTTTATATTTGCAGGTATTATTTCTTCTCTATAATTAGACTTTCATTCTGTCTGTCTAGGTTCAATTTGTAATTAATTTTCAAGTCCATATATACCCAAGTTAACAAGAATATAACATGTTACATTTTTTTAATTAAAACTCATTTTGCAAATACTTCACAAACTTTATATTCAATATCTCACCTTCAAGCTGTCTGTATAACTAAGCAAACATTTTCAACTTTAATTCAACCACCTTTTAATTTGGGTTCAACAAGCAAAAACAATACCATTAAATAAGACAATAAACATCATATTGAATATCATTCAGTAAATTATGTGAGGCAAATATTCTCTTACACAAGAGATATACACTTTGTGATCAATAAAAATGTTACTAATATATTATTTCTATAACTATTTAGTATTAATAGATAATTATAAAATATATAGAGTCACAATTCTTTATATACTAAAAAACCCACAAATATAAAAAAAAATGATGAACCAACAAGTAAGCACAACCATGGTGACAAATTCTATTCCATCCATAATTTACAACTCCTTAATATATAGACTATTATTTACACTACTAAACATAGGGCATAAGAAACTTTTATATAGAACTCGTAAAAAAGGTAAATAAATAAAAAAGCTTTTTAATTACAGGAGTGAATGAAATTATCAAATTATTTCATTTGTTCAGATTGACATTAAATCAGTTCTCATTTTATTATTTAAGATTTTCTTTCATTCTTTTTATAAAATTTAATTTCACAATATCCTTTCATAAATTTAGCCATAAAAAAATTATCTTAGAATTACATGTTACAACATCTCTGCTTTCATCATCTCTAACTTCTCTTCAATTTATTGATTATGAAGTTACTGGAAAAGTAATACCCAAAGTTCTTATATTCTGCATATAATTATTATTATATAAATGACATTTTATATTTTCACATCTTTTAAACATTATTAATATCCAAAAGTATAATAGATGGAATGGACAATTTCTGAATCAAGATTAACTTTACAATTTATAATAACAAATCAACTTCTGATAATTATCAACAGTCTCTGCTAAATCCTTTCAGAATATTTCTTTAATATTATGAAGATGAAAATGAATCTCTGTTTAAAATTACAGCTTTATCACCATTTCAGTTTTCAAAAAATTATTTAACTTTCTTCTTCAGTCACACCTATTTCAATGACTTTACACATTATTTTTCTTTTGTAATTTAAACTCAATCTCTATTAAGATCCTAATGTAAAAATATTTAATGTGATATTATTAATCTTCTCATATGGAATTCTTTTTTTCTTTAAGCATTTAATATTTCCATTCATAAATTCAATCAAAGTAGGAAGAAAGATATTTGTTAGATTTTACTTAATAACTATTTTTTTATGTAGGCTTGGACCTTTTTGATTACTCATACTGTTTTAAAGGTAATTAATACTTACCAAATCTTAGATAATCTTCCCAGTTACTTAGCAATCACAAATATAGACTTTTTGTGATCTAAATACCTATGTTTCAAAAATATTTTTAAATATCTTATTATAAAATGAAAGTATAATAAAGTATTCTCAGAGTCATCGCAAACTTTAAATTGTTTTTATTTTCAGTCTTATTTTTTAAAAATAATAAGAATAACCATTATAATAATTTTTTTAAAAATTATGTTTATCAAATAATAGAAAAATAATTTTTTTTATGACTTTAGATATATTTATAAAAACCAATTTTATGATAATAAAAAATAAAATAAAAAATTCTATAATTTTAGATAATAAAAAAATACCCAAATACAACTAAAAGAAACTTTTATTAACATTTTTAGATTTAAAATCCCTAAGCATTTTTTTAACAGCTGGATAAAACTTTTAGTACATATACTTTAAAAAATTACAAGCAGTTGAGCATAATAAAAGTCTGAAGTACATATTTTAAAGCTACAATTAATATTTGATCATGATCAAATACAATGATAGAGAACACCAGAGTTATTCGTTGAAGATTTAAAACATTGTAGTTTTTATTAGACAACAGTTTCATCATCCTCAAATACAGAGGAGTCATGATATCCACTATCTTTTGTTCAAGCTCCCCTCCTTCAGGTACATTTTACATATTATATAATAGTTCATGTTTTGTTAATAAACTTTGATTAGAATACAATATGTATTCTTACTAAACTATAAATATTCAGTATTTTTCAACACACACACATTTATATAAAGCAGGTGTTTTGTTCCATGTATAGTACACATATATAAATTATGATTATAGTATAAACATTTTTTTAAATGATAATAATGTAGCTATTAATAATAAATTGAGAGGATACATTTACAGATATTTTTCTGAGGATGTGTTCACTCATTCATTCATTGAAAAAATAGGAATACAAAACCTTACTGTATTACATTTTTATTTTTTAAATAAAATAAATAGCTAAATGTTTGCTTTTTATTGCAATTAAACATGATCTGGGTGAATTTTTTTTTTTCAATAATTTTTTTCTCTTGTAAGAAAATAATAATATTCATGTAATCAAGAAACTTTTAGCATTACTTTTAGAAAATATTTAATTCTATGAAATACTGTATATAAAATTTGGAAAATATAAAGAAAGAATAAAATGTATGTTCTTTCAACATAAACTGAATTCATTTTATTAACAAACATTTTTACATAGGGCACTCAAAGGTGAAAAATGGCTGCTGGCGTATTGTAAAATGTAATAAATTGATGGATTTTAATCTTTTTTTGGTTTGTTTATTTACACTTTTTTGGATAGCATATAATTAAAATTGTATATATTGATTCAGAATAGTTTACAGCTTCACTATATAGAAAAAAAACTATTTAGTAAAAAATTACAACTAATTGCTTTAATTAGAAATCAAAAAATGATTGCTATTTTCTTTTTAAATAGAGGCTTTTTTGACCCTATTAAAAACAATAAACTGAATTTATTATGCAAGAAAACAAATTAACTGAGATAATGAATTAACCTTAATAATCTAAAAAAAAAACATTAAAGTTTATGCCATAACTTTAAAACTGAGTAATACATTATTTTAAGAGAATGACAAGAAATAAACTATTATTAATGCCAATCAAATTATTTATATACAATATATTAGAATGTTATTGTTGTTGTTTTTGGTAAATACTTAACTTGTGATATAGTTCATAGGAGAGCACTTTTTAAAAAATCAGGTTTGTTTGTGTTCTTTAATCAAATATTTGAGGTAGAAATGAATAGCTCTATATTCACAAATTATTACCAACAGTAGAAACTGCCCAACTAGATCAATATTTACACCAAATGAAGTAAGAAATTTATAAAAATTATATATATATATATATATATATATTGTAATGGGATGGGGTAATAGGAAGTGGTAGGAAAGAAAGTTTGAACCTGGGGTGATGACAAAATCAACATCAACCCCAAGTAAATTTAAAATCAAATATCAATAATTTAAATAATTTACAAAAGTGTATATAAGTAAGATATATTTAAGAATAAAATGAGATTAGAATCTCTGATAGCATTGCGTGATCAGAAGCTAACTCAGAAGAGCAACTACAAGCATAATTGTACCACCAGCATTATCATTTAAAAAATAAGTACAAGTAAATACTTGAGAGAAATAACCAACCATCATCATCATTGATGGGAATAAACAAATTCAGTACAATATATCAACAGTCAATCTTGTGACTGTTTTTGAACAATAAAAAATATAAATCAACAGTCAACCTTGTGACTGGATTGGAAATGGGTCTTCTGTAGACCAGGCTAACTATTGAGCCTTTGCCAGCTTGGGCAATTATTTAAACATAACTTGGATGTACCAGCTTAGTGCCCATCCATTAGAATACATAAGCAGAAAATCTAAACAATAATGCTGGGACATCAAAATATGCTGATCATCATCAATGCTCAGGCCACTTGTACTAGCCAACTATAAACTTAAATTTTTAACAAGACTGAACTAAAATAAAATATAGTGCAGGGTCTTTAAAGAGTATCCTCTTTTGCACCAACCAGGATGATGATTGATCATCTCTGGATGCCCAAAACCCTAAACACATGCCCATTTATCCATGTCTGAATCTAGCCCAGATAACACAAGCTCTATTACTGTATGTGAACAAGAGATGGTGGAATACAATTTTGACAATTAAATAAGTTTATTAATAACAATAAAAAAATGGTATTTAAGGTCTTATAGGTTAAGGATTCTGATTTTGAAAAGTATACAAAATTATGTACACAACTAAAGTTATTACATTGTTTTACAATATTTCTCAATCAGTTTCTACAAATGCATATATATATATTCATACACAGATGTGCGTTTTATAATATACAAGGAATACATTTCAATTAAACATAAAATAATTATTACATTTGTAATTTACATAATTGCTATTGAAAATTTGAATTGTTACATTAATTTACATATATGTGCACACAGATGCATGATTTATAATATACAATTAATATTCAATAACAAAAAAAATGATTGAAGTTTCAGTTAAATGATATATATTTTACATATTAAGTTTGCTGAAACACGTATATAGAATTGCACAGATTATCAACAATAAATAATTTTTATAATTAATAATTCCCTTTTGAATATATATAAAAATTTACATATTTAATCAATATCAAAAAAAATCACTTTATCAAATTCTATTTCAGCTTTCTTTATTCTTTTTTTTTTTTAAAGTATAGTCAATTTTTGAGAGATTAGAAAGCTTTTTATCACTTTACCTCTTAACTAATTATAAATGTCTTTAATTTTAAAGTATAGATTTAAAATGTCTTCCCAAATAAATTATTTAAAAACAACTAATTTTTGTATACACATTTATCTGTGCTTCTCTTTGTATATGTAGACACATCAGCATACATATAACTTCTTTATTCAGCTGGTGTTTTCTCTTCGGCAAGTTGTTTTTTTGGTCATTCCAGGTAATTGTCATCATCAGGTAAAAGTACATAATTTATATAAAATCTTAGTCTGAAGTTGCTTTCTTTCTGTCTAGGATTGTTCCAGACAAGCAGCTGTTTTGATTTAATAAATTTTAGACAAGCAACTATCCTCTCTGTTTAAGGCTATGAATTACAGCACAAAGAAGTGGGTCATTTTCTCCAAGTGAATTCAAACTCCTGAGAAGGAAATATTAGTAGCTTCTAAATCTAATGTCCTGCCTTCAGCTGTATCAATTCATAGTAGCTATTCTGCAAATTCTCTGGTCAGCTAAAACCAACTTCTGCACTTTATCAAGTTGCAGTAAAATATTGAAACCAATTTTCAGCTGACCGTTCTTACAAAAATTATTATCCAGACTGCTCTCTTCAAAAATCACTATCCTGACTGACTGATATTTTTATCAGTCCTTTTTATAAAATCATCTGAGTTGTTATAACACCTTGATTAAACAAAATTTTATTTTTATCTCTCTAATCCCTTGGAATCTATATACATGTTTTTACTTAGGGGATTTCTAATAGATAAAAATTTTGTTTAATTAATTAAAAAAATTCTAAAAATAAGTATGGTGTTTTTACATTTCAAAATAATAATAATAATAATAATAATAATAATAATGATGATGATGATGATGATGATAATAATAATAATAATAATAATAATAATAATAATAATAATAATAATACAATATTTATATTTATTCAGACCTTTTAAAAGTTTAATTTATAAAACAATATTTTAAATCAGAGTTATTATTTATTTATTTCTATTTCAGTAAATGTAGAAAATATCTACTATAATTTTTGTCTGTATTTATTTCTACTTTTCTTTTACTTTATATATATATATATATGCACACACACTATATTATTATGGATGTACCATGTAAACCAACTGGTTACAATATATATATATATATTATAACAATCTGGAGAAACAGAGCTTAACATCATCTGCACTACAGGGCGCCATCTAGGCATTTGAACCTAAAAAAATTTATAAAGTAGGCAGATACGTAAGTAAAAAAAAAAAACTTTTTTTTTTATTTTAATAAATATATTTTGATATCCAGTCATTAGCCCAAGTCACTAGCTCATTGGAATAGCAGAGATTTATATTCATAAAAAAAAATTCTTATCTAAGAATAATTTTAAAAAAAAGAATAAAATAAGCCACTGCCAGTAATTAACATACAAACATTTATTTACGCACATATATATATATATAAAATTTAACATTATTATTTTAGTATGTTTATTTTAGATTTTAATTTGATTTTATAATTTAAATTTACATTTTAATTTTTATAATATTATAAGTTTACATTTTAATTAAGTTCGCACAGATGGATTTATGAAAGTTTGTTTTATAATGTTGAGTATAGATCGGTTACATAGATTACACGGTTAAAAACATTTCAAAGTAAACATAAACGATCAAAATACAAAATCATTGATACCGTCAATTGCATAGGGAATACAAGAAACCCAATGGTGTTCATCATAAGACACCGCATTAACACCAATAACTTAAAAGACATCCGAATAAATACATCTTAGATACTCACCGTAAGGTATCAGTATTTACCGAATGTCTATATATTTTGATCACCTATGAAAACCAAAAACATAATTAACCGGTAACGAACCCATGCAAGCGTCTATACCCAACTTAAATTTAATGCAATTTTATTTATGGGTGTCGAGTATGAATGGACTACATAGATTTGCATTTGAAGATAAAACATTCTATCCCCATTTAACCTTAGGCTAAAAATTCGCAGTCAACCTGGCATCAATCCATCTGATATATCGATGTATTCAATGTAATACGAATACGGCAACACAAAATAGGTTAAGATAAGACATTGACTCTCGTCAGATAGGAATATTACATCTATCTAATGAGAAGAACAATAAAAAAAAACTCCATAGAAACGGACTGCGGTCATTTTGCCGACTTACGATCGCATTCCCTAGGCAAGAGGAAGTGTGCGGCGTATACAAGCGATTCTGCCCATAGCGAATCTCGAATTACATCTACTAACTACATCAATATATCCAATTCATCGACCCAATTCAACCACGAAACAAATAACCTAAGATTACCCTCCCCTAATATAACTTTACAAATCTATATAGCCATTCACGCCCGACTAAAGTTTAACATTTATGTAATTTAGTCTAACGAAAAACAAAAATCATAATAGAAACTTAAAAGAACAAAAAAAATAAATGGAAATGATTTTAAATAAAAAAAAATACATCAAATGACATTATTAATATTAATTTACGTTGGTCAGATAGGATTCTATTTGTATTATTTAAATACGGAAAGTTTTTAATTTAATGTTCATTAATTATAAAGTTCTTACGGTTTTAAACAGTTCATCTTTATCTGTTGCTTGCCATTTGAACTTGAATTCCCATGCCATCCAAAAAAAGATTGGTATTCTGTTGGCCATTTTATTTATTCATCCGGAGGTTTTTTACTCCAGCTGGTCCTCAATGTAGAAAACGATAGTTCATTTCTCTTTCTTCCTAGCAGAACTGAAGGGATTGAAGAGTGCGTCTTTTCAATCCCTTCTCCTTCAACTCCGCACTAACACATATCTGTCCACTCGTAATAACCAACTAACTCTTTTATTTTCAAACCTTTCCTTTTATAATAATTTTGTGGATTAACTCAACATTACGTCATGATGGTGAAAACCTTTTCATTGAGGTCCGATTTCCCGATGGATTTCTTTCATTTGCTAAAAGTTTCTATTGTTTTCCTATCTGACCGATGCTTATACATTTAAATGCCCAAAGGCTAGTTTACTAATTAAAATAATCATTTCCATTTTACAAAAGATTAATTAATTTGTTTTCAAACTTAAACATATATTTTTATCTCTAAATCTTTTCTGAAAATTTAGTTTTAAACTACTCTTTTTTTAATAAAGTTTATTTTAATAATTATTTATCTGTGCGATTTTATATATATGCGAGTTTAAGATGATTTTTTAATTTTCAGTTTTTAATTCTTAAAAAAGAAATTTTTATTGGCGAACTTTTTTTTTTTATGTTTACTAATAAAAAATAATGTAACATACGTATGTGCCCTTTACGATATATATATAATTGTATGAAAGATTAGGAGTGACATGGAGAAATAAGACACCATTACTATCATCTCTATAAGTAATCAAAATCAATGAACAATGAGTATTGACAAGCAAACAGAAGATTATGTAAGTCATCATAGACTAACTTACAAATGGGTACAATAATCACAAATTATAACTTACACATTACCCAGCATTAGAAAATAATAATAATCATTAACTCGTCAACAATCAGCAATCAATCAATAATTTCAAAATCAATAGTCAACCTTGTGGCTGGATTTAAAGAAGGTACACTATAAAACAGCTACTTATCTAGCCACTGCCAAACTCAGGGCAGAATATAGTACAATTATTTGGATATATGTACTTAAGTTCTAATCCATCAATCATAATCATAAAAACATTATGTTGGGATATAGAAACATTTTAATTATTATCAATGGTCTGGCCACATGATACTATTAGTGTACTGGTCAACTATAAACTTAAATTTCTAATAAAAAATAAAATGCACTAGATGGTCTTTAAAGGTGATACCTTTGTACCATTCACAATTACCATCTGGATGTCCAAGCACAAACAGAAACCACTACATCCATATAATGTATTGTTATGCTCTAATATAGTTTAGAAAGAAAAAATATATAACAGCTTATTGTAATTTATTTTTAAATAACTTTACTGGGATAATTTGAAAAGCAATCCCTCAAACTCTAAGCTGCACTGAAATCAAGTCACACACATAGATAATTCATGCAAAAAAGCTGGGCATAATGGCATTAAAACTAAAATATATTTTAAATAATTATTTAATAAACTAACTGATTAATAATAAAAAAAAATTAAAAACGACATGATAAATTAAATTTAGACATTCTTATCCAAAGTATAGTTTCATATTAAAAATGTCTAACTATTTAATTTTCATTCATTAATTGACTTAATTTTTCTATCATTGAATTATTTTCTCTTCAATAAGTATAATTAAAAAAACAACTTTTTGATCAAGAGATAAAGAGTTATATTAATTTACCTCTTTGTATAATTTGGGGGGGGGGGGAGATAAATAAAAAAAACAACATGTTTCAAAAAAAAGGTTACCTTAAAAATTATTTATTGCACCTAAGGTTATTTGTAAAAACAAACATTTATCTAACAAAGATCAATTTGTCAAGTGTTGGTGGTCGAGAGGTCAGCGACCGCTGTTTTACAAGCAGTTGTCCCGGGTTAGCGGGTTCGCTTCCCGGCTGATGCTATGACACATGAGAAAAAAAAAGATCAATTTTAAATTGGCTAAACTCCTTCTAATTTTAGGGGGGAAATGATAAATAACAAACCATTTTTCAATTGAAAAAATACTAATAAAATTAATTATTATTAATTGTTATTTAATTTACAATAAACTCTTTTATAAATTTAAATGTAATGTACACATTAAAGAAAATATCCTGTGCCATGGTTTAATTTTCTTTTTCTTTTTTCTTTGACACTTGTAATTTCCAGTTTCCATGTAGCTTTCTTCTTGAAAGTTTCTCAATTCCAGGCTGCTAATGTACACTGTTAATTTATTCACTTTGTCACACATTAGTTTTAGACTAACACACACAAATAATTTTTCCATTTTTCTTTCTAATAATTTTCCAGGTCTGGCTAACACATAGAGATACACATTCTCTTGGTTGGAGATAAAATTACACATTACTTTAGGGTAACTTTTTCACTTTTACATTTTCTTCAGTAAAGCAAGTCCCAGGGAAGTAGATGACGTTTAGCTTTTAGCTAAACTTAGTAAATAGTTATCTTTTACAAACATTTATAATTTTGTACATTTAAAATATTAAATTATGTTTATATGAAAACTCTCATACCATCATGTGATACCTAAAATATTTAAATTAATTCAATGCCCATTATTATTATTAAAACACATATGTGGTAAAATCAAATATTATTTCCCTAAGAATTAAATCATTATAAATTAAATGACCATGTCAATTATCTTTATTTTTAATGCAGCAACATAGTCACATGGCTACAATATATATTAAAAAAATCAAGTCAGATGTCACATGACCTAATTTAATAAGCTTGTATTACAAATATATATATATATATAGCTTGCAAATAAGCTCTTAACAATCTTTGCAGAATATCTTTAACCCCAGACCAGTTTCTGCTACTGGCATCTTCAGTGAGGTACTAGAATATTCAAGCATTAGATTAAAAATACTAGGACAAACCCAGCAATTTATCTAATGTATAACTATTAAATAGAAAATCTGAAATTTTCAGTTGTTCATATGTCTTCCAATCCAGCTATCAAACTTAAATAGCCATATGGGACTGGAATAGCAAAAAATAAAATTACAAAAAAAAAATCAAGTCAGATGTCATATGACCTAATTTAATAAGCTTGTATTACAAATTTTATGTATAGAGCTTGCAAATAAGCTCTTAACAAGCTTTACAGAATATCCCCAATCCCAGACTGGTTTCTGCTACAGGCATCCTCAGTGAGGTGCTAGGATATTCAAATATTAGATTAAAAATACCAGGATAAGCCCAAACCTTTATCTAATGTATAAATATTAAGTAAAACATCTGAAATTTTCAGACATCCATATGTCTTCCAATCCAGCTATCTAACTTAAATAACCTATATATTAATAGCTTTAGCAATATAAAATTGCCAAAACCTTAATAGCAAAAAATAAAATTACAAAAAAAAATCCAAGTCAGATGTCACATGACTTCATTGAGGACACCAGTAGCAGAAAGCAGTCTGGGGTTGGGGATATTCTGAAAGGCTTGTTAAGAGCTTATTTGCAAGCTCTATATATAACATTTGTAATACAAGTTTATTAAATTAGGTCATGTGACATCTGACTTGATTTTTTTGTAATTTTATTTTTTGCTATTAAGGCTTTGGCAATTTTATATTGCTAAAGCTAATAATGTATAGTGTATCTGAACTTAGTTCAGTCCCATATGTCTATTTAAGTTAGATAGCTGAATTGGAAGACATATGGATGTCTGAAAATTTCAGATTTTCTATTTAATAGTTGTTATACATTCGATAGAGTTCTGGGCTTGTCCTAGTATTTTTAATCAAATGCTTGAATATCCTAGCACCTCACTGAGGATGCCAGTAGCAGAAACTAGTTTAGGGTTGGGGATAATCTGCAAAGCTTCTTAAGAGCTTATTTGCAAGCTCTATATATAACATATATATGTGTCAATTTATTACCTTAGTTATATTTAAAGTATTTAAAATATCTAGAAGCCCAATTATTTGTAAAAATAATATAAAGGGACTCCATGACCTCATCATCCATATGAGTATGGTTTCCCAATTATGAGTAGTGAAGGCTTCATCATATTAAAATTGCAATTTTTTTTTATGGTCAATGGCCTGACTCTTCTTGGATCAACAGAATAATATAGAATAATATTTACTTTCCAGTTAAGATTAACAAAATACTCACTAACCAATCAATAATTTTATACCTAAATAAACTGGCTATGACTCAGCCACCTGAAAATAACTCTACCCTTTCTTATTATTTTTAAACTGCTTTAAACAATTTCCATGTTTTTATTATTTAAGTTCTATCAGATTGAATCTCCAGATATGGATATAGCTGATAGTTGTGGTAACTACTACATCATAAAGCTCTTCCATTATTATAAGAAGCTTAAAAAAATGAAATTTTCTAAATGGATTTTGTAAAAATGAGATAGAAAAAGTTTTCATAAAAAAAAAAAAAAAAAAATCAAAAGAATTTACAGAATATTAAGTTGTACCAGAGATGAGTAAGGTCAGAAATAGGTTTGGTTAAATCATGTTAAATAACAAAATACTCTGCTTCTTAGCTGTAACACCTAACTAGAATATTTAAGTTACTTAATATTTAAATATTAATCACCATATTAAGAAAATGAGATAAAAAAAATTAAATCGAAATATGAAAGTGAAAGAGAGCTGAATGGTTATGTTCAATGGATAGAAGTAAATATAACAATACAAACTTGATCAAAAACGAGAACATTTTATTATAATATACAATAAAAAGTTGACTCAAGAAATAGAAATTTGGCCAAAATATAAATTCGACTGAACAAATAATCACAAATAATCACACACTACCAAATGATTAAAAAATAATTGACTCAGCATTTCTTTTTTTTAAATAATAGGAAAAAAATATTTTTGATTGAAAACTAAAAATTGAAATATGCCCAGTTTAATTTTGTTTTTAATAATCTAAAAAATACATCTGAAAATCCTTTGTCAATAAACCAATAAGAAAATGATAAAAGAAAAAAACTATAATTCTCATTTTTTATTATATCTCAATTAAAAAAATAAACTTTCTGCAAAGCATTTACTATTCTAATAAAAAAAAAAAGAAATCTTTATTTATAGCTTAGAAAACAAATATGCAAAAATAACTTATTAGTAATTTTTGAATTGCTAAATAAACTATGTTAAGAGAGTAGCAATCAATACTACACTCCATCAATTATGATGGTTGCCTACCAAATCTGCATTTAGATAGTCAACTTAAAATACATACATGCATATGATATCAATCAATTTAGATTTTGTCTGAATATTTTCTGACTAAAAGGTTAAACAGCTGTTGATATTAATTATGAAATCATTGTAAAGTCATGTTGAGTTTCTGTCAAGTCTAAATTTTATATAAATTTTGTTGATTTAACATTCATCATATTAAAATACTATTCAAAAGTTTACTATCAATAAAAGATAGTTAACTATGGGTTAAAGTGGATTTATTTTATTAATTTGTGCAATAGATTAATTTGATATCGGGATGCTGTTTCATTAATAGATAGATAACACTATCTATCTATCTATATATATATATATATATAGAGAGAGAGAGATAGATAGATAGAGAGAGAGAGGAGAGAGAGAGAGAGATTGTAATGATCTGCTTGATATAGTTTGTTCAGGCACCATCTGCAATACTTTCAGGAAATATCCAGGCACAAATCCATTATTTATATTAATAAAATTAGATATTTTCTTAAAAATGTGATGATCATCATTAAATAATCCACTATTCATAATATCAGGCCAAATCATATAAAACTGTGCTATTGCCAATGAAGTGGACATGAAATTATTATACAGATAAAACAATTTATGTCTAAAACAGTTCAACACACTCTATTTAAACCAATAATAAAATAATAATTTATTTGCAAAATATCATAATTGCCATAAAATATATAATTTTCATTTACTATAAACATGTTTCCTTTACCAGCTATATAATATAATTTGTCTTTTGGGTTACACCATAAGTGAACAGTAAAGATTTATTTAATAATCACTTCTCAATCATCTCTTGATGAAACAAATTTATACTAACAATCATATTTTCTATAAAATACCCAACTTAACATTAATTTTAAAATAAAAAATTATAATATTAACATAATTTTATGATCAAGTGCATTTGACATTAAATAAAATACCAGACCTTTAATACACCATGATATAATCCTAAACTTGACTAACCAAGTCACACATATATATTTAATATGAAATTTAAATTCCAACTTCATCTTCAGTACAAATCTTGACACATCTATACTCACTATAACAATAATTCTAGGGTGTGGCCACTTTGGGTCTAAATTCCTTTTTAATAATAACTTAATTAACTAAGGTGATCCTTTTGAATCTGCCTTTTAATTTAAGACATGAAACCATGAATACATTTATCATATAGATATTGTATAATTTAACCATTCAAACTAGTGATCTAAACAACAGTACTCATAAAATAATTTTTAATGCACATAAATCTAATTAATAGTAATTAATATAAGGATTAATCTACATACAAAATAAGCCTAATGGAAATTAAAATAATGGTTATTTTGAGAAAACTTTTTTTTTATTTTGATCAAAAAAAACAACTTAATGACCCTTTTAAATTCCTATTAATTAAAACCAATTTTTTATCTAAAAGTTTTCTTAATTTTTTAAGCAACATATGATTCAGTAATTTAAAATCAATTATAATAATTTTATCAAAAACTATCATTTAAAAAAATTTGTTAATCTAAAAAATAGATGAAGTAAATTTTATAATTACTGGTACTATTTATTATTACATGAAAACAAGCTTGTTTTAGATTTCTTTTTTTTTAATTATCAAAAGCAGAATAAACATTAAATAGACCTTTTTAAATATTTGATTTAACTATATTAATTTTTAATAATTTTACATTTAAAATTATTATTTAACCCTTAATGGTTATTCCAGTTTTTAAATATGACAAAAAAAATTTCTATTATATATATATATATATATATATATATATAATAGAAATTTTTTTTGTCATATCATATATATATATATATATATATATATATATACGCATGTGAAAACACACAATATTTTGTTGTATGCCATGAGACAGATGACTGTCTCATATTTCTCCACATGGAGAAAAGGAAAAGAAAAATGAAACATACTCTTAACAATATTTTACATGATATACATGTATAATTAAAACAAAGTTCTTACATCAAACTATGTACTCATCATTTTTTCTAGAGATTTGGCATGCATTTGACAGCTAACAAAATGAATAGTGCATTGCAATCCTGAAATAGATAAAGAATTCAGCCATTGGACTACAAATAAACAATGAAGCATGAACACCAAAAGTGCTATCTTAATTTAGACACTATAAGCTATGTACAACCCAAAATAAAAATAATAATGCAAAAATCTTTGTAAAGTTCTGCTCCTTTAAGTCTTAGGATCTGGTAAATACAGAACTCTGTCTTGCTCATTTCCTTGAAGACATAGAGGCTTGGGTTTATGGAAGGTTTTTATTAAATGAATCATAATAAACAATATAAAATCTGAAAATAGGTTGGAGTAATGTCTGAAACACAATACATCTTGGAGTCACATAAAAACATTGTATCCTCAAGTCAATGACAAAACCCTTTTCTCATCATCAAAACTGAAAATACTGCTGAACAAACTCAAACAGTCAAAAACCTAATTCAATCTCCAAAATTATTCTTTGATTTTCTGTTCAACTTTAAACATGAAATTTATAAATATATACTATTACCATTCTATAATCTATAAATAATTATCAAATAAACAAATTTTTATCACAGTAATTAATTTGTTAATATTAATTTTGCATAAAATGTATATTTTTTTTCTTTCTCAGATATGGTTATATTTGAAATCAAATTGTGTGATTATTTTGTAGTAGTGACAACCAGTATTTGATTATTGAGCCCCCATGTGATGGCATTACCATCCCCACATTTAATAAACAAAATTAAATATACAATGAATATAATGAGTATGAAAGATCAGCAAAGGAGTAAACTAACTATAATTCTACTTAGCATTACTAATAAATAATAATAATTAATGATCAGCATTATATAAAGAACAGTAAAAAAATCAACAATCAATCCTGTGACTGAATTTAAAATAGGCCCACTATAGATAGACTAATTATTTAACCATTTCCAAATTTGGGGCAAATTAGATAAACAATAATTTGGATGCACAGATTTAAGTGTTAATCTATATAAAAAATTAAATAATGATGAAATATTGTAATATGTTGATCATCATCAATGCTCTGACCACATAGTATCATTAATGCACTGGGCAACTGTAAACTTAATTTCTAATAATAAAAAAAATAAAAATGTAGTACTTGGACTTTAATAGATATAACTTTGTGCCATTCAGCTTTATCATCTGAATATCCAAAACAACAAAATAAATTTGTAATTCATATAACTAATCATTATGTACTACTCTAACTCCTTGAGAAAAAAGTCTATAACTGTTACTCTGAGCAAAAGATAATACCAACATAAGAAATAAATTCACTAGAATAACATAAAACAATGCCATATAAATTTATTATGTGGCAACAATAACAATAAAATAAAAGATCTGTTAAGTATACTATAAATATTAATTCATCATTATGATTTTGATTAAAATAATGCAAAAAAGTACTATAACATTGTAATTTACTGATATTTCAATATGTTTACATAAAACATATATTTAATCACACATATGTGCCTGTATAATATAAAATTAACATATTTGTATTGTCATAGTTTAATAAAAAAAATGCATTTTAATAATAAACAAATAATGACTGATTAAATATATATATGGGTACCCATTTAAATGTGTGCACACACTAGCATTTATATTCTAGGATATTTTATTTGTCAAAAAAATTAAATCCATATTATTATATTTTTACAAAACAATTAATTCAATGTTGAGAATATAGGTAAAGTGCAGACATATGTGCATACAATAAAGATAATATGAATCTTCAATAAATCAGTTATTAGTCCATTATTTTTAATTGTAAGTAACAGTTTTAAAAGAAAACATTAGTTTTAGGTTACATTGAAAGTTCTTTTAAAACTCAGGATTTTGTTTCTTCATTTACAATATTTAATTTAAGAAAGATTTCCAAATTCATCTTTCTAATTCCAAAATAAAATCAAAAGTGAAATAAATCTTTTATAAATGTTAATAAGAGAAAATCATCTGGAGACAAACTGATTATTTAATCTTACTTTCTTTCTATATATTTTAAATGGATAATATAGTCATGAGTTATTAACTTTCAAAACTGACAACTTAAGGATTTTAAATGCAAACTTAAAGTGTTAAAAATAATGTCATTTTCAATATTTTACTCATCAGCACATATCTATTCATGAAGTAGTTCTCTTATATGCATACTATATAAATATAAGATTGTGGTAACTATTTTTTGTATATAGATTAATCAGCATAAGTATAAATTTGTAGCATGATAATCTTTCAGTTTTCTGACTAGTACTGGAATCTCTCAGTAAGCTGGCCTGTTCTAAAACACTAGACTAGCTTACTGACATCTTCAGGGAAGGTATAAATCAGGTAACTGTTGACATTCAGTCAACATCATTCAGGTTATCTAATTTTATAAACTTCACATAAGCAAGTCATACAGTACAAAAATATGACCTATGAACCACAGAAAAGCATAGTCATTAATTCTATGTGAATTTAAATTCTATAGTCATAAAACTAGCAGCAGCTTTACTTATTGGCTTTAGTTATAATTTCATAATCATAATAATGATGTAATGATGTAATATTACTTTTTTCAAATCCACTATTTTATAGTGTATCATTGAATTTAAAAACATAATTATGCAAGCTTTATCTTTCTCAAAAAAATCAAGTTAATGACATTTTTCAATTTATATTAATTAAAACCAATTTTTTATTTTAAAGTTTTCTTAATTCTTTAAACAACATATGATTTAATAATTTAAAATCAATTATAATAATTTTATTAAAAGCTTTTTAATTTACAAAGTTTTTTAAATCTAATTAAAAATAAATGGGAGAATTTTATAATTACTAGTCCTATCTATTATTACATGAAAACAAGCTTGTTTTAGATTTCTTTTTTTTAATTACCAAAATCAGAATAAATATTAAATAGACCTTTTTAAAATTTTTATTTAAAATTATTATTTAACCCTTAACTGTTATTCCAGTTTATATATTTTAAATAATCTACAAAAAAAATTGTTTATATTCATTTCTACTATTTCTTTCAACTATATATATATATTGTAATGATCCGGAGAATGTAAACTAAATGGTATCTGCACTACAGGGCGCCATCTAGGCATTTGAACCTAGAAAAATTTATAAAGTAGGCAGATACGTAAGTAAAAAAAAAATTTTTTTTTTTTTTAAATATTTTGGTTCCAGTCGTTAGCCCATGTCACTAGCTCAGCAGAATAGCAGAAATTAAATAATATAATCTAAGAGTATATATAAAAAAGAATAAAATAAGCCACTGCCAGTAATTAGCACACAAACATTTATTTATGCACATATATATAAGATTGAAAATTGTTTTAGTATCACTTTACATTTTAACATTTAACATTATTTTTAACTTTACTTTAGATTTTAAATTACATTTTAATTTCTATTATATTATAAGTTTACATTTTAATTAAGTTCGCATAGATGGGATTATAAAAGCTTGTTTTAATATGTTGCGTATAGATCAGTTACATAGATTACAACGGTCAAAAACATTTCAAAATCAACATAAATGATCAAAATATAAAATCATTGATACTGACAATTGCAGAGGGAAATTTATAAGTAACCCAATAGTATTCACCATAAGGTACTTGCATTGTCACCAATAACTTAAAAGACATCCGAATATAAACATTTTAGATACTCACCATAAGGTATCATTATTTATCGAATGTCTATATATTTTGAGCAAATATGAAAACCCAAAACATATTTAACCGATAACCAATCCATGCAAATGTCTATAAATAACTTAAATTTAATGCATTTTTGTTTAGTGTCGAGTATGAATAGACTACATAGATTTGCATTTGAAAATAAACATTCTATCCCTATTTAACCTTAGGCTAAAATTCGTAGTCAAACTGGCATCAATTCATCTGATATATTGATGTATTCAATGTAATACAGAATATGGCAGCACCAAAAAGATTAAGAGAAAACATTGACTCTCATCAGATAGGAATATTACATCTATCTAACGAGAAGAACAAAAAAAAAACTCCATAGAAAGGAACTGCGTTCTCTGTCTTATAATTCACTACATCTACTAACTACATCAATATATCCAATCCATTGACTTAATCTAACAATGACCCAAATAACCTAAGATTACACTCCCCTAATATAACTTTACATATCTATACAACCATTCATGCCCAACTTAAGTTTAACATTTATATAATTAATTTAACGAAAAACAAAAATCATGATAAAACTTAAAGAACAAAAAATAAATAAATAAATGGAAATGATTTTAAATATATATATAAAAAAGATATACATCAAATAACATTATTAATAAATTAAGTTGGTCAGATAGGATAATATTGCAATCATTTAAATCTGGAAAGTTTTAATTTAATGTTCATTATTTATAAAGTTCTTACGGTTTAAAACAGTTCATCTTTATCCGTTGCTTGCCATGAATGTGAATTCCCATGCCGTCCTAAGATTGGTATTCTGTTGGCTGATTTATTTATCCATCCGGAGGCTTTTTGCTTTTATTGGTCCTCAATGTAGAAAAACAATAGTTCATTTCTCTTTCTTTCTTAGCAAAACTGAAGAGATTGAAGAGTGCGTCTTTTCCATCCCTTCTCCTTCACTTCCGCACTAACACATATCTGTCACATCGTAAATAATCTATCCTTAATAATTTTCAAACTTGTCCTTTTATATTAATTTGAAGGATTGAATTTACATTACGTCATCGATGCGATGGTCCTTTCGCTGAGGTCCGATTCCATAGGGATTTCTTTTTATTTGCTAAAAGTTTCTATTGTTTTCCTATCTGACTGATGTTTTTACATTTAAATGCCCAAGGCTGGTTTTCATTTAACTAATTAAAACAATCATTTCCATTTCTGATTAATTAATGTGTTTTCCAAGATTAAAGATATATTTTTATCTCTAAATCTTTTCAAGTTTTTGTTTTTAAAATACCTTTCTATTTTTAATAAAGTTTTATTTTAATAATTTTTTTTTTATCTGTGCGATTTATATATACGAGTTTAAGATGATATTTAATTTCAATTTTTAATTCTTAAAGAAAATTTTTAAATGCGAACATGTTTAATAATAAAAACACAATGTAATGTCGTCTGTGCTTGTTACATATCAGTAAAGTTGCTTAAAAAAAATGATAAAAAAAAAAAAATTTTACTTAGGGTTAGTAATTATGGTACACGATTAACAAAAACATTTACAAAACATCCGGTTAGTAATTTTACAAAAAGACTATATACAAAAAAAAATGTTTACTATCATTCTCCTAAGGACCATTTACGTTTACACCTTCTCCCCCTGAGAATTCTATTTTATTTTATACATTTTATTTTTACTCACGGCATGACAAGCAAATTATTTAAATTATTTAGGAAGGTTGCATTGAAGTAAATATATTTTGAAAGATAATGGGTTTATGTGTGTATATTTGCAGCACAATTATAAATACCACCAACTTATTTATGATTTATTGAAATGCTTATATAGGATTACACTGAAGTAAATTCCCAAAAGTACTCTCTGTAAGGTACCACATTTACCATCATAAACTTACGTGGCTGTGCACTCCTATACACATTAAAGCATAATTTATATTAAAAAAAAAAAAACATATCAATTCCAACCTTTTGACTTTCTTTTTAACAAAATACAGTTTAAAATTATTTATACTTTCTCGCATTTAATATATATGCGCAATTTCTTCTGGCAGTGCTTTTAAAACATAATTCAAACTATGACTTTACGATAAACTGATAAAAATATATTTATATTTCAGGAAAAAAAAATATTATGGGCATGATTCACTTTGAAAATTCTCAGGGCACTCATGTTTATTAAAGATCGGCCCAAGTTGGTTCGCCAGTTAACGATCCAGAGAATATGATCTTAACGTGATCTGCACTACAGGGCACCATCTAGGTATTTGAACCTAGAAAAATTTATAAAGTAGGCAGATATGTAAGTAAAAAAAAAAAAAAATTTTTTTTTTTTAAATATTTTGATTCCAGTCATTAGCCCATGTCACTAGCTCAGCGGAATAGCAGAGATTAAATAATATAATCTAAGAGTATATAGAAAAAAGAATAAAATAAGACACTGCCAGTAATTAGCATACAAACATTTATTTATGCACATATATATAAGATTGAAAATTGTTTTAGTATCAGTTTACATTTTAACATTTAACATTATTTTTAACTTTACTTTAGATTTTAAATTACATTTTAATTTCTATTATATTATAAGTTTACATTTTAATTAAGTTCGCACAGATGGGATTATAAAAGCTTGTTTTAATATGTTGCGTATAGATCAGTTACATAGATTACAATGGTCAAAAACATTTCAAAATCAACATAAATGATCAAAATATAAAATCATTGATACCGACAATTGCAGAGGGAAATTTATAAGTAACCCAATAGTATTCACCATAAGATACTTGCATTGTCACCAATAACTTAAAAGACATCCGAATAAATACATTTTAGATACTCACCGTAAGGTATCATTATTTATCGAATGTCTATATATTTTGATCAAATATGAAAACCCAAAACATACTTAACCGATAACCAATCCATGCAAACGTCTATAAACAACTTAAATTTAATGCATTTTTGTTTAGTGTCGAGTATGAATAGACTACATAGATTTGCATTTGAAAATAAAACATTCTATCCCTATTTAACCTTAGGCTAAAATTCGTAGTCAAACTGGCATCAATTCATCTGATATATTGATGTATTCAATGTAATACAGAATACGGCAGCACCAAAAAGATTAAGAGAAAACATTGACTCTCATCAGATAGGAATATTACATCTATCTAACGAGAAGAACAAAAAAAAAAAACTCCATAAAAAGGAACTGCGTTCTCCGTCTTATAATTCCTTCCATAGGCAAACGGGTGAGTGCGGCGTATATATAAACGATTCTGCCAGTAGCGAATCTCCGACTACATCTACTAACTACATCAATATATCCAATCCATTGACCCAATCTAACAATGACCCAAATAACCTAAGATTACCCTCCCCTAATATAACTTTACAAATCTATACAGCCATTCACGCCCAACTTAAGTTTAACATTTATATAATTAATTTAACGAAAATCAAAAATCATGATAAAACTTAAAGAACAAAAAATAAATAAATAAATGGAAATGATTTTAAATATATATATATAAAAGATATACATCAAATAACGTTATTAATAAATTAAGTTGGTCAGATAGGATAATATTGCAATCATTTAAATCTGGAAAGTTTTAATTTAATGTTCATTATTTATAAAGTTCTTATGGTTTAAAACAGTTCATCTTTATCCGTTGCTTGCCATGAATGTGAATTCCCATGCCGTTCTAAGATTGGTATTCTGTTGGCTGATTTATTTATCCATCCGGAGGTTTTTTGCTTTTACTGGTCCTCAATGTAGAAAAACAATAGTTCATTTCTCTTTCTTTCTTAGCAAAACTGAAGGGATTGAAGAGTGCGTCTTTTCCATCCCTTCTCCTTCACTTCCGCACTAACACATATCTGTCACATCGTAAATAATCTATCCTTAATAATTTTCAAACTTGTCCTTTTATATTAATTTGAAGGATTGAATTTACATTACGTCATCGATGCGATGGTCCTTTCGCTGAGGTCCGATTCCATAGGGATTTCTTTTTATTTGCTAAAAGTTTCTATTGTTTTCCTATCTGACTGATGTTTTTACATTTAAATGCCCAAGGCTGGTTTTCATTTAACTAATTAAAACAATCATTTCCATTTCTGATTAATTAATGTGTTTTCCAAGATTAAAGATATATTTTTATCTCTAAATCTTTTCAAGTTTTTGTTTTTAAAATACCTTTCTATTTTTAATAAAGTTTTATTTTAATAATTTTTTTTTTATCTGTGCGATTTATATATACGAGTTTAAGATGATATTTAATTTCAATTTTTAATTCTTAAAGAAAATTTTTAAATGCGAACATGTTTAATAATAAAAACACAATGTAACGTCGTCTGTGCTTATTACAATATTTTATATATATATATATGCACACACACAATACTATGTTATTGTATGCCATAGAGAAATAAAATACAGTTGTAACAATATTTTCCATGATATATATATATATATATAATTAAAATGAAGTTCATTTTTCAAACTATATACTCATCACTGTTTCTAGAGATTTTACAGGTATCTGACCATTAACAGAACAAATAGTGCCTTTCCAATCCTGAGATAGATAAAGAATTCAGTCATTGGACTACAAGTAGACAATGCAGTATGACCAATGCAAAGACTTTGTAAAGTCTTGCTCCTTTGAGTCTTAAGGGCTGGTAAATACATAATTATGCTTTGCTCTTTTTCTTGGGAGTCATGGCAGTACTATGTTAACTGAACCATAATAAATAATAATAAATATAAAATCTAAAAGTGGGTTGGAGCAATGCATGAGATGGAACGCACTTTGGAGTTGCATGAAAATATTGTATTCTCAAGCCAATGATAAAACCTTTCATTCATTGTCAAAACTGAAAGTATAGCTAACCAAACTCCTAAAAAACCTAATCCAATCTCCGAAATCATACTTTGATTTTCTTTTCAACTTTAAATATGAACTCCATAAATATAAACTAACATCTCCATTCTATAATCTAAATTCTCTTGTCACATATTTTGGAGTAAAATTAATTGACTTTTTTATTAGATTATTTTTCACTGATCTCCCATGCTCATTCATTGGTTATTCAATCCTTTTATACTTAAATTTTGTATGATGTATTGAGTGGGATTGATGATGATGAGTGCCATTAAACCAGGTTTATTCCAGAATTCTTACTATTACAATATTTTGTTTTAAAAAATAGTTAACATTTTAACATACATAAAAGAAAAGAATGATACAAATTGTGATATTCTATATTCTTTATCAGAGCTAAAAAAGATAATAGTATATATATATAACAGTAAACCCCGACTTTTGTTTAACAAAACATTCTCTTCTCTTTTTTTTTTCCAATCATTTAAATAGCTTACCATGCACATATGAATGGTTTATACCTAATAAAAGTAGTTACTTATAAATAAAATTAACTGTAATTAGCTATAATTAGTATATTTTAAGAGATTGCCATAAAATTAAACTTAAAATGATTATTTTAGAATATCAGTTTAATCGATAAACAGTTTTGTTAGACTTAAGTATGAATATCAGACTGTAGCATAAAATTTTGTAGTTGAGATTCTCTCTACAGTTCATTGTGTGGATTTTTAAGTGGACTAGTATTTTCCCTTTATGGCTTGAATTAATTGATTTATTTTATCATTAAATTTTTTTTTAAAAGTATACTATACTGTCACTTATTCAATTTCTAGATAGATGAGAATTCCTCTCCTCTTATATATAGTTCTGTCTAAAGCATACTCTTAAAATTATTTGATGTTTAGGTATTTTCTTTATTCATATAAAGTAGGATTTCCTTTAACATAGATTGATCAGGCTCATCTGTGTAGATCCTGATTAGACATCAGACGGCCAGTAGTTGCTTTTTTTAGCCATTCCTAATCATGATGCTACAGTGTAAAGTAAAAAATAATAAGTTCAAGAAAACCTTGACTAAATATACTATAAATTTCTCGTTTACAGCCCTTTGATGATCTCTTTATTTTACTTCAGTTTATTTTAATTAAATTTCATTTCCAATATGCAATAATTATTTAATTGATTGAATTTTTACTTTGCTTTCAATTTCTTATCTCCAACTTTAAATTAAAACCATTCTTAATCATTTAATTGCTTTATTTTTAATCTATTTTTGTTAATATTAATCTACATAATGTAAACAACTCATTCAAACATTAAACGTACATTCTTTTAAATATTTTAATTTTAAATCTTTGATAAGAAAACTATCTACATTGTTTTAACCTATTTTATTATTTAGTTTCTCTCAAACGTAATCATTTATAATATATCCTATTACATTATTTATAATTACTTTAAAATATTACTTTTAATATTTCATTTTAAAATTTCAACATTATGTATTATTATTTGTAATAATTTATTCTAAAATTTTACTGCTATTATTATTATTATTACTTTCAATAATTTACTGTAATGTATTTCTATTATTTAATATAACTTTAAGATTTTTGTAATGCTATTTTTATTAGCTTTCCTTCAACAACTGAAAAACAGCTCATATCATGTGGAAAATCATATAGATGACCACAACACGAATAAGACCTTATTCATTTCGATATATAACTACACTCATTGATTTTATAAATGTTTATCTTTTAGCAAGCATTTATCAAAAAAGTCATCTTTTAATAAATACAAAAACCTTTATTAATCATTATTTATTATAAGAAAAATTATTATATTTCATGTAATACTTTCCCTGAAGAAGGTTATAAAAATAACTGAAACTACTTCTATGTTTGTAATAGCTATTTCTAAAATGTATTATTATCATTAATACTTTATTGCTCTATTATATATATATGTGTGTGTGTACATTTAATTGTAAAGTTTAAGTTTTGAAATCAAACAAGTCACAATTTCAATATATATATATATAAAATCAGAATTTTATATCTGTTTGAAGTTCAGACATTGCAAAACTCTAGTACATCTGATGAATAGTGAATAATTTATTAAATAAAAAATACATGTGTAATAAAATAGTATAGTCTGGATTCTATACTGGTGGATAGTTTCATTAAGATTAATTTCAAAACTTAAAAAATACATAAATAAATTGAAAGATTTAATTAATTGCATCTATTTCTACAACAGTTACCAATCATATATATTATCAGACAATATAAGTTTATTGTTTCATAAAATGTTTTAATGTGAATAGAAATTATAGTCATGTATTTTCATATTAATGACTTAAAACATCAGATATATTAATAACGAATAAAAATTTAAGCTAGGAATTAAACAAGTTGCAATTTCAATATATAGGGAAATAACTGTTATACTTCACTTCTATGAAATGTAATAAATTATAACATAGAATCATATATCAAAGATCTCACCTTTGTTAGGTTTAAGCATAATCTTCTAAATAAGAAAATAAAGCAATTTTACAGTAAGCTTGATTCTAATTCCTTTCCTTTTGGATGACAGGCTATGGTTACTTCTACCATATATCCTATACTCATCAAAACATTCAATAAAAATATTTCCCCCCACTTACCACCTCACTTTTGGCACCCCACTTTTATCAACAGATTCTTGAACATCTCAAAGGACAGACTTAAATCTGATCTCACTCCTTGAATGGTATATGGAATCCAAAGTCCCCATATAGGATGAAAATTATTTATTATGGAGAATTCCAGGCATCTTTGTTCACACAAGTGTTGCAGCACCAATATGCATATAAAAAAACCACAGCCAAGCCATAGTGTAACTCAGTCTGTTTCAAGCATCAGAAATCCACAGGACATCTCTTCACCACATTCTCTGCAGCTATTCAATATATCAAAAGAGAGAAGACTCCATGTAGAAGATCAGGAGGCATACTATATAGATAATTCTGCACACTCCATCAACCATAAAGATTAATCCTTTCTCCTCTCAAAAAATGAACTCTGATTCTAACAACTCACTTTATTTTACATAAATTTAAATATCCTCTATTATACATATACAAACTTGCACATTCTTTCCACTACCTTATAACATTCTTCAGCTATGAATATGAGAGCAGTAAAATAAGCTCTAGAAAGTACTTAATCTTAGTTTTGTTTTTCAAATTCATAACCATCTCTTTAGCAGCATCTTATCACATTATTTATGATTTATTAAATTTTAATATCTTTAAATTCATATTTTTGTTTTTATTAATGCATCTTTCATTTTAACTGTCTTATCACAATCATCAATCAGACTAGAAGTCTCACCATGAAGGCATCCACTTCACATTTTCAAGTGAAAGAAATACATAGCACATGTTATAATTTATTTTCATATACATACTTTTAGATATATTTAAATTTATCTTTATGCATATATTTTTAGATATATTTCAAACTTGTATTCCATCACATATTTAATGAAATTATAGTCATATGAAAAGAATAAATGATCACCAAGATATATATTTTATACTGAACCAGCAATCATCAGATGAACCAGATCACAATCTCACATATTTTCATCATTTATTTAATATTAATTTGATAGCAAATTATTATAGTTTGATTACAAAAGTAAAACGTTCTGAACTCACAACTTCTACACAAACCACTTTATGTAAATATATTAATAATTATTACTAATAACTTAATTTGACTTTCAAATGCTTGAATGCTATGATAAGAAAATCTTAGAATTTACTTGTTTTAGGTTAGGCTTAGTGCCTTCAAAACCTATTTATGTTCTCATATTCATAGCACTGATTGTTGAGTAGGAGGGCAGGTGTGTGTGTGTATATATATATGTTTGTGTGCGTGTTTATTTGCATTTATTCAAATGTATGCAGCAAATTAGATGGCCCACTTTTATTAAATTAGAAATTATTCTTAACCCAATTATAAAGTTTAAATCTCGTTAACTTAACCCAATTATAAAGTGTAAATCTCAGTTAATGAGTATAGGTATTTCCCATGGTAATAATTTTGATAACAATCACAATACTACTCTCACACAAGTTAGGGACTAGTTTCTAACTACTTTTAAGAAATGTAGAAGGGTATATAATACATTGCACTGTAATATATATTTTTTAAGTTTTTATTTTATCAATGCATCTTTCATCTTAGCCCAATTCTATTACACCAACTGTAAGCCCAGAATTCATACCAACATTTTTCACCATGAATGCATTTTGAAACATCCACACTACTTTTTCAAATGAACAAGACATACATAGCATATGTTATAATATATCATCACATAAATATTTTTGAAGTTATACTTAAATTTAACTTCATATATATATATATGCAAATTTTCATTTCTGAAATATATGATCAAAGACATAAAAAAAAAAAAAGAAATGATTATTGAAATATGCATTTCATACTAAACAAGCACTCATCAGTTGCCCCAGATTATAATCTCTGATACATATCTTAATTATATGTTTAGCATAGATATCAAATTAATATACTTTGATTCTAAGTGTCAAATGTTCTGAACTCACAAATTTAACACAACTCACTTTATGCAAATATATTGATGATTATTACTAATCAATTGTTAAACTAGAAATTATTCCTAGTCCAAATATACACTTTATATCTCAATTAATGAATAATATGTCTGTAGTATTATAGAAATATCATCACCTGAGTTTCTTTGACCATGTTGACTGTTTTGCTAACTTTCACTACACCATTCTCACTGGTAGGAACTGGCTTCTATCTGCTTTTGAAGCCTTATATATGTGGTGATTATTATATCTGATGCAGAGTTTCAAACCTCTAGCCTCATCTAATGAATAGACATTAATCTATAAAATACACATATAATGAGACAACATGGTCTGGATTTTTATACTGATGGATGAAAATCACATTAGGATGGACTTCAGTTAAATATGTTTCTGCAATATAATAGACAACAATTATTTATCCTGAAAAAAGAATAATCTATATTAAAAAAATATTTTGTAACAAAATATAGATTCCTAAACTTAGATAATTTTTGTTATCATGATTCAGTGATGAGGATTAAAACAAGAATTAAATATTTAAGTTAAAAGTAGAAAATATTGCCATACATATTAGACATGTAAAACCAATTATTAATACCCCATATACCTTTCTTACTGAATTTAGTTAACATTGGCATGCAAATATATGCGTGTGTGAACGTAAACCGGTAACAGAGCAGAAATTTTTATATCAATGTTAAAACTTTCTGAACATAGTTCTA
Organism: Epiperipatus broadwayi; assembly: GCA_028023455.1. Taxonomy (NCBI): domain Eukaryota; kingdom Metazoa; phylum Onychophora; class Udeonychophora; order Euonychophora; family Peripatidae; genus Epiperipatus; species Epiperipatus broadwayi. The sequence continues at coordinate 315,509 of JAQFVV010000182.1, read as the reverse complement.
AATGGAAAGTTAATAGGAATAAAACTTTTGTATGTTTTTAATTTTGTTTTCCTATAGTACCAAAAAGTGGGCTAAACTTTTTTTCTTTACATATTCTTTCTTTTAAATTTGTCTAGTCATATGAATAGAATAAAAACTGTATAAATGCAATCCAAATTATTATTACTATTAAGTTGATCATTATTATTGATCATCATCATTAAAATTAATTTTAACTTATCGCAGACTTCATGTTTCCTTTTTTTTTAAAAAAAAAATTTTTTTTCAAAGAAATATAGTAGTTCTGAAATGTATCAAATGACTGATTACAATTTCATTAGGTTCCTGTTTTGACATTTTACTTATTTATGCTTTTTATATTTTATTAAAAGTCATGAAACGTTATTTGAAACTAGTTTAAATTAAGTTTTTCATATTTCTTGTAATTGTTATATTTTTTCATCCAAGTCCTATGCTATATAAATAATTAATTCTATCTTGTTTATTTCATTTTCATATTATGTTTTAATAATTGCTTATTAAAAAATTTAAAAAAATAGATATTGCATTGATTATGACCTGCTTTGTTACTAATTATACAATTCAACATGTTTTATTTCATTTTGCATACTATATTCAGAAGATAGATATTTGAGATTATTCCATTTTCTTTGGAAATTATGTCTGTTATGTTTATCACAATACATATTAATATTTACTAAGGCCGTAACCTCAAGAATGTGCATGTAAAAATGCGATAGTAAGAACCTCTACAGGTCTTAACCACAAGCTTATGTTTTGGAAGAAAAGAGGGGAACCCCCAAAGAGGGGAACCCCTTCTTTACTTCAACCTACTTTCTATATAAATAGGTGAAGCTGAAGTGGTTAGATCTGAGAGCATGAAGCCATTCAATACTTCACTGATTAAGTCCACATTTCTTATTACACATTAATACTCATGAAATCTTTCGATTTACAATGAGTCAATGGAAAGATCTTATAGTTTGAAATTTATTATGATAATTTAAAGTTGTAATTATAAATTTATTTAAATGCATATTGATTAAGTAAGTAATATTTACTAAGGCTGTAACCTCAAGAATGTGTGCATAAAAATGCGATAGTAGGGCCCTCTACAGATCTTAACCACAAGCCTACATTTTGGAAGAAAAGAAGGGTATTGATTTATTTATTTCTATGTTGTGTTTAAAAATTCTTTATAATATAATTTTAGTATTAAGATAGAACAATTCTGCTACAAATTATGAAATTTACTATATTTGTTTTATTCTCTACATCACATTTAATAATTACATTCCATCAAATTTTAGAAGCTAAGTATTTATAGTTCAATTTTTTATTACAAATTAATGTACTCACCATCACCGACTTTGTATCATTCTATCTTATCATACTACAAATAATTAAATCCAGGAGAGAACAAAAATTGTCTTCTATATTCTTAACTAATTTACTTTGTCACAGATATTCTATATACATGTTGTTTGTCCAACCCATCTTTATTATTTTTTGTTTGGCTTTAGGAAAAATAGCATATAACCAATTTTTTCTATTATAGAAGTTTTAAATTTTGCTTATTTTTTTATTTACATATCTTTATTTTCATTAGACAAGAATATCTTCATTATTAGTAAAATTAATTCATTAAACTTTTATGATTTATAGAATGCTGTTTTATATGCTGCATTACTTATCCTGAATAAAGAATCAACTTATCTGTAAAATCTCTGATTCTCTACCTAAATGTATAAATATTAATAAATTATTACAATAAACTATTAGTAAATAAATAATCATTTGGAAATTGTATTAAAATGAATATTTTCGAGTTAATTAATGTCTTTAAAATGTTTTGGAACTGTAATGGGGAAAAGATAAGAGTGTGATATACGCAAAAATAAAAATAGCTCTCATCCTGCAAATGCTTAGATATTTGAGTCATAAGTTCTTGATTTATTATTATAGAAATATATCTCTCTTCTTAGCATACTTATAATTACTTGATATTACATGATATGTCAGAATTTGTTATGCTTTTACTTATCTTTATTAATATATTGAATGTGGATTTAGGTTATAATTTATTTTCGCAGTCAAAAAATAAAACTATATTTACTACACTTTCTTGATGTTTAAAATATATATTTTAACTACTGACAATAAGATCCTGACTTTTTTTATATTTGGATTTGATGGCAAGCAAAGCTTGTGGTATCCAGTTATACATTTCCATATCTAAATGCACACATGTATGTTTGTGCAAACATGCATATACACATTTTTTCCACATTAAAATTTGAAAGTCATAAAATATTTTGTAGATCTTGAATTTGAAAAATATGACGGCAATATATTAAAAATTATAGCCACATAATATGGACTTAAACTCAGTCCTATGTGTTTATTTTAATTATAATAGTTCTGAAATGATAAATAAATATTATTCTATTTTTCATTTTGATACATAACCTTTTTTTATCAACAATCAATTTGTCATTTTCTTTTTTGTTTTTGAAAATAATTAGTTCTGAATCAAATATATTTTTTAAATGCTGTAAATAAGTTATAATTAACAGTGAACTCTAATCAGGTTTTATTAAGTATTTATTGAGTCTATTTATTTAATGTCATTACCTCATGAACCTCGAATGCTTAGTTTATTACTTATGTAGTAGCAAGATAATTGAATTGGATTCAAACTTGATTCTGGCATTCTCCTATTTAAATCCTTTGATGAACAGTGTATTCACTACACTTTATTGTTCAATAGTTAAGATAAACCACTAAACATCACATGATCATCATTTCTCACGCTTGCTCATAACTGTTTTAAAACTCTGGCTTGCACTGAGTGGCACTACTGTATGGTGAGTTTTGCCAGTTTTAATTTAGTTAAGATAAAGAAAGTTGTTAAATTGATGTTAAGTTTTGTATTCAATTACAATGTACTACTAAATCACTCTTGAAAGAATTCTTTTTTTAGTTAATAGTTATTGTAAAATAAATATTTTAAAGTTTATTCTATTAATTAAAAGCTTGTTAACTAACTTTGTGAATCGATTTTAACATCAGGTAAATTGTTTATATAGAGAAAGATTAGCGATTGAGAGACATTCAAATTTTCTTTGACTCTCAACTAAAAGTTTAATCACATTTTTTTGAATGCTTAATAAATTTATGACTCTTCTACCCTTCATCTATATGCATAGTTATTACATATATATATATAATAATGATTGAAAAGTAAGGAGTCTTACCGTATCTGCCATACAGAGTGCCACCAGGCATTTGAACCTGGAAAATTTATAGAGTAGGCAGATATGTAAGTTAAAAAAAAAAAATTTATATAAATATTTTATTCTGACCATCAGCCCATTGCCACTAGCTCAGTGAGATGCAGAGATTTATAAAATATAATTCTTAAAATATTTTTTTCAATATTAACAAAAATAAAAAAAGCCACTGCCAGTAATAACACACACAAACATTTATTTAATACACCTGGGTGTCATTTTATGTGATAGATAGGTTCCTCAGAAAACAAGTGCAAAAGAAATTGCACAAAAATAGACGTAACTTACCTTGAAAAAGAGGGGATACCGACTGTGATTTTTCAAAAATCGCATAAAAGCAAAGCACCAACGTAAAATTACTTTAAAATTTGCACAAAAAAAAAAATAAGGAAATAAAATAAGACTAATAAAAAATTTCAAATTTGAAAAAAATTGATACAAGACAAACTTTTTTTAACTATAATATTTAATTTTATTCAAAACAATATATTTTTATGCATAATTTACAGTACAGTAATTGACATTTTTTTATACATGTTTTAATTATTATCGCTACTTGCCAATAAATAGGTTTGTTTGCAAGCTGGTAAAAAATCAGATTCTTCACAAGAGGAAATACAACTAGCACCAACTTCACTCTCATGTTGCGTTAATGGTTTTCTGGTGACAATGTAATTAGTAATTAATCTTTGAGACGATGATTTTATTAATTGTTTATGAAGCTCGCGATATCTAGACATACAACCATTTAGCTCTCGTTGGAATTTAAGAGCATGTTTGTGATTAGTGTCATTAATAAGAAAATAATTAAAAATAAACTTGTGGACACTAAATAATTAATAATTGATTACGTTTTTTTTTAAAAAGCAAAAACAGAATGTGATTTAAAATGCAAAATTAACACGCACAATGTTTGAACAAATTTACATTATAATCTTGTAAAATTTAATGTGGGTATACATAAAATGTGGAAATCATGATTTTAATTTCATTATTGCATAAAATCTTATTATTATAAAGCACTGAAAATATTGAAATTACTAAGATGAAAGTCAAATTCCAATAATGTGCTATTACTTTCAATATGACATAAGTGCACGAAATTTATTATTTAAAGTAATAGCACATTATCAGAGTTTGACTTCCGAAGAAACATGAATCGCATAACTTCAAAATTGCATTAAATAAATCTGCGTAAAATGAGACCCAGGTGTATATATAAAATTTAGCATTATTATTTTAGTCTAACCTTTATTTTTTACAAAACATTATAACTTATTTTACTTTAGATTTTAATTTACAATTTAACTGTTTTTATTTTATTTTAAAAGTTCACACAGATGAATTTAATATTTATTAGAGTGTCGAGTATGAATAAACTACATAGATTGCATTTGAAAAGAAAATATTCTATCCCTGATTTAATTTTAGGCCAAAGATTCGCAGCCAATCCAACGTCAATCCATCTGATATATCGATGTATTCAATGCAGTATGAATACGACAGCACAAATACCATACTGTCAGGAATGTACATCTGAATAGCATGGTTATAGAAGACATTGACTCTCATCCAGACAGGAATGCTACATCTGTCTGATGAGAAGAGCAATAAAAAAAACTCCATAGGAAGGAACTGCGTTTACCGTCTTACTATCCCATTCCATAGGCAAAAAGGAGGTGTGCGGCATATAATGCGATCCTGCATGTAGCAAATCTCATACTACAACTACTAATGACACCAATATATCCAATCCATTGACCCAATTTAACTATGAAACAAATAACCTAAAATTACCCTCCCTTAAACTAACATAACTTTGCAAATCTATGCAACCATTCATGTCCGACTTAAATTTAACATTTATATAAGTTCGCAGAGATGAATTTTATAATAGTTTGTTTTTTAATGTTGAGTATAGATCAGCTACATAGATTACATGGTTAAAAACATTTCAAAATATAAAGTCATTGATGGAATTGCAGAGGGAAATTTACAAGAAATCCAATGGCATTCATCATAAGATGCCACATTGACACCAATAGCTTAAAAGACATCCGAATAAATACATTTTAGATGCTCAATGTAAGGTATTATTATTTACTGAATGTCTATATATTTTAATCAAATATAAAAATAAAAACATAATTAAACATTAACGAATCTATGCAAGCATCTATACCCAACTTAAATTTAATGCATTTAAATAATTTATACAATAAATATTAATAATAAAGAAAAATGGAAATGATTAAATTAGCAAACTTAAATGTATAAAAATTAAACATTAATAATTAAATTGAAAACTTAAAAGTCAGATAAAAGTTCATTTTTACAATTTAGGTTAGCTGAATATTAAAAGCTTGTCAAATCTTGATGAAATTTCTTAATTACTTTTAAATTTTACAGTTCATATCTTACAGTAGAAGAATCCCAATTCCTGGTGCCAATTCCCATGATGTCTCTATTGGAAGACCGGTCTGCTGTTCTGGAGGTGGCCTTAGCTGGTTCAATCCTGGTACTATTTGATTGCAGATCCCATATGATTCGGGGTCTGCAATAGTACCATTCATAATTCATCAGTCATTTTATTTGATTAAAAGAGAGAGTGACAAGTGCGTCTTATCACTCTTCTCAAAATAAATCAAGCTGGAATTGTTTTTAATTTCAATATTTTTTTATACCAAGTGTCCAGATTTACTGAACAATGGTTTCCTGTTCCAAATTTTTATTACGGTCCAAGCCTTCATTGCTGCTTCTATTGGACATCTAATTTATTTTTGTTTTCTTATCTATATTTCATCTGACTTTTTTATATAAGAGCCCCAAGGGCTAGGTTGCTTTTTATTTAATTTATAAAACAATCATTTCCATTTACAAAAATATTTTATCATTAGATCTTGTACTTTTTTTTATAAAAAAGTACGTTCAAATATTTTTTTTTTAAAAAAAAAAGAAAAGAATACTTTTAAAGTTTTCATTCGATCTGTGCGATATATTATATACGTTAAACAACTTTTAATTTTTTTAGCTTTTAGTTTTTATTTACGAATTTTAAAAAAAGTTTTTATTCTAATTTTAAATTAATGTAATGGCATATACCATTACATATCAGTAAACTTCCTCAAAAAACAAAAACATTAAAAAAAAGAATTTACTTAGCGTTAGTAATTTATGTTACACAAATTGATTATATATGAAAAACAAAACTTTGGTTAGTACTTACAAAAACGAATATAATGATAAAAAATTGTTGACTGTTGATTCCTTATTACCTGCTAAATTTCTGCCCCCTCCCTTCCAATTTTCTTTTCTTCTACTTTTAAGTATTACTTAGGCATGTTAAACGGTTGGATTTTAAATAAGACTTTTTTTTTAAAAAAAAAATATTTATATTAGTTATTACATTTTATTCCTCGCATTTACCTTTACATATGCACAATTTTTCTTACTGGCAGTACTTTTAAAACAAAATTCAAATTATAACTTTACATTAATACAAGAAATATATACACATTTCAGAAAAACATATTACTGGCTTAATTTTCAAGGTACTCATGGTTTATTAAACATCGGACTATAACATCATGTTAATACTAATATATATATATACTCATTTTTAAAGAAAAATGTTACTAGTATGATTTATTTTTAAAATTCTCAGGGTACTCGTGGTTTATTAAACATTGGCTCATGTTGGGTGGCCAATTATAATGGTCTGAAAGAAGGTGAGTCTTGCTGTATCTGCCATCCAGGATGCCACTAGGTTATTAGAACCTAGAAAATTTATATAGTACACAGATATGTAAGTTAAGATTCACATTTTACATGTTTTATTCAGACCGTCAGCCCATGCCATTAGCTCAGTGAGATACAGAGATTTATAAAATATAAATTCTTATTTAAAAATATCTTCAATATTACAATAAAAAATAAAAGAAGCCACTGCCAGTAATTAACACACAAACATTTATTTACGCACATATAGATAAAATTGAGGAATAAAAATTTATTATTTTAGGTTGGTTATTAATTTAATTTTTAAATTTAAATTTTTTTAGTTTGAACAATACGTACAGATTTGTTTAATAATATTTTTAAAAGCATCGAGTATGAATAAACTACATAGATTGCATTTGAAAGAAAAATATTCTATCCCTTATTTAACCTTAGGCCAAAAGTTTGCGGTCAAACCAATGCCAATTTATCTGATATATCGATGTATTCAATGCAGCACAAATACGACAGCACAAATACCACACCATCAGGAATGCACATCTGAACAGCATGGTTAATAGAAGACATTGACTCTCATCCAGACAGGAATACTACATCTGTCTGACGTGAAGAGCAATAAAAAAAAACTCCATAGGAAGGGACTGCATTTTCCGTCATACCATCCCATTCTGTAGGCAAAAAGGGGGTGTGCAGCAGAAAATGTGATCCTGCATGTAGCGGACCTCATACTACATTTATTAATTACACCAATATATCCAATCCATTGACCCAATTTAACTATGAAACAAATAACCTAAGATTTACCCTCCCTTAAACTAACATAACATTACGAATCTATGCAGCCATTCATGCCCGACTTAAATTTAACATTTATAACAAGTTGTTTAACAAAAACAAAAAATCATAATTAAACTTAAAAGAACAAAAAAAAATAAATGGGAATGATTTATATATATATATAATAACATAATTAGTATTAATTTACTTGGTCAGATAGGATTCTATTTGTATTCTTTACTGAAAGGTTTAGAATTTAGAGTTATTGTTTTGAAAATGTTCATAAAGTTCTTACAGTTTTCAAAAATCCATGCTTAGCAGTTGCTTGCCATTTGGAGCCAGCGTTAATTCCCCCGATGTCCTGTGGTCCTCAATATAGGAAAAACAATGTCATTTCTCTTTCCTTTTAGCAAAACTGAAGGGTTGAAGAGTGTGTCTTTTCAATCCCTTCTCCTTCAACTCTCTCCACACTAACACATATAGTCACATCTCTATCTTCTCTCCCAGATCTTTCTTCACTAAAATTTATTTCCAAACTTTCTTTGTATATTAATTTTGCGAATTAACTCAACATTACATCATGATGATGATGACCCTTTCGTTGAGGTCTGTTTCCTGGTCATTTCTCCTTCTTTCCTTTTTCCTTTTAGAAAAACTTAAGGGATTGAAGAGTGGGTCTTTCCAATCCCTTCTCCTTCAACTCTAGCACACCTCTGCTTTCACATCTCTATCTTCTCTTAATTAATTTTTTTATTTCCAAACTTTTCCTTTTATTGCAAACTTTTGGATCCAATGGACATTACATCATGACAATGATGATCTTTTCATTGAGGTCCATTTCCCTGAGGGATTTCTTTTATTGGCTATTAGTTTCTATTGTTTTTTTCCTATCTGACCTTTGCTTATACATTTTGAAATGCCCAAGGGCTAGCTTGCTTTTAACTAATTAAAATAATCATTTCCATTTTACAATGGCATTAATTAAATTATTGTACATTGTTTTTTATCTTTAAACCTTTCAAGTCTTTTTCTTAATATTTAGTTTTAAAACTTTTTCTTTTTTCTTAATAAAGTTTTCTTTTAATAATTTTTTATCTGTGCAATTTTATATATTAGAGTTCAGATGATTTTTAATTTTCAATGTTTAATTCTTAAAAAAGAAGTTTTTATTTGTGAACTTTTATTTTTCATGTTTAATTTTTTTTTAAAAAATAATGTAACAACATATGTGTCCATTACAATATATATATATATGCAAACAAATCAAGTCATATATCACGTGGCCTAATTTAACAAGCTTATATTACAAATGTTATCTAATGATTTTATAAATGTTTATATTTTAGCAAGCACTTATCAAGAAAAGTCATCTTTTAATAAATACAAAATCTTTATTAATCATTATTTATTATATGAAAAATTATTATATTTTATGTAATAGTTTCCAGTTGAAAAGGTTATGAAAATAACTGAAACTACTTCTATGTTTGTAATAGCTATTTCTAAAATTTATTATTATTATTAATATTTTATTGCTCTATTATATATATTTTAATTATAAATTAAAGTTCAAGTTTTTAAATCAAACAAAGTCACAATTTCAATATATATATATATATATATATATATATATATATATATATATATATAATATGACTGTCATATCTGGTTGGAATTCAAGTATTGCAAAACTCTAGTTCATCTGATGAATAGTGAATAATTTATTAAATAAAAAATACATGTGTAATAAAATAGTATAGTCTGGATTCTATACTGGTGGATAATCTCATTAAAGTTAATTTCAAAACTTAAAAAATATATAAATAAATTGAAAGATTTAATTAATTGCATCTATTTCTACAACAGTTACCAATCATATATATTATCAGACCATATAAGTTTATTGTTTCATAAAATGTTTTAATGTGAATAGAAATTATAGTTATGTATTTTCATATTAATGACTTAAAACATCAGATATATTATATTAATAACGAATAAAAATTTAAGCTAGGAATTAAACAAGTCACAATTTCAATATATAGGGAAATAACTGCTATACTTCACTTTTATGAAATGTAATAAATTACAACATAGAATCATATATCAAAGATCTACCTTTGTTAGATTTAAGCATCATCTTCTAAATAAGAAAATAAAGCAATTTTACAGTAAGCTTGATTCTAATTCCTTTCCTTTTGGATGACAGGCTATGGTTACTTCTACTATATATCCTATACTCATCAAAACATTCAATGAAAATATTTTCCCCCACTTACCACCTCACTTTTGGAAACCCACTTTTATCAACAGATTTTTGAATATCTCAAAGGACAGACTTAAACCTGATCTCATCCCTTGTATGGTATATGGAATCCAATGTCCCCAAACATGTTGCAAATTATTTATTATAGGAAATTCCAGGCATCTTTGCCCGCACAAGTGTTCCAGCACATTGTGCATACAAAAAATCTACAGCCAACCCATAGTGCAGCTCAGCCTTTTTCAAGCATCAGAAAGTCACAACATCTCTTCACCCCATCCTCTGCAGCAATCAATATATTAAGAGAAGACTCCAGGTGGAAGATCATGGAGACACATACTATATAGCTAATTCTGCACACTCCAACAACCATAAAGATTAATCCTTCCTCCTCTCAAAAAAATGGACTCTGATTCTAACAACACACTTCTATTTTACATAAATATAAATATCTTCTATTATACATATACAAACTTGCACATTCTTTCCACTACCTTATAACATTCTTCAGCTATGAATATGAGATCAGTAAAATAAGCTCTGGGAAGTGCTTAGCCTTAGATTTGTTTTTGTTTTCAAGCCCAGCACTTTAACTCTTAATTTCTTTTCACATGAGTAGATAACTTTTGTAATACAAGTTTGATTTGTTTGCAATTATATTTTTGCTATTAAGGCTTTGGCAATTTTATATTGCTAAAGCTATTAATATATGGTGTATCTGAACTTAGTTCCAAATCACATGGCTATTTAAGTTAGATAGCTGGATTTGAAGACATATGGATGTCCAAAAAATTCAGATTTTCTACTTAATAGTTAACCATTAGATAAAATGTTTGGCTTGACCTATTATTTTAAATCTAATGCTTGAATATCCTAGCACCTCACTGAGGAATCCAAAAGCAGAAACCTGAAAAGCTTGTTAAGAGCTATTGGCAAGCTTGTTAAATACTATCTATCTATCTATCTATCTATCTATCTATCTATCTATCTATCTATCTATCTATCTATCTATCTATCTATCTATCTATCTATCTATCTATCTATCTATCTATCTATCTATCTATCTATCTATCTATCTATCTATCTATCTATCTATCTATCTATCTATCTATCTATCTATCTATCTATCTATCTATCTATCTATCTATCTATCTATCTATCTATCTATCTATCTATCTATCTATCTATCTATCTATCTATCTATCTATCTATCTATCTATCTATCTATCTATCTATCTATCTATCTATCTATCTATCTATCTATCTATCTATCTATCTATCTATCTATCTATCTATCTATCTATCTATCTATCTATCTATCTATCTATCTATCTATCTATCTATCTATCTATCTATCTATCTATCTATCTATCTATCTATCTATCTATCTATCTATCTATCTATCTATCTATCTATCTGTCTGTCTGTCTGTCTGTCTGTCTGTCTGTCTGTCTGTCTGTCTGTCTGTCTGTCTGTCTGTCTGTCTGTCTGTCTGTCTATCTATAATAGCTATGCATAATGCTAATATAAAAAAATTGATAAAAAATTATAGCCATTCATATATCATTAACCTAATTCTGTTCAATCTCAAGCCACTTGATCTATAACTGCTTAGCAATGATTTTCAAACAGTTATGAATAAGTAGCTTGAAGTTGAACTGTATTGTGATGTTGATATGTGGATGGATATAATTTTTTGCATATTTTTTCATTGACAAATAAGAATATCACTTATATATATATATATATATATATAATTATTGTGTTCATTGACAAATAAGAATATCACTTATATATATATATATATATATATAATTATTGTGTGCAATTATGTATATAAAGATAATAAAAGAAATAATTGTTTATTCAGGTTTTATAATTTAAATTTAGACCATTTAATTTGTAGTGTTTCTTTATATTTATTTATATTTGTGCGAATGTGTTTTGCTTTATATATCTACGATAAGATAGAAAGATAGAATTTTCTTTTTCTATTCATTGCTAAAACAATTACAGTATATACAAATGGCTTGAAGTTGAACTACCTTATGACATTATTATGTTGGTAGTTATAATTCCTTATCCATAGTGAGTCCCAGAGAAGGAATATCTGGTTCTCTTGCTAAGCTTTCTGCATTACCATCCATGAATCAGTGCATGTATTATGCAGTGATATAGTTTAGCACAAAAATTTCAAGATATTCACACATCTGGATTACAAATGTGACATTATGTTTCCTATTTTAACCCATCGTAGAACATTGTGCTAACATTAAGTTTTGTTTTAGATTGGGAAAAACTGTCATTGATGAATTTCAAATGATTCATATTATGTATGGTAATAAAGCTGCAAATCATAAGAATGTTTTTAAGAAATATGCAAGATTTTTATGATGGTAAGAAGAGCATTGAAAAATAAACAAAAATACAGCACCCATCATTACATTTCATGTCATAATTCATGATCTAGAAATTTTGACATTTTAACATTGTTGTAGTGAACAGCCAAATTGTACCACTACATAACACATGCATTGATTTAGAAATGGCACTTCAGGCAATTTAGAGGAAGAGTTAGTCACTATTTTATTAGGACACACTGTGTATATAAAATTAAGCAAATTTATCTGTTTCGTTATATTTTCAGAACTCATACAACAATTTTGATTTACATATCTAATATAAAGCTGGTGAAGATTTGAATTTCATTTTTTTTACAAGCTAAATCAAAATAATATCTTACATAAAATGAAAAAAAATCTAGTATACCTCTTAAAATGGAAATACCTAGCATGCTTTGAAACTAAAAAAAAGCATGTTTTATAAATGAATCATATTTATTTATTTAAAAAAAAGTAAGAAAAAAAATTAAAGTTACTAAATGATAAAAGTCAATAATATTTGAAAGATTAGCACTTTTTTTTTCATGTGTCAAAGCATCGGCCGGAAAGCGAACCCGCAAACCCATGACAACTGCTTGTGAGGCAGCTGTGCTGACCACTCAACCAAATCTGTATTTTTAGAGTTGTTGATTTTTCTCTCTTCGTATATAAAATTGAATACAGCAAGTTTCACATGAAACAGAAAAACATGACATATGTTATAAATTAGTCATATTTTATTTTTTCCAAAAAAATAAAGTAATATTGTCAAGCAAGATTTATTTATCCAAAACAAAAGATAAATAAAAATGTAATTCAAATTTGCTGAACCATATTTATTTCGTCAAAAATAAAATAAAATTTAAGAAAATAAAAAATTCAATTTGAATGATCTCAATTTAGAAGATAGAAGTCATTACAATTTTAGAATAATTGAGATTGACTATGCATATAAAAAATTAGTTCTGAAAGGATATATTTGCAATAATAGCATTTAAAAAATTAAAAATTTCTTCTCAAAATTTCACTTTTTATAGCGTTGATAATTTTAAGTTATATCTAAGGAAAAAAAATTGGCATCAGATAAAAATAAATAAATTCAATAAGTTTTACTAAAAAATAAAATGAAATATTTTTCATTGAAAGTGTACATTTGTGTAAATAACAAATAAATTAAGTAGGATTATATATCAAAAGTAATAGATGTTATGAATGAAAAATATTTACGAATTACTTGTAGAGTATTTAATGCATTTTACAATCTGATAAAAAAATGTAAACCATTTTTAGATATAGAAAATGAGAATAAAGATACACATAATTTCATTCTCTTAAAAATGGTATGAGAATAGTATTGCAAAAGTATATTAGAACAGAAATATTTAATAAATTAATTGAAAAAAATCTAATATGTTTGATTATTAAAGAAGTTTCAAGAATATCTTGCAAATCAGTTATACTTTTTTGAAAAAAAATGTGGATTCACTTACATTACTAACAATGTTTCCTCTTCATATGTGCTGAATTTAAAAAAAAAAACAAGATGAGAAACATATGCTCTTCAATGATGAAAAATTTAAATATTGTTGGATTTAATATATAAATGCTTAGAAACAAAATTAGTTTTTATTTGACTCTGGTATTGTCAGCATTATACTTGGAAAAAAATCAGGAATGAGAAGGAAAATTACAAAATGATTTCCAAACACCATAACATGCCACTGTTTAATTCACTGCTTCCAGTTTGTTTTTAATGATTTTATAAATGAAATAAAGCAAATAAATCATTTTAAAATCTTCATAGATTAGATATATTATTTTTCATCAGTCTAATAAGAACCAGGTTGAACTCTTTTGAATATCCTAGCAACTTGGTATTGCTATTATAAATATCAGTAGAGTTTTACAACCAAATGGGCCTAACTATAGTTCAAAATCAATCTTAGATGTTTGGCACTTTTCAGCACTGCATGAATATTTTATCAAATAAACAGTATTTGAGTATGCTAATAATTAAAAAAATAGATGATATTTTGAAGTAAATACTTTTTCAACTGTACCATAAGCAAATAAATAAATAAATATAATAATGATTGAAAAACAGGTGATAAAATCTTTTAAAGAATTTCAAATGCTTGAAAACAAAAAAGGATTAGTTAACTTTTTAAGTAAATTACTTAGTTCTAGGAATTTTTAAAAATATTTTCCAAAAAATTTCAATAATTATTTAAATCAATTTTGCACTTAAAAATTATATTAAATATGTACAATTATTCTTCAGATGCTTTCTGTGGAACAAGAACTTTTGCAATATTTCAGTAATTCTAGCTCCAACATATTGAGAAATTCTAATTTACTATTATCTTAAATTCGATAGCAACCTGATTTTAAATGATCAGACTCCATTAGTCTATTCTTCAAATTCATTATAATATTTTCTAAAAATTTTTATAGAAAAGTCCAGACTAATCAATAATCTATTACAAAATGTATACTTTTAAAAGTTTTTGAAGAAATTACATCATCTTTTTTTTTTTTAATATGTAGTCAGAAGCAGAAAAAGGTTTCTAAAAAATGAACATAATAAGTTTAGATAAGTCATTTAAATGATCCTAATATATTAAATATAATGACTATAGTGTAATTGGTCTATCTTTGAAGAAATAAAAAAGATGGCTAAGAATCTACTTTTGTAATTTTTTTAAAAAACTATTTTTCCATCCATAGTATACTAATCAGTTGATAAATTATTTGAAGGCCATCACTGAGGACAACATATATATACATTAATTTCTACAAATATGATGATAGATGTCATAATTAATAAAATCTCTATGTGTTTTTGTCTCATATCTGAACACCGTCATTTATAAAAAAGCATTGCCTTCAAAAAGATAAAATAGAAATAATATTAGATGCTATCACAAAAGGCCAAACAACATATAGCGTTATTTCTGCAATTATCATTCATGATATAATTAGAAAAAAAATCCTATATAAATGGATTTGATTAAAGTATATACTTTTTATTCCACAATACTAAATCTTATGCTCTTATTAATTTACGATAAAATTTGATTCACAACACAAAATACACATCCATTTATATACATATACATACTAATTAGAAAAATTTTTAAAAATATCTTTAATTACCCTATAAATTATTAATTTACAATCTATTTGATATTTATTTATTTATTAATTATATGTTTTTCTACCTATTATGAACTTTATAATATTTAAAATTGACTTTTTATTTGCTTAAAGCTAAATAATAAGGTAACATTAAATAAAATTAATTTGCTCTCATTACAATTTCATCACAAACTTTATATATTCTATATACAATTAAAGTGTAGAAAGATTACAAAAAAAATGTTATTTTTTTAAAAAAAATCATTTTTTTTATTTTAACTGTTTGTTGTGTGTTTAAATTTTAAATTTTATTCAAAAATAATTATAATATTATTATATAATATGTTTTGTTTATTACTTACATGCATATTTATAAATTATCTTTCTTTTCAAACTTAGAAAATATAATATTTTAAGAAAAAGAGGATTCATGCTAAAATTTATTTGAATCAGCGAAAAAATAAATAAATCGTGCACACATATTTATCAACATCACAACACACTGTGATCTTAGCATATACTAAAATTAATTGTATTTTTGCATGATTTAATTTATCCCACATACTTTCAAACAAACTAAAACTAAATTTATGTTCATAAAATATTTATTTTCTACGATTGGATATTTTGGCTTAAAGTACTGTTGATAAAATAAAGTTTTTTTTATTAAAAATTAGATTATACAACAAATCTAATCATAAATTATGTCTATGATAAATATCATGTATCATAATTCAATTATCATTTTATATACAACATTTAAATTAGTGTAAAAACAATAAAATTAAAAATGTCTTGATTGCTAGATTGTGTGCATTACATACTTTTATAACATTTAAATTTGACTCTTTACTTTACTTAAAGCTAAATTACAATTTAACACTATATAAAATTAATTTATTCTTATTACAATTTCATCATAAATAAATTCTTTAAACTTCACTTATTCCTTGTATAATTAAAGGATAGCTATATTTCTTAATAATAATAAAAAAGTATTTCCTTTTAATATATATATATATATATATTTTAACTGTTTACTTTTATATATTTTTTAAACTTACATTTAAATTTTAAAATTTATTTTTTAAAAAATAAATATATAATTGTTATACAACATGTTTTGTTTATTATTTGCAGACATATAATAAATAAATAATTGCCTACTACTAGCTAAAATTCAAATATAGTATTTGTAAATATAGGTAGTGCTGATTAAATATTCTCGCACTGATTTTATTAATTTAATAAGCTTTAAATATATTAACCTATATGTATAGTATTGTGGTGTTTAACCCTACTGAATTTTGCTATTTTTGACATTTTTCTTTGTCTCACACATCAATGTAAAATATATGATAAAATGATTATTACTTATCAGAAAATAACAAATTTGACTTCATTTGATAGATATTCATGTTTACTACTGAAATAAAATTTAAATGTTCATGTTTTGTTTATCTAAATATTAAAAAAAATGAGGATGTAATCAAAACAAAAACTTTATATGTCATTGATTCTAGAAAAAATATTTTCAGTTTATGTCAACATAAAATATATGATAAAATGATTATTATTTATCAGAAAATAACAAATTTGAGTTCTTTTGATAGATATTCTTATTTACTACTGAAATAAATTTTAAATGTTCACATTTTGTTTCTGTAAATATTAAAAAAAATGAGACTGTAATCAAAACAAAGCCATTATATGTCATTGTTTCTAGAAAGATTATTTTCAGTCTATAAAGACAATGAAATCTTTTTTGTTTCTGAATATTTTTAAAAACTTGAACAAATAATTATTCATTTCTCTAATATCTAATGAATTATGTTTTAAAAGTTTACATTTTTAAATATTTATTGCAAAATTGCAATTATTTTTTTTCTCGTAAATATAAGTAGATTGTTTATGTCATAGCAAATCTCCAAATTTCCTTCAGACCATATTTATGCTAGCTGCTAATATAATGTTATATTTTTGAAAATAAAGTATTTCAAATCAAAATAAGTTATTAATAATTTATATTTGTTGATATCTAATAAATATGGTGTAAATTATTTTTTTAAAAATCTAAAACTGTAATAAATTTGCAAATAAACATGTTTTTGCATCATTGAAAATTTAAATGTTGTAAAATGTCATACATTTTACAGCCTTGGCAACACATAATGGCTGATTGTGTCAGGGCAGAGCTTATGTCTATTGTTAGAGTGACAATTTATGAATTTCACATTTTTTTGCAGAAATTTTGGGCAAAAAAATTAATTATAATAAAATATACCATTTTACATGCATTTTTACATACAATACTTATGGAAAAATTCACTAGAAGGTGAATTGGCCAAAAGACATTTCTCTGTCATTTGAAGTGTGAGTGGGTTAAAGTATATAAATTTGTAAAAAAAGGCAATTGTCTGGAAAGATAATTTTCAAAATGCCAGACTTATTAACAACAATATAAAACTAAAAGTTTAATGCAATTATAATATTATACATGGAATTTATACATCAATTTTTTGGTACTTTAGTATTAGACCTACTATGACAAAGCTTGACTTCAAACCTAACTTTAAACCTAAACATGACCAGTACTGTTGTGATATTTTATAGCAGGTCAAATACTAAAGTACCAATTTTTTAAAAAATATGTTTAATTTTTTAGTAAATAAAATTGTATCTTATTAATAGATTTCCTTTCTCTCTCTACTTGAAGATCATGTTTTTATTCGATAGCAAATAAAAATTCCATCTTAAAAATAAATTACTTTATAGCAATGAAAAATTAAACAAGACATATTTTATTTTACTTAGTCATATTGGAAAATGTTCATTAATTATGATTTTGATTTTAGAGATAGATTTCTTAAAAATAATTACAAAAGCATTATAAATATTAATTTTTAAAAAAAAATTAACTATTTATTTCTAATGTTAGATATACATTTTGAACTAGTGATGGTAAAAATTTTAATTAAAATAATTTTGTAAATTGTTAGTGCTATCATCCATTTTGAACTAGTAATGGTAGAAATTTTAATTAAAATAATTTTGTAAATTGTTAGTGCTATCAACAGTACCTAGATGCCAGCAATTAGAGATTAAAAAAACAAGAGCCAATGAAAATTAAGAAGGCAAATATACTGTGCAAAGATAAAATAATACTAATGTATTAACATCGTTTATTGCATACATTGTAAAAAAAAAAAGTTTATAGATATAATCTATTTATCTTTTTTTATTTTATAAAATTATTAGGTTGGGTTTATTGAATTTTAATGTAGTTTTTAACAGCAAATTAATCAAGTAAAACTTTATTAACATCAGAGAAATCAAACAAAATCGAAAGATCTCCTGGCAAAATGATAATTACAATATTTTGTTGATTTCTTATAATTATATGCTCAATTTTAATATTCTAAAGAAAAATTTTATTATTTAAAGTTATGCTTTAGCATAATATCTATAAAAATATTAATCTCTGGAAGATCATTATTTATTCATTCAAAACACTTTTCTGGCCTAAAAAGTAAAATGAAGCCTTTTGTTTTTTTACTATTTTCTTCTGTTTATTAGTTTTTGTAAAGTTAATACTTTATTACTTAGACTAATTTTATTTAGTAAATTTATGCCTTCATTAAAATCTGTAATAATTGAAAAGTGAAAATAAAAATAAGATTTCATTCATTATAAAAATACAACAAAAAAAAAAAACAACTGAAAAATAATAAAATATAATATATTGTTGGTCCAATGATGACTTCAAACATCATTTAAGATATTAAAATCTACATTTCAAAAATTTTGTGATAAAAACTTTATAATTACTCCTAACATCAATGCAAACATTATATAATATTATAAAAATTATATTCTATTAATATGAATAAACAACATATTCTTCATTAAACATATTGTTTTTTATAAAAGATATACCTGGGTCTCTTTTTATGCAGTAGATATGTTATGCACAAAACTTGCATAAAAAAATCACACGAAAATAGACTTAACTTACTTTGAAACATTTGGGATACCTTCATAATTTTCAAAAATCACATAAAACCAAAGCAACAAAGTAAAATTACTTTAAAATTTGCATAAAAAATAAGAAAATAAAGTATGACTAATAAAAAATTTTAAATATTTGAAAAAAATTGATACAAGATAAAGTTTTTTTAGTTTTTTTTATTAACTATTTAATTTTATTTAAAACAATGTTTTTATGTGTAATTTATTTTACATTTTTTCATACATA
This sequence comes from Epiperipatus broadwayi, assembly GCA_028023455.1. Taxonomy (NCBI): domain Eukaryota; kingdom Metazoa; phylum Onychophora; class Udeonychophora; order Euonychophora; family Peripatidae; genus Epiperipatus; species Epiperipatus broadwayi. Next base: position 295,664 of record JAQFVV010000182.1, on the reverse strand, counting down.
TTTTAATCATTATCTCTATTTGACAATATGTGGATTCATTTGTGAACTGGTAAGAAATCAGATTCATCACAAGAGAAAAATACAAACAGCAGAATTAGTGTCAACTTCAGTCTCATGCTGTGCTAATGGTTTTCCAGTGACAATGTAATACTTTGAGATGATTTTACTAATTGTTTATGAAGCTCACAATATACAGACATACAGCTATTTAGCTCTTGATGTAATTTAAGAGCTTATTCATAATTCATGCTATTAACAAAAAAATGATTTTCCAATTGATTAGAAAGTTGAAGACTTTCTCAAATCATTTTTTCTGTAAAAAAAAAAACAGGTTCCACTTCTGTTTTATTATCTTTTTCTAAATTTTTTATGGTATCTAAATTTATTGCCAAACCTTTTTCCAACAGGGATTTAAAGTATGTAAAATTTAATGCATGTATATAAAATGGTGAAATTATAATTTTAAGTGTAATATGAACTTCTTTATGGCATAAAAGAAAACCACATAAAATAGATTAAGAAGAAACATGAATCACATAACTTCAAAATTGCATTTAAAAAAATCCACATAAAAAGAGACCCAGGTGTATTCAGTTACTTTTTGCTGAATCAAAAAGTCAAAATAAAAAAATTGATGATTAAATTAAATGTAAACTAAAAATTGTAAAGAGATTAAAAGATATTAGATATATTTTTGATTCAGTAAAAAAATAAATGGTTTTGAAAAAATGATGGTTGGAACATTATAAAAAAGTATGTTGTATTCATGATTTTGGCCTAAATATGCAAACAAATAAATTAGTTAATCATCATTCTGGTTTCTATCAGTAATGAGTTTTCCAATTACTGATAATCCCTTTTTAAAAAAAGCTTTTTACTGCATGATACATAACTCTATACTTAATAAGGTTCAGTTGAAAAGTATAAGAATTTAAGCCCTCTTAAATCTAGAAAGAAATGATAAACAAGTGAAAATGTCAGCTAATTAGAGTTGCATTATACTAAATAATATATAGAAGTGTTGTAATGTTATTATTTTTTATATTAAAAATAACGATTTTTAAAAACTTTGAAGCAAAATATAAAAAGAAAATAGTGATATTAATAAAAGTCAAGTCTATATTTTAAAACTTTATTCAAAAGGTCAAAAATATTAAAAGTATTCTATGGAAATATTAATGCTGTTTTTACCTATATATGCAATGTCTAAAAATTCATAGTTGATATTCAGTACATATTTATCCTTTACTACGAAATCAATCTTGGTTTGGTAATAATAATGAAAATAATTGCTGTATTTTATGAAAGATTAACATTCAAGGATATTTAATAAAAATAAAATAAAAATGTTAAAACGTTTTCTGTAGAGTGATTAGTTTATTTTAGACATATATAATAAATATGTAACTTGTAATATGATTGGCTGGAATCTTTAAAATTGTATGGTGTAGCTGTGTTTATGTAATTTCTAGTTTAGCTTTATGAATTTAAATTTTTATTTAGTGGTTATTAATTTAATGAAGATAATAAATTCGTTATTTAACTCTGTGATGTTATTTATTTGTATAGCGTAAAGCTTTAATATATAAAACTGCTACATGATTTATTTTCGTTTTATTGTCACATGGGTCTTAGTTCGAAGTTAATGTTGAAAGTAATTATTATATTTCATGGAAGATCTGACAGAATATTGAGATAACAGATAAAAAGTAGTTATTCTCAAACATATTTCTGTAAAATAATTAATTATTTTTTTTACAATATATAGTGATTGCATATACCTCTATGATTTTTATGAGTACAATTTTTAAAAATTCTTTATGTAATTGTAGTTTTTGTAATTTGTAAATTAGCTTTATTCATTTAAGACCACACAACATAATCATCATCATTTTCAGTTATTATCTATTCACTGCAGGATGAAGATTTCTTCAAATTTAATCCAGTTTCTATTATTCAATATTTCTCTTTTCCCCATCACAATTTTATAAAAAAGCTTTTTTTAAAAAAAAAAAATATATATATTATGCTCTTGCCTTAAAAATAATAGGTTTCTTTCGTTTAGATTGATCACTTATTAATAAATTTAACTCTGTAATAAATAACATCTCTAAATTATATTTAACATCATTATTAGTCACTCAAATTCCATAAGAATAATAAAAAATGAAAAACACTAAAATTGGGAGATATATTTTGCAAATCTTTATAAATCAATAATGAACCACAAATACATCTTCAAATATCATAGGATGGTCTTTTGGTCTAATTATTTAATATCTTGTGGTGACTTCTTTGAATTTCTTTATAGTAACTTTTTTTAAATATTTTCCTTAATTTATCTTTATTTGTATTCTATCCTTAATGATATTTTCTTAATAAAAGTATTTACTTTGAAGAAATACTTTGATTTTATTTTTTACAATATAAATTACTATATTATATACTAATAAGTTCAAGTTTACCATAAAATAATCTTTTAGAAAATCTACTACTATCTTAAGATTACCATAAAACAATTTTTTAGTCAATCTACTACAATTCAATCACATGAGCATTTCAATCGGTTCTCTTTTATAAGATGAACAATTCAGGATTTTAAAATTTTAATTTTTTATGAGATTTATTATAACTAAAGTTGTGATATAAAAAGATTCTTTTGAAAATAAAAGTGAAAGTGCATTTTTAGATCATTCAGCATTAGGAGAATTATTATAATATAGCTTGTTGCACTTATTTGAGGAATGTAAAGCCCTCTGGCACATTAGAAATAAAGTGTTTCATAAACCAGTAATAAACTTAAATAAAATAGTAAAAAGAAACTTTGTGAACTTTAATCCACATAACACATTGGCAATAATACATACATTGAAAACAATATGGTCCATAAGATGTAATGCGATCTTTGATAATAAAAAGTATAACTGGTTAAAAAAAACTAGATAAAGATTGGAGCAAATACTTTAATCAATGCCTAAGATACCTACCGAAGAATATTATGGTCAAAATATGGTGTGGATGTATGCCGACACTATGTGAAGTGTGGGATTGATAATCTAAATCAAAATATTTATAGAAGACCTGGATATATAGTGATGCATTTCTATAGGGTAGTGTTTTTAAAGTAGAGTAAAATAATTATGTATATCTGATAGTTAAACCATGTGGTTTATTTGTAAAAAGTGTATATAAAATTTGTGTTATTAATAAAGAATATACTTTAAATAAATAAATAATATTACACCAATTAAAGTGAACAATTAACGTGAATATTTCAAGATCTGACCTTATCAGAATAGTTTAATATGCATTTAATGATCATTAATAATACATAATAGAGGGTTTTTTTTTTCATTTTAATATTGATTTAAATCAATGCTATATATAATCATTAACTATATAATTTTTTTTTCAAGTGTCAAAGCATCGGCCGGGAAGCGAACCCGCAAACCCGGGACAACTGCTTGTAAGGCAGCTGTGCTGACCACTCGACCACCAACGCTTGAGATAAGTTGTTTAATAAAACTGAATTATTGTCGTTGTCCTCTCGTCGTCATTATTATTAAAATGAGACAATGTAAATTTACCACTAATTTTTTTTAATACCATATCCAGTACAGAATAATTTTTATATTAAAGCTATAAATTAAGTCAAGCTGTGTTCTATCTTATAAACAATTATAAAAAAAAGTGAGGGGGGCATGGAGCTCTCTTATAAGGTTTAAACATCCATTTATATTTCCGATAGATAAATAATTTATTCACACTTTAAAAACAATTCGCATTAACAGTAATTGTCTAGACTGTTGTGTTCTGATCTAGAAATCAAGTATTTAAATATCTATTTCATCTAATTTTTACTCCGGACGATACTTTATAATCTTATATATAAAGCAAAATCAAAGTGTGCTTGCAGATCCGTCAATTAAATGATTATATAGTCTGTGTGCGTGCATATAATATTTATTAGTAAATAATATATATATATATTAGAGTCGTCTTCAAAAAGATAGTTTAAATAGTTAAATTAAATTAATCAAGCAATAAAAATATTTGATTATAGATCAGTTCTTTTTTACAAATGGAAAACTTGATCGAAAATAAAGCGATTTTAATTATTATTTTTCCTTTTTTCTTCTTCTTATTTATTCTTCTAAGCATATATCATCTTGCATGATTATATTAATGAGCTCTGCTTTACAATAAAAAAGTTAAGAAATTATTGTTAATATAAAACATCCCAGTTATTCATCTTAATTGTTATATAATATAGTTCTAATTTAGAATTAACTAAATTTTTTGATTTAGTAAGATGCTACAATAAATCATTATAAAATGACTCTTAAATTACTATTAATAGAGATCTACATCAATTATTATTATCTCATGATCAAAGTACTATATTGCTTACATATAAGTCTATTTTATCAGAATAAATACATTTCATATATCAAAATTTAGATATTTAGTTTATAATTTATAGACATTTTTTTCTTTTTACCAGAGCTGTTTTCAAAAATTTCATAATAATTCTTGCATCTATCAAGAATGCAACATCATATAACTCTTGAGGATTAAAGATAAACAGTCTTATCCAATAATTTTAATGAATTGGTTAAAAAAAAATTTAGATTTAAAAGTCATGAAAAAAATGAAAAAGGAATAATGATAGAATAAAATGAGAAGTAATTGCTCTCTCTATATATAATTTAAATAATAAATGTGATAATGCTCAAGGCTAAATGGGTTTATAAGTAATTATTAAAATCAGTCAACACTTAGACAATCCCAATGTCAATAACAATCATCAATCTCAAGGTATTGCCTTGACATTAGGCTGAGATTGTTGGTTGTAATTAATATTGGGATGGCCTAAGGGTTGACTGATTTTAATGATATATATTATGTAGAATACAATTTGGAAAAAATTAGTTATATATATAAGAGCAATTGCTTTAGTTCATTGTTTAAAATAAAACATCTTTAGTATATATAATATTTCTGTAGTGTAATTTTCACTACACTACTCTGTAAAATCTCTAGTCTAATGAACGACAACAATAAACCAGTCTACTATTTACAAGGAACCAGCTTACATAGAGAATCTATCAGCTTGCTGAAGAGATAATTTATATGTATACTGTTTATCTATATGCAGAGAGGCAAAGGTACTGCATCATATATATATATAATACAGCAGATGAGTAGTGTTAAATATATTGAGAACTATAGTATTTTAAATAATTTCTTGAAAATGACATCTAAAATTTCTAATTAACAAATTTTAAAAATAAATGATTTTTGTCAACTAAAAATAAAACAAGGAAAAAAAAACATTTGTATCTAGTTTATATGTTTTTAATATTGTTCATAAAAAAGAGAGAAAAACTCCAAATATCTTTTTTTTTTAAATATTGGAAATGAGGCAACAAGGGCCTGAATTTTAACTGAAAGTTTTCAAATAATAATAGTTTTTTTGAAAGAAAAACTTTTACATATCATAAAAAAAGAAGAGGCTAATTAATATCTTTAATTCATATCTATTATATATATACATCATATGTGTGCATTTATGCATTAGTAAAAATGAATTATTTTTTATAAGACTATGACAATTCAAACATGTTACTTTTTAAATTATTGTATGGCTAATCTAAGTGCTTATATATGTGCATTTTATGATTTTTTTGACATTGAATTAATTGTGTATTGAGAAAATATAATGAGGTTTAATAGGTTTATTTTTTTTATAAATGTCAGTACATGCTCACTCTTCATGCACACACATATATATTAGATATTAATTATGTATTATAAAAATGAATTTCATTATCTATATTTTATGTAAACCTATTGAAACCTATTTGTAAAATATAATGTAATAGTGAATTTCTTTTTATATTAATCAAAATCAGAAGCCTTAATTTATTTGTATAACCATATTCTACACACCTTAATTTAATTTTAATATTATGAATAAATTGATAGTTTATTGTTAAAATTATTCTGGTGAACTTATTTACTCCTAAAATATAAATTATTATATGTTGTATTATATCTCTTGGTCACAGTAATAATTATATAGCTTTTTCTCTCTGAACTAAATTCATGCATAATGGTCTATTACATAAAAGGGTTTGTATTTAGTGCTTATGGGCATCCAGTTGATAATGATCTTGGATGGCAGAATGGGGAAATCCTTTAAAGTTCATGCACTACATTTCATTTTAATTATTTATTTAGAAATTAAGTTTATAGGTAGCCAATGCATTAATGGTACTAAGTGATCAGAGCATTGATGATGATCAGCATATTTTAGCTTCTTAGCATTATTTTTTAATTATATTGTTATGGATTATTTCTTAAGTTTGTGCTATTCAAATTATCTCAAGCTAGAAAAGATAAATAGATGGCCTGGTCTACAATAGACCCATTTCAAATCCAGTCACAAAATTGGTTGTTAATTTATTTTTATTGTGGATCATTCATGATGATGAATGATTATATATTTTTATAATGCTGGTGAACTTATAGTTATTTATGTGCTGATCTTTCTGATTTTTAATCTCATGCTCCTCATTTTCATAATATTTATTTGTATTTAGTTTAATTTTAGAATGATTTTTCAACTAAAAATAAAATAAGAAATAAAAAAATAAATATTTGTATCTAGAAGATTATTTGTCCCTACATTGTTCATAAAAAAAAGAGAGAGAAACTCTCAATATCTTTTTGTTTAAATATTGGAAATGATGCCACAAGGGCCTGAATTTTAAATGAAAGTTTACAAATGATAATAGTTTGTTTTTTTAAAAGAAAAACTTTTACATACTATATTAAAAAAAAGTAATAGCTTTAATTTATATCATCTATTTTTATATGTCCACACCCCATATGTCAGGCATTTATGTAATGTTAACATATCAGCTCTTTCTAGCAAATTATTTCATTTTTGATGAATTCACCATATGTTAAAATGTGTGTAAATTGGTATATTTTATTATGATAAATTTTTTGCTGAAAATTTTGTGCTAAAAAGTGGAAAATTCAAAATTCTCACTCTTACAATGTTGCCAAAGCTGGAAAATGTTCAGCATTTTACAACATTGTAGTTTCTAATGATGCAAAAATATGTTTATTTGGGAATTTATTATTGTTTTAGATATTTTTTAAAAATAATTTACACTATATTTATTAGATAGCAAGAAATATAAATTATTAATAACTTATTTTGATTTGAAATACTTTATTTTCAAAAATGTAATCTTATATTATCAGTAATGTATATATGACCTGAAGCAATTTACAAGATTAGTTTCTCATAAGCAATCTACTTTATATTTATGAGTAAGAAAATATCACAATTTTGCAATAAATATTCAAAAAAGTTAAACTTTTAAAGCATAATTCATTAGATATATGAGAATAAATAATTATTCATTTGGATGTTTAAAAATAATAAGAATTAAAAATATTTCATTGATTTTATAAACTGAAAATAATTTTTCTAGAGACAATGATGTGTAAAGTCTTTATTTTGATTGTGATCTCATTTTTTAAATATTTACAGAAACAAAATGTGAACATTTGAAATTTATTTCAGTAGTAAACAAAAATATCTATCAAATGAAGTCAAATTATTATTTTCTGATAAATAATCATCATTTTATCATATATTTTACATTGATGTGTGAGACAAAGAAAAATGTCAAAAATGCTGAAATGTGTGAAAGATTTGCTACATTAGGGAAAGGTTAAAAATTGATTTTTTTATGACAATTCAAGCACATTAATTTTTAAATTATTATATAGCACATCTGAATGCTGATATGCATGTACATTTTGTATTTTTGACATTGACATTGAAGCAATTGTGTACTGAGAAAATATAATATGGTTTATTAGGTTTATTTTTTTATAAATGATAGTGGGTGGACACATTTACATATCCACATACATATATGTTAAATCATTCATTATGCATCATAAAAATGAATTTCACTTATGTTTATGGCAGTTGAAATATGTTCATAATTATTATTATACTGCATATTTGTATGTTGATATATATGTGTTTTATGTAAACCTATCAAAACCTATTTGTAAATTACAATGTAACAGTGGATTTCTTTTTGGTATTAATCAAAATCAGAATGCTTAATTTATATATAAATATATATATATATAGCCATATTCTGCAGACTTTAATTTAATTTTATTGTTATTAATAAATTGATATTTCATTGTTAAAATTATTTCAGTGATTTTATTATTTTCTAAAATATAAATTATTATATGTTGTACTATATCTCTTAGTCATAGTAACAATCATAGAGCTTTTGCTCTCTAAATTGGATTTATATATAAAAAGAAGGCAGTTCTGTATTTGCTGACCATTGATAAGAGCTCAACCACAGATTTGAACCCTCCAAGGCTGTTATATTATGCAAAAAAAGAAATGATATCAGGAGAAAGATTAAGGAAGTTTATTTTATCACCAGTGATATCAAATCAATTAATAGAAAAGACACTTGTTTTGCCAATTCCAGAAAATGGACAGTATAGGAAATAATTTTGCATACATTTGCATATAATAATGTTAATAATATAGAGACTATGATTATGGAGCAACAAGGGCTCTGAAAGCACTGTCTGTAGAAATTATAATATAAAAAGCCTACAAATTATTATATAAAAGTTTCACTGCAATGCAGCAGTGTATTAGTAATAATGGTCTGTTATATAAAAGGGGTTTATATTTAGTGTTAAGGACATCCAGATGATGAATATACTAAATGGCATAAAGGAGATATCCATTAAAGTCCATGCACTACATTTCATTTTAATTATTTATTTAAAAATTAAGTTTATAGTTGGCCAGTACATTAATGATCCTAAGTGGCCAGAACATTGGTAATGATCAGCATGTTTTAGTATCCTAGCATTATTTTTTTAATTATTATATTTTTTTGAATTGACACTTAAGTTTCTGCATCCAACATATTATTTAAATAATCTGCCCCAAGATGACAAGAGCTAAATAATTAGCTTGGTCTATAGTAGAACCATTTCAAATCCAATCACAAGATTGACTGTTGATTTATTTTTATTGTGGATCATATTTTTTGTGTAATGATGATGAACTTATAGTTATTTATAGTGCTCCTAATTTTTATGATATTCATTTGTATTTAATTTATTTTTTTATTAATTGGGGTTGATGATAATGAGTTCTATCACCTCAGGTTTGCCCCTAAGTTTATACTCTTATAACATATATATAAATATTTGGCTTTTATTAAAATTTAATAACGTCCAATTTTATTTATGTCTCTGTGATCAACTCTTTTATCATGACCTTTTCAAAGTTAAAAAAATTCAAAATATTTTAAATGCAATTAGAATTCTGTTGAGATGATTTTTATAACCTTACATAAAAGTCTATTGTCCTTGTTTTTTAATTAAAAGATGATTGACTACTTCTCAAAATGTCATACTTGGTTAATCCACATAGACATAAACAACTATTTCTTGAAGGCTTCTTTCAATAGTAGTATGTTTATTATTTTTGTAGGTAGAACATTTTTTTTTAATTTCTTAAAGATTTTTTTTATGCAATCATTGTTGAGATGACTATTACTTTTGCTGAAAATAGATGGGATTTTGGTAAACATATTGACAGAATTTCAGAAAATGATCAAGCAATCAATGACCCCTTTCTACTTCATTGGTTTCTAGCCAGACATAATTTAAATTCAGCTGAATAATATATTTAGTCTAAGCTTCCAAGGGTTGCTTTAGAAGTAAGTAAAATTTTTAGTTCTTTGATATTAAGATCTTTAGAATCATTGCCTTGATGAAAACATTGTTATGACATTTTTAGAATGAATTTCATGTGATGTGATATATATTATCATTTTTATTTATTTATAGAGAGTTGCACACACACCTTTTAACATTATTTGGAACTCTCAGAATTGAGTAAATATTTTTTTTTAAAAAAATCTTAAATAATTTCATATAAAATTTATTAGCATTGAATACATATATAAAGAACTCCCAATTTAAAAAATATATATTTATTAATCTAAATAAAGATATACACAACTAAATAAATAGAGAAATTAAACTAATTTAATTGATATTTGATTTATGATTGGGATTCCCTTGAGATTTCTTAATAATTTATTTAAATAATTTATTTGAACTTAATAGAAATAATCCAAAAGTATTTTACTTTTATTAAAAACATTTTAAAACAGAAATTAACTTATATGAGAATTAAACAAATAGACACAAGGAAACAAAAACTTTTTAACATAAAATTTCATATAGATTATCTCTTATTTTAATATATGTAGCAAAAAAGTAGGCAACTGTCTAAGAAGTACCATGATAGAAGAGAGTATAATGTTGCTTCATGTTGATGAGATTTTATTTCAAAAGTTATTAATTTATTTAAAGTTTAATTTTACCAATGGCTATGTAATTGTTTTCCATTTTTCATATTTGCAGACCAATAATATCCTACCTGTTTGGTGATGGATAAAAATATGAACACTAAATGTCAAATGTTTGACTTCCCCAGTAAATGTTTCATAGTTAAATTATAATTTTCTAATTATTGTAATATTTTGCTAGTTCTAAAATTAGAAGAGTTGCTAATTATAATTTACTAATTATGCCAGTCTATTTCTGTGTGTTATATATTTATTTATATAAATTAAATAAAATTATTTTACAAGCACAATAATTTATTCTAACAACAATGTTTTAATAAGTATCTAAATTATTATCATTAATTTTTTATGTTTTAAAGGTAAATTTTATTAAGACTCAAAAACAGTTGCATGAGTTATGTATAAAAACATAAGGTCTTATATACAAGTTAATATATCATATATGCAATAAGAGTTTACAATACTATATGTGATAGAGAGAAATATGACTTATAGTAATTGAAAGAATGACTATTACATAATAAGATACATGAGTCAAATTAGATTTACATAGAATTTTTAAATGAGATCTTTAGAAAAATACATGCAAGCACATGATAGTATGAGGGCAAACATATACAGGGTATGGGGTTGGAGTTGGTATTAGTTTAATATATGATTGTATATAAATTGGGTCTACTTGGTGGGAAGGATTATAGTCTTCATGGCTGTCTTATTGCTCATGTGTTATATGAGTTGCATGTGGAAAATATGAGTTTTTAGATACAATTTGATACATGGGATTACATATAGAATGAGGACTTATAATTTTGCTTACAATAAAAAAAGATGATTTATAGTAATTGGAAGAAAAATAACAGGATACATATTTCAAAGTAGGTTTGCATAAATTTTCAAAAGTATTATGAGATAAGTACTTGAAAGCACATGACAATATTTGTTAAAACATTTAAAAAGGGTGAGAAGATGGCTGTACATAAATTGTGCTTATTAGTTGGTGAGCACTATAGGTATCAATGTTTTAAGTCTTATTGTTCATGTGCTGGACATCTAAAATTAATTTGAAGTAAGCTTGTGGAGTGATCTTGTAAACTTTTTTGGATCAGTGGGTTGATGAGGAGGGGTGTAATGTGTTACTCTCAACAAGTGCAGTATTTATTCCAGAGTTCACCCCATTGTAATGTTGGAGTTAACAGTTGGAATATTGGCTAATATAATAATGGACTTAAAGAGAAAAATGTCTTAAATGACGCAAATATCCGCTGTAGCATGGTAATAATAAATTTTGACAAATTGTTGTTAGCATATCAGCCATTTGCATCATAGGGTGAGGGGACAATCTTGAGTTTTTAAGTCTATGTTTAAATGTCTTTGCATTGGTTGTCCTGAAACATCAAATTGGCTTATTCATTAATGGACTTGAAATAGCTTTACTATTGCTGACATGGAAATTGTTCTTGGGGATGCTGGCATATGTTTTTTTCATGAGATAAAGCTGGCAATATGGTAGAATAGATTTTGATGCCAGATCACGTAGCTGTATGGCAGCTATTTTGATTGGTTTTAACTACTTAAAAAGTTATTTTTTAAAAAAAGGCTTTTGTAAATTCAAAATTATCTTAGAAAAGATGTGTGGCATAGTTAATTGTTAATAATTGATTAAATATAAGTTAAATTTACCTGAACTATTGCAGATTTTAAGTGGTCTTTTTGGAGTTTAAACTGAAAAATTTTCCTTGTTGCCTAGCAATACTAAGGTCTATTCCCTGCTAATGAAATATTTTTTCTTGCAAATTATTCATTACACACGTGAATTTTTTTTATAACTAGAGTTTTATTTAATTAGCTCAAGTCCAATCTTTGTGATGACTTGATCTTTTAAAAAACTAATATGCAAATCCTTAGGATTTGAAACAGGAGCTCTTAGAAGGAACATATTTTAATTTGGAGATTTTGTAAAAAATAGGCAATGCATTTTGATTATACTCAATCTTTTCAGTTGGCTAACTAAATCTCCAAATATATACAGTACCAAATTCTCCATACAGTAGTGCCACCAAGTGCAAGCTTTCATAATCAATGGATGCAGGAAGGTTTGTGCATAAAATCACTATCTAGTGCCTACTCATCCAACATTCCCAGATGAGTTTCTAGTTTGTGACATTAATTAGTGAGGAGTATTGAATTTGACAGCAGCTCTCAAATTCAAGGTTCTTCATAGCTCTCAAATCCAAGGCTCCTCACTAATGAAAGCCCCAAGTTAGAAACTCATCTAGGAATGTTGAATGAGTTGATACTAGATAGGTATTTTATGCACAAACCTAGATGCAATGCTCTCAAATCCAAGGCTTCTCATGAATGAAAACTACAAGATAAAAATTAGTCTGGAAATGTTGTATGAGTAGGAATTAAATAGGGATTTATGCACAAAACCCTTCCTGCATCCATTAACTAAAAAGGCTTACAGTTGCTTGCACTACTTTATGGTGATTTGCTACTTTTATTAACATCATGTGTAAGCATATGAAATGATAATCATGTGATGTTGATTACATAAGTAGTTATGTATTTACTTAATATATATTTTACAAATGTATCTTTCAAATGCCTTATTTATAATAAGAATTTGTTTGACACCAGTAGTTTTTAATAAATATGATAAAATAGAAATTCATATAACATTATAATACTATCCCCAAAAAAATTTACTAAAATTTTCCCACAATCATGGCTTCATCTATTAACAAATAGACCTTTTCAAGTAAAATTGAACCAAACATATAACATACACACACACACACACACACACATATATATATATATATATATATAGTAACAATTTATCTAGTGATCAAAATGGACATTTTTGATCATTTGTAATCATCCATTGTCTAAAAATATTTTTATATTTATCATTTTTATTATACATTATTATTTATTAACATTTTATTGTTTTACTCGTATGGTTATTTCCTAATGTTTTATTATTTACTTTACATGATTGGCTTTGTTGTTTCATGCCTCTGGAATTGGATTGCACATTCAAGCAGAGGAATAGACTATCATTGATAGATTAACCATCAATGATACCTATGGCCAGATCGAGGCTATACAGATGGACAACTTGATAATCTTTCCTGACCATAGAACCTCTCCATATTGCTGTGACAACACCTGCCATTCAAATAATTTAATTTGTTTTGAGAACAAGTCTCATATATAGCTGGTATGCTCAGATGACAGGCACACAAACCTAGTGCTTGAAACATATCTAGGCTAACTCACACTGTTGATCAGGGAACCCAACCCAGTACCAATTAACACATGGAAATATTTATAATCTTTAAATTACTGGTGATGCAATTAAAAGAGAGAGGGTATAGATCAAGCTACATTTTAAGCAAACATTTATTTATTCACATGCACACCTATTTAAATAAATATAATAATACAATTTAACACAAAAGAATAAATAAGTATACCTTAATTGTTAAAAGATCCAATATTATTAATGTTCTTTATTATAGTTCATTTCATTAAAAGAATATGTCTAGACAGTTTATGATTGAAAAAGTATATTTATCTAGATTTTTTCATTATATCGAGATAAGGTCATCTTTCTGCAGTTGACACTTTCCTTTGGTTTTTGATTTCCAGCCAGATGGAATTTTGGTCTCCAGAGACGGTTTCATGTGTTTCCTTCCATACTTCTGACAGACAATGTGAGAGAGTATGTGGCAGCATCTATATTATGGATGAGGCATTGTTTCTAGGTGAGAGCAATTGATGGAGCCAAGGACCTGAGACATAAAAACTAGCTGAACACTCCAAAGGTTCTCTAGCAATGCATGTTCTACTTCTGTGACTTCTACATTTATATTTTTCACAGAAATAAGGGAGTCATATTATTTATGCCCTCAATGCTGATGAATGGTTCAATGAATTTAGCAACTGATGAACTGAACTGACTTTGAGAAAACTTCCAAAAACAATCTGGAAAACTAGATAATAATGGACAAGTTGTGACTTATTATACTTAACTTTCCCAGTATCTAATTTTTATCATACTTTTAATTTGATTTTAATTAATTTTACATTTTATCTTATCTTTTTTCTTAGATTCATCTACCATCTTATTGTCAGGAATATTTCAAAATTTAAGTGCATTCCTGCCATTGAGATAATTTACAAGATTTTCTTTTACTATTTAATACTATTGTCAGTTTTTATTTTAAAACATTTTATATTTATTTAACTTTTTTTTTTTTAATTATATAAAAAGAAGAGAGTGAGTTTTAAATCTTTATCAGCTATGATTATCTTTCCCCCACCTCCACTCTTAATAAAACAATTTTGTTCTAAAAAAAAGAGTTGTTTTTATTGATTTCATTTTTACAAATCTACTTTTTTAAAACTATTTTTGCTTCTCTTTTTCTTCATAATTTATTTATTTATTTTAAGTTATTAAATTATTAACATATATAACACAAATATATATATATATATGTATATATATATATATATATATATATATGTATATATATATATATATATATATGTTTACAATATATATGTTGTGAGCAGTACAATATATATATATGTTAAAACGAAGATTTGCACGGGTTAAATATATAAAATACATATTTTGCGGGTTCATCCGTGTTAAAAACTTTTAATATCAATATACTGACGTTTCGACTTGGTCACACAAGCCATCCACAGAGTTATAAAAAGGTAGAAAGACGGTTGTAGAGGCGCTACAATCACTGGTTTGAATAAAACATTAAAATCAAAAAACCGTTTACAATTTATCTAAGAAAGCCCTCTCTACAGATGAAATTTCGGTTTTAGAAAAAGGTTTCAATTTTGCTTTAACACCTTCCCGGATACCTTTTGAGAAAATTGTCTGTAATGTTGAATCAGCTCTTGATAAAATTGATTCTACATCGGCTGATTTAGCTAGAGCTGAGATTTGTAATATTTTAAAAAAAGCTAAGCTTCCTAAAAATAATTTTTCAAAGAAAGAAAGACAAGCATTAAATAATATAAAATCGGACAAATCAATTGTTGTACTTCCAGCTGATAAAGGTAATGCCACAGTTGTAATGGATCGTGACATTTACCATAATAAAATTTTAGATCTGCTTAGTGATAAAACTTATAAACTATCAAAAAGAGATCATACTACATATTTGGAAAAAACAACAAAAGCTATTATTAATAAATCACCTATTGAAACAGAGATAAAAAATAAAATAATCCCTCGTGAAAAATCTTGTGTCTGTCCAAAATTTTATGGACTTCCAAAAATTCACAAACCAGATACCCCTCTTCGTCCAATAGTAAGTGCAATAGGTTCTCCAACTCATATTTTAGCTAGATACTTATCAGATTTCATGAAACCTACAATCCCATCTATTAAATCATATATTAAAAACTCTCTTCATTTTATTTCTGTTTTAAAAAGTTTAAAAATTAATGCTAGTGACATTCTGGTCAGTTTTGATGTCGTGTCTTTGTTTACAAACATTCCAATTGATGAAGCTTTAAATATAATCTCACAACGTTGCAATTTACCAGACCATATTATTGCTTTGATTAAACATTGTCTCTTAAATACATATTTTGTATACAATGGACAGCATCTCAGACAAGTTTTTGGTACTCCTATGGGCTCACCTATCTCAGGAGTAATAGCTGATTTATTCATGGAATATATAGAAACTCGTGCTTTAGAATCATCATCTTTAAAACCTCTCATTTGGCTCAGATACATAGATGACACTTTTGTCATATGGCAACATGGAAAAAATACATTAGATGATTTTTCTTACATTTAAATAATATGCATCCTCATATTAAATTTACAATGGAGACAGAGTCTGATGGAAAACTCCCTTTTCTTGATGTTCTAGTCACCAGAACACCAAATAGTTTATCTTTTCTATTTACAGAAAGGATACACACACAGACAGATATTTACATTTACATTCTCATCATCACCCAACTCAGATAGTTTCTGTAGCCAAAACTCTTTTAAATAGAGCAATTAACCTTTCAGATGACACACATCTGAAAGAAGAAATAAATCATATTAATAGTGTTTTATTAGCAAATAGTTATAATTACAAATTTATAAAAAAAAGCCTTATTTCAAGCCCAAAATAGACAAAATAGGAAACAAAAAGATGATAAGTCAGCTATTAGGATTTGTGTTCCATATGTAAAAGGAACTACAGACAGTATCGGACGTATATTAAAACGCTATAATATAGATACAGCATTTTCTGCTCATCAAAAGATCAGCAATATAATAACCAAGCCTAAGGATTCAATCCCTCTTGAATCTCATGGTGTCTATCAAATCTCATGTAAAAATTGTAAAGCTTCTTACATAGGTATGAGTAATCGTCGCATCAGTGTTAGGAGAGATGAGCATGCTAATGCAGTTAAACAACACTCATCATCATCAGCACTCTCACTCCATACTATAGATTCAGGTCATAAAATAGATTTTTCTAGTACCAGGATCATATCCAGATGTGATAATCTCTACCAATGCAAAATCAGAGAAGCCATTGAGATACTTAAAAGGCCAGATTGTATCAATAAGCGAGATGATACGTGCAAACTTCCTCCTATTTGGAAAGATTTCTTTAAAAAACATTCTTAAATTTAACATTTTTGCTATTGGTGGGATTTTTAATGTTTTATTCAAACCAGTGATTGTAGCGCCTCTACAACCGTCTTTCTACCTTTTTATAACTCTGTGGATGGCTTGTGTGACCAAGTCGAAACGTCAATATATTGATATTAAAAGTTTTTAACACGGATGAACCCGCAAAATATGTATTTTATATATATATATATTGTAATGGAATTTATCTTCTTTACAATTTATTCTATGTCTATTTACTTATTATTTATTTTTCGTCATTAGATCATATTAACCTTTAATACCATATTTCTAGACTCCATTATTCAAGCAGAAGAGTAAAATATGATCAATACTTACATATTAATCATACTCTCAGTCAGACCAAGATTTGATAAAAAATATTAAACCAACTGTCACTTTTTCAGACCAAGGTACCCCTCCAAAATGTCAAGAAGCATTGACACATCTCATGGGATATTTATAATGGTTTAAACCCTGACATTAACATGCTTCAAGTGCTTGACCCATGGCTAGTTATAAAAACATGTGATCAGCATAACACAGAATATCTACATACAATTATCTATTTATTTATAGATAAATTGAAAGAGAGAAGCTTAAACCACACCAATAATTTACAATTTATTTGTTAAATAATATTAAAAAAATTTAAGGAATATTTGAAACATTTAAATAAAAATATGAATACTATTTCAGACTACAATATTCTAAACCAGTCATGTGCATATTTATGTATAGTTAAAAGTTGACAATTAGAAATGATATTTATAAATTATATCAAGAAATAAATTTTAACAGTTTATACTTGAAATAAAAATTGAAAATTTTTATCAATGACATCTAGACAATATTACCTAGGGGTTTTATATAATATCTGTGTGATGACCCCTGTCTTCTGATTCTATCCAGTTCAGAATGGGTGTATTGGTAGTTGGATGCTTCCTTCTGGCTCTGTGTACTATGGGTAGGTTTAGTTTCATAGATTTAATTCATGGCAGGTAAAATATTGGCAAAAGTGAGTCAGAAAATATATATTACTGCATCTGGTTAATGATGATCAGGAGGCAGACAATGGACATGAACAAACACTCATTTTGGTTTAGCAACACATTTTTTTATCAACCTGATCCATATAAAGATTGTTTCATCTTGCAGGATCCAGTCAAAAGCTATCTGGCTTTCTTGTTTTCTTGTTGCTTTTTCTGCTCCTGTTCTTTCTTTTCTTTCTCTTCTGACCCCGAATAATAAATATGTGTTTTCAGTATTTATACACTCTGACTCCCCCTCCCCGCCCACTCGAATCCATAATATCAATTCATTTGATCTTTATTTTTTTAATTAGTTACAATTTTTTATTATTATTTTTATCTTATATTTTTGATTACACTGAAATTAGTTATCTATTGTTAATTAATCAGTCTGGAATTTATATCCAGAAGCTGATTAATCTTGTATAAATTTGTTTTCAATTATATGTAGATTTTAATTAAAAGTGCTTCCAATTAAAAGTACTTTTGAAAGGATTATACTAAATTAAAATACAGAAAAGAAAAGAAAGATAAGTTACAATTAGTATTTTAACTTAATTCCCAAGATTTGTACTTTTTCTTTTTTCTTTTAACTTTTTTTTTAAACAATTAAATATTGAAATATAATTTTTATTTATAGTATTACGTAACTTGAATATATACACATACTTATGTACCATATATATATATACATGGTTATATTATATCCTCCCCAATTAAGGATTTAAAAGCGTCAATTCCTTTACTTAGTTATTGATCACTTTAAATTCTGAATAACATAACTTTAATAAATTTTTAAGATGTATGGTTTTTCTTTTACTCTTATTGTTATTAAATGATAATATAAAGAGAGGTATTCAATAAAGCATTAGGCAATTCACACACAGATCATTTTTGTATTGATTAAACTAACTTTTAATTTCTTGCGAAAGTTGAGACTATTTTACTGCCCATTTGACTTATGAAAATATTTTTTATTAAGTTACTGGGAATTATTCTTTCAGATTTATTATTATGGGGTCAGGACTTTTTTTACTGGCACAGCATCAATATTTAATCTATGCACATACCCATCTGTAGAACAAAGTCACCGCAAGAAAAGGCTTAATCCAACCCAAAATATGATCTGAAATTCATATCTTTGCTCAATATACTCATACACACCTCAATCTTGATTTATTTTCCTACATTTGATGATTTATTTTCATTATTATTTTTTTATCATTATTAATTTTACATTTACTTATTTAATTTTTATTTTAAACACATTATTTTTAAACTATTTTACTTTTTATTTTTTATTTTTACGAATTTATTTTGATCACACTCCTGCTATGTTCACAGCACAGACTTGTGGCTTGGGTTTCTCACAACAGTCAAGGTAGAAATAATCAAGGGGATTGTCATTGATTTTTTACTTGTTTTGACATTGTTATAACTAAGTTCTTTTATCTACGTATTTATTTTCATCACTTTTATTATTTATTTATTTTTTTATTTATTAAGACTTAAACTTTAATAATCATTGTCTTTTATTCAAAATCCCTGGTCAATATTGATTCAGTCAAAACTGATGAATCCATCAGATTACATAATTAATTCTTATCTGACAGTTCTTTCTTATTATTTCTTTTGATTGAATAACCACTCATACTAGGGGATTGTGAATCACCCCCTGTTCTTTCTTTTTTGCCTTGCATAACTGATATCAAAATCACTTCCAGTTCTATGAAAGATTTTTATTCTTTTGGAGCTATTAGAGAATTATTTTCTTTGAGCTTCAGGCTATGAATTAAGAAATACTCTAAATTTTGAGCAAAGAATCAAGAATAAAATGAATCGACCTATTTTTGAGAGCTCTGATATTTAAAGCATATCTTTGTCAACATTGTTGGTAAATCAGAGTAAAATTAATTTATTAGCCAGATGAAATATGGTACTTATGAGTTACTAAACTCATAGTCAATTGCACAAAGCTGGAGCTGGCATCTGGCTTTTATCACCTTGATTGTAATAATTAAATGAGATTTAATACGTAAATTTTAAAATAAACATAGCTCAATGTATATACACCTGGGTCTCATTTTATGCAATAGATAGGTTCCTCAGAAAACACATGCAAATGAAATCATGCAAAAATAGACGTAACTTACATTGAAAAAAGGGGGGATGCAGTCTGTGATTTTTCAAAATTCATATAAAAGCAAAGCACCAACATAAAATTACTTTAAAATTCGCGCAAAAAAAAATAATAAGGAAATAAAATATGACTAATAAAAAATTTCAAATTTGAAAAAAATTGATACAAAACAAACTTTTTTTAACTATAATATTTAATTTTATTCAAAATAATATATTTTTATGCATAATTTACAATACAGCAATTTACATTTTTTATACATGTTTTAATTATTATGATTTTCTGGTGACAAGGTAATTAGTAATTAATCTTTGAGATGATGATTTTATTAATTGTTTACGAAGCTCGCAATATCCAGACATACAACCATTTAGCTCTCATTGGAATTTAAGAGCACGTTAATGATTAGTGTCATTAATAAGAAAATAATAATTGATTACGTTCTTTTTTAAAAAGCAAAAACAGAATGTGATTTAAAATGCAAAATTAACACGCACAATGTTTGAACAAATTTACATTATAATCTTGTAAAATTTAATGTGGGTATACATAAAATGTGGAAATCATGATTTTAATTTCATTATTGCATAAAATCTTACTATTATAAAGCACTGAAAATATTGAAATTACTAAGATGAAAGTCGAATTCCAATAATGTGCTATTACTTTCAATATAACATAAGTGTGCAAAATTTATTATTTAAAGTAATAGCGCATTATCGGAAATCGACTTCCGGTGAAACACGAATCGCGTAACTTCAAAATCGTGTTAAATAAGTCCACATAAAAAGAGACCCAGGTGTATATAAACAAAAGGAGTACTCTTAATTCATAATCTGGGATGGAGGTGATTTACTCCCTTTGTTTTAATTATATATATGTATATTTTATCTGTTTGGCTGTTCTTGTAAGAATTAGAAAATTTTGTAAATATTTCATTTTATGTTTGCAAAAGCAAATTCTGGTAATAGAGGGCCGTATTAATTAGCATATATATATATATATATATATATATATATATATGCATTATACATTTTTTTATTATATAGTTACAGTAGAAATTTAGGCTGTGCCTAGTTGTTATAACATGTTTCTTATCTGAAGTGAAGAATTATATGTAAAACAATATTTTTTATTTTTAGTGATCAATGCATTGATAGACATTTGATTAATTTAGATTATTTTTAAAACTCTTATCTCCCAATTAAGAATAGCTAAAAATCCATTTAAGAATTAATATTGAATAATTACCTATGCTAGTTATACATTGTATCTCTATAAAAAGAATCAGCTACTTGGAAAAGAATCTAAGCACCCACTCCAAATTTGAACTCAATTTATCGACTAAAACGTTTTAAGCTCTCAATTTCTTCTAATAATTAAACATTATTTACAATCAGTGTAATTTAGCACATTCGTTAAGCATTGTATTCGTTCATTTTGGTGAAATAAGCACGACTTTAAAAAAAAAATGCAATAATTAATTATAAATTAATTATGTATTTTTAATGGGAAAGTATAATAAAAGTTATGCATATAATTATCACAATAGCAATAATTACTCCATTATTTTTGAAGTATTTTTATTTAAAAAACACACACACACAAAACTTAACATGTTTTTAGCACAAAAGGATTATCTTTTGAATATTTAAAACAACGTTCACACACAACTAGACACCCAAGTGTTGAAAATATTTTAGAATCTGCTTTTCTTTTCTTTTTTTTGCTTTGGGAAATTTGAATTTTTATTATTAATTAATTTTTTTTTTTTTTACTTTGGCCATAAATTATACTCTCTAGCATTCACCAATGTAGTCATATACATGGTAGCTTATATATATTTTTCTTTGTATTTCTATCAAATTAACAATGGCTATGAACTGGTCATGGGCAGGGCCGGATCCAATAAGTGCGGGCCCGATTAGATTTTTTTGTGGTGCCCTCTATATATTAAATATTTAAATAAAATGCAAATTCAATATTTTGAAAAATAACTTTTTGTTAATTTTGGTGGTGATGCGGGGCCCCTTCAAGTGCGGGGCCCAATTGGGCCCAATCGCTCCAATCGCCTTAAATCTGGCTCTGGTCATGGGATAGCAGATAAATAAGCTATCCAGCACACAAAGACTCTTCTCAATATATATGTATATAGACATTTTTCCTTTTTTTTTTCAAAGGAGTAACTTTGATTATCCATGATCTAAATAATAAATACGATTTATACTTGCAAAATGAATCACTGTAAATCCTAGATAATGATTATATTTATTGTTTCAAAATTATTTGATATTTATAAACTAAATAAATATATGAGAGTGTTAGTTTACAAATGTTAGGTAGATATATAACTAAAATTTATTCTACAAAACATAAAATCTTATGATGTAAAACAGAAATCTATTGTTCTTCTGATGTGATATTTTGAAAAAAAAAAAAAATTCTTTCATTGTTATTTTTCATACAGACTGAATTTTCAGAGCTTTCTCTCAAGTGTCTTCAGATTTTTTTTTATTAAGGAAAACATTTCTTTAGAATAAATACACAAATTCTTGTTATACATTAATAACTTGGACAATAGATTCAATGGCCACTCCATGTCAGTTAATGCATAAAGTATTTTAGGTATCATGCTATTATATATATGCAACTGAGGTATGTCTGCCCCAAAGACTGCGCCTTGGAGTTCATGTGCTAGTTTTATTGTTTTTATTAGATTGGAGATTGAACAATCCTTTAGTTTATAGATTGAATGCGAGTTTTATTCAAATTCAGTCTCACTTCTTACCTGTGATCACCAGTTGAGATTTATTATTTTTCAGTCATTTATTTATTGGAATGAGATATCAGATTAACCAATCTACTATTATTTCTGGGGAGGGGGGTAACCCACAGTTCAAATTGCCACTATTACAGAGCTTATTATTTTTCTCATAGAAACACGATTGCAGAGTTAAACCCTCTTTGTCATCCAATCTGTTGGTTCTTCTTTCCAGTAAGTTGATTTCAATGTCTTAGTTTGCCATCTCCTTTCATACCCCAGATCTCCAGATGCTATGGTGAATCTTTCTCTAATATCTTTGAGATCATAATTTAGATCATATTGTTAGGGAGAAGTTCTGGTTGTTGTTCAGTGCTATTTGTTTCCATGTATTTAAAAATAGCCTCTCAGGTGCCAGTAAGTGGTCTCTGATCTTAAGATTACATAAGGTTTCCTTACATGTATCCCACAGGTTCTGCATGTTTTAATTGAATTTAAGATGACACCTGGCAAGCCACAAAGCAATCAGAATGAAGATAGATATTCTTATGACAGCAAATTTGCCACTGAGCAAGGCTTTATTAAGATTAAGGATTTCAATACACTCTGATCAGACACTTGCAATTAGTCTATTTCTAGGATCCATTAAATAAGTGTCTTCAGATTTGGTAGTGAGTTAGATGCTATAGACACTGCTTTACAATAGCATACAAAGAATATCATCATTTGCTTCTTTCATAATACTAATACTAATAATAATCGAACAGTTAGTTGCTTGAGATGGATAAATATTTTTGACAAATCATAAGGATATTGGAACAATATATTTTATTTCTGGAGTTTGATGAGCTATAGTTGGGACTTTATTAAGGCCATAGATTAGAACAGAATTAATAGTAATGGGAAATTTGTTGGGTGATGATATTGTTACAACACATGTTTTGTAATAATTTTATTTATAGTTATACCAATTATAATTGGGGTTTTGTGAATTGATTTGTTCCATTAATTCAAGATTTTGATTATTACCTCCTTCATTTTTATTATAAGAACTGCAACTGGATGAACAGTTTACCCATAAAGACAGTTTAGTGAATTTACATTTTTTTCATTATATCTTGCTGGAATTTCTTCTACGTTGGAGGCATTAAATTTTATTACAACTGTAATCAATATAGAAACATATGGAATAATTTTTGAATATGTCCATATGTTTGTTTGATCAGTTAAGATTACTGCTATTTTATTATGGTCTTTACTTGTATTAAGAGAGCTGCTGTTACAATATTATTAACTCTTCTTGTTTTTGATCGGCAGTAGAGGGAAGGTCCAATTTTATATCAACATTTATTTCGATTTTTTATACACCTTGAGGTGTATATTTTAATTCTATAAGAATTTAGAATAGTTTAGCATATTTTTAATCATTATAGAGGAAAAAAGAATCTTTTGGATCATTAGGATAATTTATGCAATATTACCATTTGGATTATTAGGATTTATTGTATGTCTCATCATATGTTTACAGCTGGAATAGATGTTGATATGTGGACATACTTTATAGCTGTGACTATAATTATTTCTGTTCCTACAGGAATTAAAGTATCTGAGATGAGATTTAATCCAGGAATCTTTAGCTCTTAAGCCTGTCACTTTATTACTGCGCCAAACTATACAGGGCTATTGCTTCATTGTCCCGTCTCAAGAGATAAATTATAAATTGCCCAGAAATTTCGCTTCACTCAACTAAAAGTCGATCCCATAGCTTTATAGCTGATAGCTAATTTTTTAAATATTAAATCATTAATATAATCTAAATTGTTATTATTGTTATTACAGAAAACTTGTTCTGAATTACTATAAAAGGTTAATTTAGTAAATCAAATTTCTAATATATTTACAAATCAACTATTAAATTTGCTTTGTTTTTATTTTACTCTATTTTATTTGTTTACATGTTATTTGTTTTGCTCTATTTTATTCACTCGTATTTCCTTTGATGTAAATATTTTATAAAAATTTATTACTATTTTTTTAAAAAATAAAATACACACGCACATTCGGATCAAAATATTTTTTATTTAAAAAAATACAAGTTTGTATTAAATTAAAAATATGCGGTCAACTATTCAGAAAAGTTTTGTGGTTTAAGAAAGTTTTGAACCCAAGTTTATTATTGTTTATTTATTAATAAAAAAATAAGAATATTTAAATTTGTCATAAATTGAGTGGCAGAGTAGCACTAATTTTAGAGAAAGATTTAGTTTTTCTTATCCATAAATGAATAGTGGAATAGGGTGTCTTTCACGATTACTTTTTGTTTTATTCTCCTTTATGACTTAGTTATTCACTTATACAATGTATTTATTAATTTATTTTATTTAAGTTATTATTAACATAAACAATAACTTATATAAAAACCAGACCGTTCTTCAAAAAACTGCAAATGACTGTATCTAGTTGTCGCTAATTAAATAAAACTGTGGTATGTAATTAGAAAGAATCCAATATTATATTAATATTTAAATTAACAATTACATAAATAATAATTTGAATAAAACTAGCGTTAATTAGAGGTGAATGTTCCCTCTACAAATAAACCAACGCTTTAGTGACAGATAAGTTGATATTGAGCAAAGTTTGAAATAAAAAAAAAAAAACACCAATATATTCAATTTGAGTTTGAAATAAATACCGTGATCAATATTTAATCACAGCCTTGAGAATGTCTTTCAAATTAGGCAGACCCGTAATTGTTATTTTCTATCGTCAAATAATGGAAGTGATAACTATGTAGCCAATAAGTAAAGTTTCTTATAAATAAAATGGATACTTCATAGTCTTTCTATTGAGAAGTAAATACACTAATCAATTAATGTAGTATTATTTGATCCTAATTTATAAACATTGAATACATTTTGCCATTTTTTTTTTTTTTTTTCAATATGAAATTCTTTAAATAAAAGAATAATGTAAAGAAAACTTATTGCTTGACCAGATGTAAACTTCCTTTATTTTTAATTTTAAAATGTAATAACTAACCTATGAAAAACCTTTGCTGAATATAATGTTAATTTCTATCTATTTTTATTTATTAATTTTTGCATGTTTTGATTTTTTAAAATTGTATCTTTTTTTGTATGGAAGATTCTAAGTTTTTGTTAAACTATGCCTTCCAAAAAAAAAGTTATATTCATTAGAAAATTATTTTTCTATTTGAGACTTCATTTGCTTATTTAAAATAGTCATCATCAAACCCTAGCACAATGGTTATGTTTGTTTTTTTAAATTCTGTATTGTTTTCATTTTTTATATGGCAATAGTAAATGATTTTGTCTCCTTTACCCTATATTGTATATTCTTTTCATGTATTGTCATATTTTTAAGTATCTGCCTAAATTTACTAAAATAAATTGTCCAGAATATCCTTTCTTTTTTCTATTTATTGCTTTTATTTATTATTTTTTTGAAGTTGTATTCTTTAAAGCAATTTTCATAATTTTACATAAATATTTTATTTACATAATGCAGACTAGAAATCTGCCTATTTTCAAATTACATTCTTATTAGTGAGTTTTCTATTTTCATCTTTTATTGACCTCTGTTTTAATTGTTATTTTTAAAATAATTTTTTTGTATTTGTATTTAGAATCTGTTTTTCTGTTCTTCTCTGGGTATTATTTTGAGCCTTGCCCCTTATTACTGTTCACCAATTTTTGAATTGGACTTTTTGGTTTTCAATATTCTGTACTTCCATAGTAGTTTCAATATTTATTGTATCATCTCTTCATTGATTTGTGAAACTACAAACTTCCATTATTAAAACCATCTAAACCAATCTGTCTACTTTTCTAAGCAATAATAGCAAATAGTATATATTAATAATCACTTAAATGACCACAATGAAAAGAAAAACTGTTAAAAATAAAAGTTTTACAAAAGAAATATAAATATATTTTCATTTATAATATATAATTATGAAACTATTTTATTTATACCAAAATATTTTTTCTTAATTAATTTTCATTTATCTTTTTGACCTTAAATAATCTAATTTTACATTTTATTGTTTTTTGTTTTTTTTAATGTTTTGTACTGTTTATGTCCCAAATGGCTACAAACTTTCTCCATGTATATAGTAATAATGTATTATTTAATTTATTAGTGAAATATAATTCCTTATATTGCATATCTATATCCATTAAAAATAAAATACATAAATTATAAAATTATATTTAGAAATATATATTGGTGTATACATACAGGTTTGTGAATATACAAACAACAATAATAACATTAAAAAAAATTATGAAGTGAAAAACTGATTTTTAAAAATATATATAT
Organism: Epiperipatus broadwayi; assembly: GCA_028023455.1. Classification (NCBI taxonomy): domain Eukaryota; kingdom Metazoa; phylum Onychophora; class Udeonychophora; order Euonychophora; family Peripatidae; genus Epiperipatus; species Epiperipatus broadwayi. Next base: position 268,252 of record JAQFVV010000182.1, on the reverse strand, counting down.
AATTGCATTATTAAGAACAATAAATATAAAAAATGGCCATTAAAAAAAAGTAATTGGTAAAGTAAATTAAATAATTAAAATATTCAAACTATAATCAAAATTCAGTATATTAAAAAGACCATTACTGAAATATGCAAAAATGTTTATCCTGCATATAAAAGGGTAGGCACTAAACAACAAACATATAATTATTATTAATAGCCACTCATAAATAAATATAGCCATCCTAACTTCAGAAAAAAAGAAAGCCAAAAATAAAAAAATAAATATGAATTTTATGACAACTATCCAAACCAATCTGTAAACCACAAATATAATCCCATAATTTTAGAATATTTATTTAATATAATATAATGTTTCATTTTAAGATTTTCTGCCACAGATTTTTCTTTTGAGAACCTTCCAACATTTTTCCTTATTATTCATCGTCTCATTTCAATGAACTTTTTGAAGTGTTTTAAGATAATTTATAATATAAATATGGTCTGCTTCTCTCATAAAAATAATGTTAATGTTAACAACAAAGTATGTTTATAAAAATTATACTATTCTTACACACCTTCAACAATATTATATTCATTATTATCCCATCTAGCAGGCGGAAGATGTGAGAGATTTGTCTTATGATCTTGCCATCTCATTTAAAAACTATTTCAAAGAATCCTGAAAAAAAAAGTTACAATATCTTTATATTGCATCAATAGAAATAAAGTATTTTTTAGTTCGCTTTATTAAAATAATTTTGACAACTAATTTATTTGTACTAATTATATCACTATATTGAAACCCTTATCTTTTTATTTATTAAATATAAAAGTACAGCACTCTGTGTTGCAGCTTAGCATTCAAATTTATCTTTTTATTTTAAAATCTACCAAAATGTTTTAACTAATTCATTATAAATGCGTTAACCGAAAATTGTTGATTTTTTTTTCTTTATTAAATAATAAAACAATTAATATTTGTTTTAAATTACTAAAACATTTTTTATATGTTAGTTTTAAAACAATAAAAATATACTAGGATTATTCTTTGAATTGACAATCATTGCAAAATTATTAGTATAATCCAATTCCGAAAATCAAGCAGATAAACATACTTTTAATCATTTCGAATTAACAATCCGTATGGCATCAACTTTATGTACAATATGTTGACTGTTTCAAGAAGATGGCTATAAAATGTTTCAAATGCCAGGCCATTAAAATTAAAACAAAATTGGAATGACAACGAATTCCTGTTAACTCAGTGGCTATTTTAAAGGCTTAGAGATTTTTCATAGCCAATAAGAATTCTTCCTTTCATATAATTACGGCAAAAATGGTATAATTGTTTTTATTTTTTTAATAATCTTTAAGGGCAGCCAGTTATTTTAAACATAGTCACAATTTTTTTTTGAGGAACGGAATCATATCTTTATCCAAATCTGTAAAAGCAATATTAAATTCTATATTTGCAGCTTTTTTTTTTTTTCATTTCTGTGGCAAAATGAAAACAAATCACACTGAATCTCTAATAACCATTCGTCTATGATTAGAAACAATTTATTTGATAAAAATCTTGAAAGGACAATTAAAATTCATGATATTAACCATTAATTAAAGAATTCTATGTTTCAATAGCATAATTAATTTAAAAATTCAAATTAGTAATTTTAGTTTAGTTTTTACTCCCATTGTACAACAGAAACATTCTGACATATCTTCATGAAATCATGTAATCATAAACAACTTCAGAAGTTTTAGAAGCAAACATACTATCATTTTCATTTTTAAAATTACAAAGCTGGGTTTTTTTTAAATATCTTTCATAAATTTAAATGAATAAATAAAATTGACATATCATTAAATGTAATCATCAAATTATTATATAATTATTCAAAAGATCTCAATACAATCTTCATTTTTAAAATCTTATATCACATAAAATAATGCCATTAACTGGTTAAAGCATTATAATATGCTTCAAAGAAAAATCTTCCTAATCAGAAAATTGTCTTTTCTTTGAGTTTTAATCTTCTAATTTCACTCTTAAATCTTTTTATTAGTCATTAATTTTTATCTTTAAACTCCTGTTTTAATCATTTTATTATTCAATTAAGAAGAGAATGTCAGAATCCAGTTATGATCAAAATCAACAGCTACTTTTTCTACATCACACTTTTTAAGATAATTTCATGCTTTAAAAACTCCATTAGTTTGAAAATTCAATTTGGTAACTTTTAGTTTTTAACAGCAGTTAAATCTGGGCACAAGTAATATTTGTTTTTAAAAAACAATCATCAAATTTTTTCCATATGTTTGGAATATGATCCATTTTTTAAATGTGACTGTCATATTAATCTTGAAATTATAATCACTCAAAAATCTCCAGGTATAAGGACTCTATTACAGTGACTTCTTTTTCATTCTTGACTTATACTTATAACAAAAACATGTAAACAATGCTGCAACAATCCTATACAGTCACTTGCTATGAAGTAATTTGGATTCCACTTACCACACCTGGGGGAATTTTTGAGACCAAAATTTATAATTTTAAAAAACAAAGCACTTTCTCTGAAACATTAAGTATAGTAGAATAAGTCTTCTTTTTACTTTTGGTGCAAAACTGCTCCAATCAAAAATATATGTGTGAAATATATCATGGGCATCTCTTCCCATAAATGCTTGCCATGTTATTTATATGCAAATTGTGCATGTGTGAAGGAACCAAAAATTAATGAATTTTCATAGTGCCACCTATTCTAGTAAGCCTATTCTATGTTAAAATTTGGCTATATCTTGTGCATATCTTAAAAAGGCAAAACAATAAAATTTAAAAATAATAAAATATACTATAATATTATTTATAGATACATTTCTTTTCATAGGTATAGTAACCACTATTGTTTTTTTTTCTATAAATGTCTGTTAGCCCACAATTTGGATAAACTTTTCCATATCATTATCTTGCCCCAGCCCAAAAATACATAACATCAGAAAAATGTATCTAAATTGTGATTAACAAACATTAGTAGAAAAAACAAAACAATATAATACATTATCATATGATCACCATTTGATTATGCTTATATAAACTATTAAAACACTATCAAAATTTTTATCACACATAGTTCTATCTAGGGAAAACTATTAATTAATAAATGGTAGAAGGTTGTGCATTCCAAAGATTCAGATGCATTGTTCACAGATCCAAGGCTCATTACTGATGCAAGCCATAAGCTAGAAATTAGTCCAGAGATATTGGATGGAAGGCACTTATTAGGGATTAAAATGCACAACTTTTTAGCATCTACTGATTACTAGAATGTACACTAGATGGTATTATTATATAAAAAAATTTTTGCTAATATTTGCTATATCTTTTTTTAAAATTATTGTATATATAAATAGTATTATAATGGCATTATAATCTAATTTTTTTGTGTGACTTTCTAAGATATGTGTAAGCTATAACTAAATTTTTAACATAGAATATGTTTTCTAGATTAGATAGCATTAAAAAAAAAAGTCACTTTTTAGCCTGTTTCACACACATACAGTTCCCATGTAAAGAAAGTTAATAACATGGCAATGATATATAGGATGAGGAGTGCATGACTTGTTTTACTCACACAGTTCTAATTGGAATCTTTTATGCCAAGTAAAAAGAAACATATTGTAAACTTGGCCTCTTAGTTCTATTACCTAGTGTCAATATACCACCACTCTCTTCCCATTACTGTATTATTTCACTGTAAGACACCATAGTTTTTAGCATGAATGCACCCAAACATTTTATACCGATTTTTTTTAAAAAAAAAATCATTTTACTCCCACTTCTTTCTACTATAAAAATAATAATTGTTACTTTTTTATTATGGAACACAATCAAAAGTCTGTAGGACAACTTGAAACAAAGATCATAAGTTCATTCTGATAAAGCAAAAAGCAAATCATAATTTATTTTGAAGTCGCAAAAAGGTACATAAAAATAAACAAAATTTCACCTTGGATAATAATAATACTTCACTTCAAAACTTAAGCAATATAGTTATATATTTAAGTAGCTTCTAAATTGTCTGAATATTAGCTATAATATATATAATTAGTATTAAGAAATGTGCTCTTTTAGCCAATTCTCTTCACCTAAAAAATTCAATTGATTATTGCAATTGTAGCCCGCTACCCAATTAGTGATAGGTGTATTTTGTACCTAATACAACTGGTTGAATAAACTGTCATATGTTAAAATCATAAAATTGATTGATTATCATTTTTAAGTTGACTTTAAGACAGTTTTTAATTTAGTTTACTAAATTAAAATAAGAACGTATCTTAATTGCAGAAAGTGAATATTAATCCATAATAGGTAATAAAACTTCTAGATTAAACTATATAAATACTAGCAATATCTATATAACATTTAAGGCATTTTTTTGACAATCGAAAATATTTATTAAATGCTCAGTGCAATTTAGATTAGTGGCATAGTGGCGGCAGAAGGGTTAAAAAATCCGAATCTGTACTCAACAGAGTAAAGTAAAAAAAAAATCTCAATTTGTAAAATGAATAGAACTGTTGAGTTCAATGCGTCATTCGAATACTCGAAGATCACAGGACTTTTTGAATAATTAACAACTCTAAATATCAAACTTAAATTCAAACTCTTGAGTTATTTGAAAGTTATTTTTCCAACTAAAATAGTATTTGTTATAAACTAAATAAATATTTTTAGCAGTTAATTAATATAAGATTAAGTACCCACGAGTTATTTTATCAAAAAGAAAACTGTTTCTATACAATTACACAAGACCATGAATATCAATAGAATCTATAGTTATTCTAATATAATTTATTTAAACTTCTAAGATCTACAACCAGAAACTTTTTTTAAAACCGCGAAGCGTAGCGGGCTTTCCCGTTTAGTTTTTCTTTTTACTTTTCTGTAGATTATAAAATAGTTGAAATTCAGTAAATAGTATATATATAATTACAATTTATTGATGAAATGTTAGACTTTGTCACAATATAAGCAATTTAATAAGGATATAACTTTTCTGAGTTTAAAAGTCGCTCATATTTATAAAAATTGCACTGAAAGTTACAATTCTCTTTTGAAAATTTTTCAAGTCTATATTTGATGGGTATGGTAAAAGGTTAACTGACTGTAGGGGCGATAGATATTCATGCTGCAGTGGAAAGATTTTAACAATGTTCTATGGAAGCATGTGTATACAAAAAATATTTTGGTTTTAAAAGTTTTATATATATTTTACTTTGCTTATAATTTAAATACTATATTATTTTTCGAAGTGTTAAATTTTAGTCTCTCTTTTTTTTTTTAATGCAAATAAGTAAATATATACATATGTGCAAACGAGCGTATATATGTGTGTGTGCATGGATAAATAGCGTTTTTTTTCTTTTCGTTTTTTTTTTTTTTTTTTTTTGCGAATATCAATTTTTTTGGGCTAAAATTCTATTATTTATATTCTAAGCCGAATGGACAAAAGTCTATTTACATTTAATTTTAAAATAAGGTATATAAAAAAATTGGCAAAAAACATATTAAAAATTTCAATAGAAAAGACAGTTGCTTACCTACAATCTGAAATTGATGAGTTGTTTGACGAGCGTTACGGGACAGTTGGAGCGAGCCAAGGTTTATTAATAAATATTATAAGTTTATCCAGAATCACTGCCATTTCTTTTTAAAACACCGTTACACATAGTCTTTTTTCCCCGTCGTTGCGTTGGGCAAGCGGCTCGTATTTTTTTTTCAATTCTAGCTTAAGTCACTAGCATGTCAAAACGTAATGTAAAAGTTGCACGATTATTAATTGGTGCATGATTGAACAATAACAACTGTGGAAAAAGATAAGTATTAGAAGATGAAGAGCGAAAATGAGGATCAACTTCAATCCATGGCCACTGTAACCTGTCAACGTCATATGAACGTCATATCCGTTAAACCATGCAGTGGCATCGTATATGTCAATTTAATGAAAACAGTGTTCAATTACTGAAATAGCATTAATAATAAAACTTAAGTACAAAAATGTTGCTAATTACTAAAGAAAGAAGAAACAATAATAATCAATAGTTAAGAGTTTAAAATTATTTGAAAACTACAGTTAATCCCTTTCCGTTTTGAATTGCTTTAAACAAATAAACCCTTGCTTTAACACATCAGTGCTAAAAGGAAATTAAAGATAAAGAAATCCCTTTTATAAAGGATATTTCAATATCTTTGTAGAATTAATAATAGACAAATAAAAAAAGATCTTTTTCTATCGAATTAAATTCAAATGCAATTAAAAAAAAGTTTTCGAATTTAAAAGAACGGGTTACTTTTTCATATTCAGTCTATTTATTTACTCCTAGCTGACTAAATCTATTAGAAATATATATATAAAAATCTATTGATTTCGCTGAAAAGCTACCTATTTATTTTTGTATCTAGCGAAGTGAATAATATTTGTGTTCATAATTATGAAATTATTTACACGCACCTAAGTTCGTATTATTAGCAACACAATAGTCAAATAATGCATTAAAAAAAAATCGGATAAATAAAAAGGTAAACGAAAGCTGATTTCAGAAACTAGTTATTTTTTATACTATATATAAAACTTCATTTTTGAAAACAAATTATCAAACATTTATTTTAAATATTTTGAAGCAATAATCTGGAAAATAAACGTAAAAAAAAGCTAAATAATAATTCACTGGTTTATCGACAGAGATTGAACTGCGATCCCATGGACCTTCACTATACTACTGCACTAAATAAAACAAGGCCAAAAACAGACACAATTTTTTTATATTTTAAATAAACATTGGATTTTAATCATAGAAAAACAACAACAATAACAACAAAAAACAGCATAAAAATGCCAGAATTAAAAAAAACACACACACACAAAAAAAAACAGAATAATGAAGAAGGGTAGATTCGAAAGTTATTTGTTTCTGGATTGATTACTAGCTAATTGCTTATCATTACTATAAGTAATAACAAATAAACATTTCCTCTTATATATATAAACAAAAGCAGTGTACAGAATTAAATTTTAAAAATATTAATTTTTTTTATATTTTTTGGCAGTTAGAGAAAAATCCAATTCGTCAGTCATTTATTCACGCATAAAATTAACTAACGATCAAATCAATTTTAATAAAACTCATATTCTGGCAAAAAATGAACAATATAACCAGAGAGTGCCAAGGGAAGCCATAGAGATTTTTTAAAGGCCCAAGAGCACGAATGAAAAGTGTGAATGGAAGAAAATAAAAAAATTTTTTGAAAAAAGCTATAGGAAGATAAAATATTTTTAAAAACTTCTCAACTAATAGAATTTGAGTTTAAGGAGGAAAGAATAATAGAAAAAACTAACGATTTTAAATCTCATGCACATTCATAAGATGAAAATACTTATTATTGTACTGAAACATCAGCTATTTAGCTATTTTATTTTTACTACACAGAATATCTGAAAATAATGATAGGAAATCATCATTTATCCATGAGAATATTAAAATTAATATATATATATATTTTATTGCAATAATTATTCTATAATGAAGATTTTATTGTATTTACATATATATATTAAAAATTGATGGATTTCTGGCAGCATCAAAAATTAAAATTACTTTAGTTTGCTGGATAAAATATTTTTATTTCTATTTTTTCTTAATTTTAAAATTCATGAAACTATTTAATTCAACATATACAATTCTCTGGAAAAGATTATTATTTGCAGGATGTCAAGAAAGTTGCTAGTGATCTGCATTCTTACATTTATAAAATATAACTTTCTGGATTTAAATCCTTATAACAAATTGAGTTTGAAGTAAAAGAACCCTCATTTTACTTCACTAAAACCCAAAACAAAAGAGGTATTGTATAGGTTAACAGAGAAAACTTGTTTAGCTTCACAATTATCAATTAGTAATTGATAGTACTGGCAATATCATAAATATAATTTCATTTCTATTCTTTATCAATTTATAAATTCATGAAAATATTTAATTCAATATATATACACACTCACCTATACATTTTAAATATACATAAGTAATACCAATAAATAGATAAAATATAAAATATTAATATAGTGCTACAGAGAATACCATTTTATTGAGTTAATTAGTTAAATAATAGCTAAATCAATTTCACCCCCCCCAGCACCATATAAACTGACACAACATTTATCTTTTGTCCACATAAATTCAGTTGATAATGATTATAATGTAATCAACAGTGAAGTTCTATATTGTTACAATTTATTTTTTATTGTTATAATAATTTAAAGTAACTACATATAACAGACATATGCATTACATAAATATAAATATGTATGTACAATGTATGATATAAACTATGCACTAATGAACAAATATCTTTTAACCGTTTCCTACTTTGCTATTTTGACATTTTTCTTTGTCTCACACGTCAATGTAAAATATATGATAAAATGATTATTACTTATAAAATAATAAATTTGACTTCATTTGATAGATTTTTTATTTACTCCTGAAATAAATTTTAAATGTTCACATTTTGTTTCTGTAAATATTAAAAAAATAAAACTGTAATCAAAACAAAGACGTTACACGTCATCATTTCTAGAAAAATTATTTTCAGTTTATAAAATCAATGAAATCTTCTTTATTTCCAAATATTTTTAAAAACTTTAATGAATAATTATTTATTTCTCTAATATCTAATTAATTATGCTTTAAAAGTTTAAGTTTTTTTTAATATTTATTGTAAATTTCAGATTTTTTCTTACTCATAAATATCAAGTAAATTGTTTATGTCATAGCTGGTTTTTAATTTTGCTTCTGGCCATATTTATGTTAGCTACTAATACATTACATTTTTGAAAATAAAGTATTTCAAGCCATAATAAGTTATTAATAATTTATATTTCTTGATATTTAATAAATATAGTGCAAATTATTTTTAAAAAAATATCTAAAACCATAATAAATTCGCAAATAAACAAGTTTTTGCATCATTGTAAATTTTAATGTCGTAAAATGCTGAATATTTTACAGCCTTGGCAACACATAATGGTGGATCATGTCAGGGTGGGACTTATGTATATTGTAAAAGGGGGAATTTTGAATTTTGCACCTTTTAATGTGGAATTTTTGCTGAAAAAATTTATTATAATAAATTATACCATTGTACATGCATTTTAATGTATAATACTTATGGAAAAATTCACCAGAGGGCAAATTGGTCAAAAGACATTTCTCTGTCATTTGAAGTATAGGTGAGTTAAGATATAAGCAGTATGCATATACATAATTAGGTATCTACAGAGAAGCACACATTAACTTGCAATGTGTACATAATAGCAATCAATCTGTTCTTTACATTGCTGGATATGATTCTATAATTTATTTGTGAAAAATGATCTCTCTGTTAAATTATCAATCATATGATACCCATAAATGATAAGATTTCCTAAAAACATTTTTAAATGAACTTGAACATAGGTTTTGTGGAAAAAACTAAAGAAATGTGATATTAATTTATTTCATTGGTAAATTATAATTGAGAATAGAATGTAATGGAAGGCACCAGAAAAAAAGTTTGTTGAAGCCTGCAGAAGTTAAAAAACTAAATATAAATGTTAAATAAACAGAATAATCAGCAAGTATATGTAAACATATTTGTGTCTCACAATTTGCTTTATAATTATGCAAAACTAATCTTTATATTATTATTATCATCACTATCATCATCATTATTATTAATATGTTTCAAAAAGGAATTTTATTCTTACTAAAAAAAACAAGGTTACATTGATACTTTTTGTATACATGTGCATTCATTGGTCTTCGTGAGGATTATGTATAATGTGTCTAAATAAATACTTTATTAATCTTTACAGATTAAAACTGGGTGATAGGTGGATTATCTGTGATAGCTTATATTACAAAATGTACATGGCTTTAGTTAGGATTTTCTAGTTTATTGGTTTCCTTTAAATTATTTCTTAAAGTTGTATTACTTTGTATGTTTGGTTATAACTAATATTACGTATATATGGTATTTATTTTATTCACATATATGCTTTGTAACAGTTTTATAGTCTTCAAATATTGGTTTTGAGAGCTGGAATATAATTTTTCTGGCAACATTGTGTATATTTTATTATCATATTGTGAGGGTGACTTATAATTGTACCCACACCAACCTTTAACTACTTCTGATGTTAGATTATGTCCAGTCAAGATTTATGTCTTACTAGACTATAAGTTTTGCCAGCATATGAAATACATGTTTCAATTATCAAAGATGAATAAAGACATGCACATATATATAGGCATAATGTATCAATAGTGTATTAGGTAACTAAATAGTGAGTTGCATATATTACATATATATTGAAGCCGAGCAAATCCCAGTTGTTAATATAAATGAAAATAAGACACTGAAATAATTACTATATATATATATATATATATATATATAACAACATAACAACAGTTAATTTGTGTTAAATGTTTTTCACATCACGAATAAAGATAAAACAATGACCTAAACTATAATAAATTAACCATGGTAATGATCAAAGGTTAAGTACATTGCCAAGTAACCCAATGTAAAAATGAGGTAATAATGTGTACATAATTTTTTGAACTGATTATCATGATACTATCTACACTACAATAGGCACATACAGCAAATAAAGAGGAAATAAAAAGATTTCATGTACTAGGCAATGGAAACCATACCGACTATAAAAAAATGTGATTCTAAACCTTTTTTCTTTAAAATTATGTGATTGCTATAGAAAGCTAACTTCATTTAAGCAAGAGGTTTTGAATACCATATAAAATGGATTCTTTCGTTCAAATATATTAATTTTATAAATTTTAACATGGGGCTAGAAGAAGTTAAAAGAACTTTTATCATAAATAGAATAAGCAAGTTAATTTGAGAAATAGGATAAGGTCCTAGAAAATCATTTTAAACTTCTAAAAGAAAAGGAGAGAAATTAAACCAAAACGTCTAATCAAATGTGGATCCAGAAAAAGTATGTATGTATTACCAACATAGTGAATGATTGAATAATTTAATTTTACTGTGTATAACGTATTCTTTTTTTTAATTGTGAACTGCAATTAATTTAAAATTTCTATATATTAAATGGTCTGGCTAAAAGAGTTGATTGTCCTTTTAGTTTCTTGTTCATTGTTGGTTTTATTTGAATAGGCTGTGCTTATATAATGGCTAGTTGTTGCATGCTCTTATAAATTGTAATTTTAATAGTGACCAGGTGGCTACAAAGATATCTGGATGTCTAATTTTTGCTTCTCTGCTCCTAATTTGTTGTAGCTTTTATAAAATGTTACCAGATGTCATCTGGTGTTTTTTCCCAGACTGTATAAACATTGTGTACACCAAAATACATTAAGTCCACTGTTCATGTTATAGGGGTTGTCTGCTTGGGTGTAAAATTTATTAGCTGCTGTATAGTTTGTATTGATTTAGCATGTTGTTTCATGTACTATTTAGTGATGTAAAATTGTAAAATATGTGTTGATGTGTTTAATCAGTAGCATGACATAGGTTGCAGAATGGTTCTATTGACCTATAAAGATGATTGTATCACACAAAATAAGATTCTGGTAGTGCAAATAGGTTTAGATTGATCAAGAAGTCAAAGAACTTCAGTTCCATTGACCATTTTCTGAAGTTTTTAAGAAGTTGCTTGTTGTTTACTCCCAGCATGGGGCTAAAGATCTAGTTGTTTGTGGCTGGATTGATTAACTTGTATGTCTGTCAACATGCACATTTGCTATGAAATGTCCGAGTTGTAGTTATGACACTGTTTGTGCTGAGTGTGCTAATGATACTAGATATTCATATGTAGGGAGTGGATGATCTGTAGGGCTTATGTTGGGAGGCTTTGCAGCTACTAGAACTGCAGTGATCTTTGCAAGTAGGTTTATTGTTTTTGTGGGTAGAACACATGCATTGTGTGGAGTCCCAGACCATTTAATATAGTTGTTTGATTAAAATGGCCACAGTTTTCTTACCACATAGTAATTTTCTACAGTGTGATGATAGGTCAGCTGTAAAACTTTTTGTAAAGTTGACAATAGGTGAGTAACATGTAACTCTTGTTGTTATGATTATGTTAAATGGGTGCACCTTTGAATATAGAGATAAGTATGCATTTAATAAAGATGTGGTTATGTCTGTTGATTTCTGTTTGAGCTTATTTTGCAGTGTTTGTCTTATTCCATACACTCTCAGGTAAAATAGGAATAAAAAATGGAATAAATTTTCCTTTATATAGCTTTGTGTAAGATTTTTAGTGTAGATGAACCATGCTGATTGTGTGTATTTGTGTAATTTTTTAGTATTCTTTTTAATACTGGCATTTCTTTACACAATGTTAAAAACAGTCATGTCATCCATGTATGCAATACTTAAAATATGTTGAGCAATTTATTTTATTAATATTCCTGGTAATTCATTTTTAATCTGTTTAAGAGTGGATTATATACAGAAGAAACAACTGTGTGTTGATTGGGGATCCTTGTGAAATTGATTGTGTATCAGTAAATGATGTTGTGTTTCTGGTGCTAAGTGTGAATATCTCTCAGTTGAGTAATAGATTTGCAATGAGATATAGTAGGGTGGGTTGAATTGCTATATTTGCAAGCATGCTCATTAAGACATCTATTACAACAAAATCAAATGTTGCCTATATAACCAGTTGAATTGCAATTGGAATGTACTTTTTATCTTGTTGTATTGCACTTTATATCATTTTAAATACTAGGGAAGCCTTGTGATGTAGAATCCCTTCTGTTCATACTGCATGTTTGATATCAGGAGCAGCATGTATGCTTCTATTTTATCTTTGATTACCTTTTCCAATAATTTAATTCCCAACAGGTCTGGGGAAATGGTCGAAGATTGTTGAGATTTGATATGGCTGTGGTTTTTTTGTTAAATGGCATTATTGGTATTGGATATACTCCATTACTATTGTATAATTTTTATGATAGAAAGTTAGCAAGGTTGCAAAGATACTTTCTGCTAAATAGACTGAAATGTGAAAAGACAAATGCTGGCATGCTATTGATTCCAGGGTGGCAACTGTTGGGAATTTTTTTAAGATTTCCAGAAAATTGTTGGATCTAAAAGGGAAAATAAGTTTCAGGCATTCTGAACTGCTCAGTGACTTATCTGTATTGTTTATATGCTTGGAGTTTTTGCTTAAAATGTTGGTATATGGGGTCCAGCATGTTATGTCCTGTGTCGACGATGCTGCTTATCTCAACTGCCATGGGCATTTTTCTGGTTGATGGATAGCCCAGTACCCAGTGGTATGGTGTGTCCATGTGTGTTGTTGGGTGAAGTATATATTTTTTTTCTTTGTGGCAAGTTATTTTTTTAATTGTTTACATGTATTGTGATAGAGCTTTGTTAGTTTTTGTATATATTAGTAAGTGTTATGCAAGGATCTGGCAATGGTGATTATCTTGTGAAATTGTTTACTAGTACCATTAAATGGGAAAGTGAGGGTGAGTATCTTGTCATGTGATATATGTTGAAGGATAGTATGTTGATGAATGACTGCTACCTTTGAATTGGATCTTGTAGTACATCATTAATTTTATTTAGCTGGATCTTGTGGCATATCAGTAATTTTATTTAGCATGATATAACTCTGAGAATAGGAATTCAGTGGTGGTTGTTGGAAGTAGGAGTCAGATTGTTCATCTTTTTTAGATGAAATGGATATTGTTTGGAGCTCTAACAAATTTATTGTAATGGTTTGTGCCACATGATCTGAAAATGGGCATGGATTGAATTGGAAGTTAATTAGGTAATGAAGAATTGTTGTGTATTAGCATATATCAATGATTGTGACATGCCATTGATTATAGAATTACATGGAATCTGCAGCAACAAAGCCTCAAATGCTTATGAATAATAGATTTAATTGATATAACCATTTTGTTTTGAAGGTTTTGTAACTTTAAGTTGAAATTACCCATAAATATTGTTGGGTTGTGAACTGGGAGTTTATTGTGAAAATTATGTGCCATTGTGTGAGAACCTGGGTTATGTAACACAAAAATAATGTTGAGTGTGGTAATTTGATCCTGGAATGTTGTGATTAGGAGATGCAAGTCAACAAGAGGCTATGAGTATACCTGTGTCCCACTGAAGGGGATAATGTGTCCCTGGAGTAGATGGAAAAACCTTGGTTGTATAGGTATGTGGCTGGATTAATTTGTGATCTGTTATAGATTTTTGTTATTTTTAGTAGCCCTAGTATTTGTGGTTGTATGATGCTAATCCATTTGTTAAGCTGTTATATTTTTGCTATTGAATTAATGACTCTGACATTCAGCACTGCTATTTTAATTTTCATTAATTCTGCAGCTGGGATCAGTTTGTATTTTTGTTGTGGTTGTTTTGGAGCTTTACATTGTGAATTTTTACTGATTTTTTTTATTTATGTTTGGTCTTGGTCTATTTTGCTGACTTTTATCATTTCTCTGATTGTTTTTTGTGTTGAGTGTTTGTGTGTTTCATGCTTCTTCATTTTGTGATGTTGTGGTTATTAAATGGCTTTCAAATAAATTTGTCATTATTTACATTGGACTTAGAGTCTTTATTTCTATTATCAATGATTGGTGAATTATGATGTTGTGGTTATTAAATGGCTTTCAAATAAATTTGTCATTATTTACATTGGACTTAGAGTCTTTATTTCTATTATCAATGATTGGTGAATTAGGGTTATCATTATCTGTCTTTGTTTTTTGCTAGCTTCTTTCTAGTAGGTCTCCCAGGATTTTTCTTGGTTTCTGGTTGGATTGGATTTGTTAGTTGCATTATTGTGCTAGGGTTATTTGGTGATATGAGTGTCTTCATAATTTCTATATCTGTCTTATTGATAATAGTATGCTGTGTGATTTTATCTGTTGTGCAGTCAAATTCTGGTATATTTACATTTGCTTTAGTTGTTGTGTTATATTTTGCTTGGCTTCCACTTTCTCTTTGATCATAATCCTTGATTTGAAGTTTTGTTGTTTTTTCAGTGAACAAATCTATAAGATCTAAGCTTGGTATTTCTGCTTTTCTGTTGTCATTATTTTTGTATAGTTTGTGCACTTCTATCTTCATGATGGCTATTTCTTCTGTTTGCATGTTAGTGTTAAAATTTAGTTATTGCATGTGTGGGTTTTGATTTCTGGTTAAGTTTTGGCAGTTTGAACATTGTGCAGTAACATGTCCCCTTTGTTTACATGAGTAACACTGTGGTCTTTGATATCTGATATATGGAGTGAAAATTGCTTCCTAATCCAGAATTTGTGTTGGTATTTAATCTAGATCAGTATCTGGATGCCAGTATACTGTTTTGAACATAATGATCTTGCCAAATGGTTCAACTAGCCTTTGAAAGTCTTGTTCTGCATAACCTAAGTAGGTATTATTAATTATTCCTGTAATATTTTAGTGGTATACAAATAAAGCCAAAAAAACATATCACTTTATAGGCCAAAAAAAAGTGGAAATATTTTTAAACAAAAAAAAAACAAAATTGCAAAAGTTTTGATCTTATTTT
Source organism: Epiperipatus broadwayi (assembly GCA_028023455.1). Lineage (NCBI taxonomy): Eukaryota > Metazoa > Onychophora > Udeonychophora > Euonychophora > Peripatidae > Epiperipatus > Epiperipatus broadwayi. The sequence continues at coordinate 252,645 of JAQFVV010000182.1, read as the reverse complement.
AATTTGGGGTGGGTGGGGTGGGGATGGATTGAAAAATACTTTGTAAAAGTTAGAGACAGAAATTTTTTGGTTGTTTTTTTTTTAAAAAAAAGGTGATAAAAATTGATTTCAAAAATAAAAGTTAAAGCTAAAAAAGATCTTATTTTAATTTTTTGGGGGGAGTGGGTTGAGAAATACTTTGTCTTTTTTTTTTTTTGGTTTGTTTTTATTTTTAAAAAAAGGTTATAAAAATTGATTTCAAAAGTAAAAGTTAAAGCCAAAAAAGATCTTATTTTAATTTTTTTTTTTTGGGGAGCGGGGTGGGGGTGGGTTGAGAAATATTTTGTCTTCACTGAGACAAAAGTTATTTTTGGTTTGTTTTTATTTTTTAAAAAAGGTAATAAAAATTGGTTTTAAAAATAAAAGTTTTAGTATATCAGCGGTATATAAATAAAGGCAAAAAAGATATCGCCTTATAGGCTAAAAAAAAAAAGTGGCCGTATTTTTAAACAAAAAAAACTGAAACTTGAAAAAGTCAAAAGTTTTGATCTTACTTTATTTTATGGTGGTGAGGATGTATTGAGAAATACTTTATAAAAGGTAATAAAAATTGATTTCAAAAATAAAAGTTAAAGCCAAAAAAAAAAAAAAATCACTGTATAACCAAAAAAACACTCACTAAAATGAAATATTAAAAGTGTAGAAAAAATTTAAGAGATCAAAAAAAGTCAAGTTACATTTTATTGTTTTAACAACACTTACAAGTGGCCATGATTGGCTATCAAAAGACAACTGGAATTTGTATAATAAAAAACCTTTTTCTAACCTCCCCTCCCCCCATAAACATCTGTGATAAATAGAAAAACAAATTAATGTATGTATGATTAATTAGATTTGTTCTGTTACTTTTTTTTTTAATCGGTTAAAAATGCGATGAAAAAATAAATAAAAATTATTAAAAGTTTAAAATCTTATTATTTTGTTATTACACACTTTCTTGCCAGTCTAGTGTGGTCCAGCAGAAAACTTCTGTGACCCAGTGCTGGTCCATAGACCACTGCTTTAGACCAATCATGAGGCCTGGTAAGATATATTTTTTTCTTTTTTAATTGTTAAGTATTTAGTTAACAATAATTGCATTTGTTTATATTTTTGCTTTAGAACTATGATTGATTTTATTGATGCAGAATCACATAAAGTGTTTTTAAGTTTAATATGTATTGCATCAAGATTATTTACAAGTTTAGTTGGAGGTTTATTAATATGAGTATAGTGATTGATTGAGGATGATATAATGTCAATAAAAGAAAACCATGCTTCAATAGGTTCCAAAGACAATATATCAATTTTCCTAAAATATATATAAATTTTTAAAATTAATGCTTCTGGTGTGGCAGATTTCAAAAGCAATCATACTGTATTATTAAGAGATATACAGATTTTACTCGAATATTTAGCTTCAAAAGAATATTTAATGCTAAAATTACGGGTTGCAAAGAAGGAAAGATAAGATAAAGTAACTCAGATGAGTAAAAACATAGATTAATTATCTTGGTGTAAAAGGATATAGAGTTAGCATAGAAGAATTCCTCAGTACTCATCAAATGTTTATTAATCATATGTAAGTATTACTTGATAAAGTTAGAGTATGACATGTTGAAGTTGCCAATCATAATTGTAGGAAATGAATTTGTATCTAATAGCAAATTAAACTTATTGATTAATTGAGCTACTATGAAAGGTTTATTATATGAATAAAGTCATAATATTCATTGTAAAATCTGGATGAATCAGGATAATCATAATCATGTGATGATCATAATAGATAATTTTAAATGTTGAAAATAGTAATTTATTATGAATTACTATTCCAATTCCAGCTGCATCCAAGACATTTGGTGAAAATTGACAATACCCATATTTACATAAAAACTGCTGAGGATTAAAAGGTAAATTTACAGAATATTTTGTCTCTGTAAAAACCATTATATGATGAGAAAATTGTGCTATTCAATTACTTAATGCAAAAATGCAATGGATAGAGTTTATTCCTCTGACATTTACTTCTGTAATACATAAATTCATTTACAATTATGAAATAATAAAAAAAAACCTTTATGAATTTCAAAATATCTATAACTACAAAATTAATATCAATAATACCACACCATTGAAATTTTTAAAGTAGGATTAAATAGTACCTTACTTTTAAAAAATAATATCTATATTCTCATAATATTTTTTATACAAATGTAAAATAGAATGTAAACATTTGCTGTGACTTTGTTAATTATCACTATTCACAGTTTTTTTTTCTGAACTTTTATATATGTCAAGATTCTATTCACAGTCTGTTTTTTTCTTGTTATGAGCTGCACATTTGTATGTATTAACTCCACTAACAAAACCTTCCATCTCTTGGTTTAAGTTCACATCATTGTCATGAGATTGTCTAGTCCAATGTAACACTGTATTTGTTTAATCGGTTATTCTAGTTTTTTTTCAAAGTGTGTAAATTATTGTCTATAGTTTTATTTTCTTCACAAGACATATTAAGATCTTTAGAATCATGTATCAAATTTATTTTTGTTGCCTTTTTTTCTTTTTTTACTTTTTCTTTTTTTCTTTATTCATATAATTCTCTTCTGAAAATGAATTATTGCTAACATTATGTATGTATAGTATCGTCATTATATTTTACACATGAGTTACCCTGGCTGGATAAATTTATTATTTCAAAATTTATATTTATATTTTGAAAGACTTGCTAATCATATCATTTATCCATTTATTGGGGTACAAGTTTTTAGCATTGATGATTTTTATAGTTGTAAGTCCACAAAGTTTATAAAAACAATCTGGACAATATTTTATAAGATGTGTTCTATCCTTACAAAAAAAACACTGGGGAACTATTCCTCTAAAAATAATTATAAGTAGTGAGATCTCTGTTGAATGTAGGATTGGTTGCACTTTTCTATGTAACTGAATATCAAATGTAACAGTATTAGTAAGAAGTGATTTGGAAATTCTCTTTGTCAGTAGATACTTAAAATTTCCACCTTTGCCATAGTTATTTAATAATTTTTGCAAACTTTCAGAGGTAAAATTCACATGACATTTTTTTATCATGACCAAGAGTTTTGCAGGCCTATTAATATCTATATAGTATACAATTTTGTAATTTATAAAATATATATTATTTTCAAAAATTGTCTGTTGTATCATATTGTTGAATTCTAATATTAAATACCTATTGTTGGGATAATCTAAAACCTTGAAAATCTTTATCCATAACTTTTTGTCTGTCAAATAGGTGTAAAATTTATCAGTTGGAAATTTTAAGTCAGAGGCATTTAAGTCATAGTAATTATAAGAAGTTTTTTCATTGTAAAATTTGGAAAATTAACTTAAAACAGGTACAGAAATTGAATTATTAAACTTTTCTGAAATAGTTAAATAATTCTGTTGATTAATTTTAATATTAGCATGTATATTTGAATTAACTGTATGAAATTCTTTTTTTTTCATTTCCAATATTAAAAAATCAAGCAATATTATCCTAATTCAAAACATTTTTTGTAATATCTTTATGATTTATTTTAACAGCACTTGCATAGGATTGAATATCTTTATTCTCAGATTCAATAATGGTTTCTTTTCTAATAAATTTAGTTAGATTTAGATTTTTCTTTAATTTTTTCAACATTTTTAAAATTAGAATTATTATTTATTTGTAATATTTATTTTGAAGTTGAAGGCTTGCAAAAGCTAGTTTTAATTTCTGTTGATTTTTCATTGATATCCGCATTCCCTGCATTAATTTTAAAACAAGAATTTGATTTTTTTTGTTCTAAAGAATCTATCTCAATGTTAGAAATTGAAACTTTTTTAAAAGTAATTTTAGATGTATTAGATGTTTCAATTTGATTTTTATTAATATATAAATAATTACAGTCCTAGGGGGAGCTTCCTTGAAGAGAAAAATTAGCTCTATCAACTGATATAATTTTCAGTTTTTAAATGTATGAAAATTAGCATAAATTTTCAAATTTACCAGGAGTAGAAGTAACAGTCAACTGGTTTGGATAAATGCCACCTGGTGACTACTACTACTACTACTTCTTCTACTGCTAATGTTATTGCTACTGCTACTGTTACTAATGTTGTTAGTATTGTTATACTCATTTTCAAATAACAATGACTAATGATAAAATTGCACACATATTATAAATTTGAAATTGTTATAAAAAAAAAATTAAAAAAATTATGAAAATGATTTAATCAGATTTGGATATGTTAAATATGTTTGATAAGTAAATAAAATTTAAACATAAAATTATGTAATGTTTATTAAGAAACCATGGGTTAAAATGCCATTTAAAAATAATAGCATAAATACTGTTGTCTTTTTTGAATATGAATGCAAAAATCTGTTGATGCAAAAATCATTTATCTGGAAAAAATAAAATAAAATGTAACATAAAAGTCTTGAAAGATAAGTAATGCAAAATATACTATTAACATAAGAACTGACATTCTCTTATCAAGAATTGATTTTTCTACTTATAATCAAAATATATTTATATAATATAAGCATAAATCACTGGTCTGTATTTATATTAAATGAAAAAAAATTGTTTAGCTTAAAACTAAGAAAGATTATTTATAAACTCTTATATTAGAATAATATAATCCAATATGGTATGTACTATACTTTATGTCCATTTGGAAATCTGATTTTTATCTTATTACAAAAATATTTTATTTTGTCAACATATCACTTTTTTTTTTGGCTGCAGAAAGGAGTTTTGCTATTAACTGAAAGGAGACCCTTTGATTCCTCTTGGAGGCCTTAAAGGAACCGAGCAGGGCAAATTCCTAATGTCCACTCCATACGTTCTTGTCGCTGCAGCTGTTATTACTATGTGATTATTCATATAGTATACAAACATGGATGGGCTGCTCACCAACATGCATTAGCCATTGTGGTGAGTTTATTGGCTTTTTACCTCTGAGTTTAAGATCAAGAAACCCCATGGTCTTTCTTCTCAGTGCCTGATAAGGCAGAATGAATGTTTGTGTAAATGATAAATATTTTCCCAATACATATATACAATTATGACAGACAAAAATAAAGCATGGCCCTTATTCCCAGGAGGCTGTAAAGTCATCAACCAAGACAGTGGTTGGTGGCTGAAGGCGGAGGGTGCTAAGAATCCTCTGATTGCAGACCCAGGCTGCCATTTGATGACGACTTTTTATTTAGGTACTTACAACTGCAGATCACTTTCAAGTGAAAGAAGATTGCAAGAATTAGAAGAAGAACTCTCTTATATTAAATGGGACATTATTGGACTTTGTGAAGTTAGAAGAAAAGGTGAAGAGACAATTGATTTAAAAAGTGGACATATACTCTATTATAAAGGCACAAATATTGGAAATACAAGTGGAGTAGGATTCATTATAAATAAAAAGTGGAAGAACAATATTGTGGAGATCGATGGTGTATCAGACAGAGTGGCAAGATTAGTTATACAACTTAATAGCAGATACCAAATGCAGATAATTCAGGTTTATGCCCCAACAAGTTCTCATGGTGATGAAGTAGTAGAAGATTTTTATATGGATGTACAAAAGGCTTTTGATCAGAGTAAACAACATTTTAAAATTGTTATGGGAGACTTTAATGCTAGAATTGATAAAAAAAATGAAAGATGAAAGTGCTGTGGGTAATTTTGGTTATGGTAATAGAAATGAGAGAGGACATAGACTTGTGGAGTTTGCAGAAAAAGAAAAACTTTATATTATGAATTCTTTTTTTGAGAAAAATGTTAAAAGAAAATGGACATGGAAGCATCCAAATGAAGGTACAGCAGAATTGGATTATATTTTGACTAACAGGAAATACATATTTCAAGATTGTAATGTTCTTAATAAATTTAACACAGGAAGTGATCATCGATTAGTAAGGTGTAAGATATGTGTTAATGTAAAACTAGAGAGACAAAAATTATTAAGAAAAACAATATTTACAGTTGATATTCCTAATCTTCAGAAACATTCTAATGGATTTAAATTAGAACTTACAAATCGGTTTCAAGTATTAGTAGATTTTGAACATGATTCAGATTTGAATGAAATTAATATGAAAATAACTGATACACTTTTGAAAACTGCAACAAAGATAGATGGTAGAAAGAAACAGCAATTGACCAATAAAATTTCTACTGAGACTAGAGAATTTATGAAGAAAAGAAGGAATATAAAGATATACAAAAATGATGCATTAAAAAAAACTGAATATCTCGAATTTTGTAAAATGGTGCAGAAAAGAGTTGAAAATGATATAAGAAAGTATAACTGTGAACTAGCAAGGAAAGCTGTAGAAGAAAATAAAAGTCTTAAGAATGTAAAACAACATTTTGGTATTGGTAGGAAATTTATATCTGCAATAAGAAAAAAAAGATGGAATTATTACTAAAAGGAGAGATGACATCATGAAATTGGTAGAAGTTTTTTATCAAGAATTATATAGTAATAAAGAACAAGTACCTCCTATATCTATTACATCTTCCAAATTGCCCAGAATTTTAAATGAAGAAGTGAGACATGCAATTAAATGTATGAAGAAAGGAAAGGCTCCAGGTAATGATGGAATTATAATTGATATATTAAAAGAAGCAGGTGAAGAAATAGAAAATTTTTTAGCAAAGTTATATACCAAATGTCTAAATGATAAAGATGTACCGGATGATTGGAAGAATGCAGTAATAATATTAATATTTAAAAAAGGTGATAAAGAAGATATTAGAAATTACAGACCTATCAGCCTTTTATCAGTTTTATATAAAATTTTTACCAAGATAATTACTACTCATCTACAGAGAACATTGGATTTCCACCAACCAAGAGAACAAGCCGGATTTAAAAATGGTTTTAGTACAGTAGATCATATCTAGGTATTGAGAGAAGTTATAGAAAGAACAAATAAATATGAGTTGTCATTATGCTTAGGATTTGTAGATTATGAAAAGGCATTTGATTCTATAAACATTTCTTCAGTGATTAAAGCATTAGATCATCAAGGTATAGATCCAGGATATTGTCATATTTTAAAGAATATTTATAAAAATGCAACAGCAACAATTAGATTACATAATGACACTGGGAAAGTCAACATTGAGAAAGGTGTAAGACAAGGTGACTCCATATCTTCAAAACTTTTTACAGCAGTGCTGCATGAAGTATTTTGTGGATTAAAATGGGAAACTAAAGGAGTGAAAGTAAATGGTGATTATTTAAGTCATTTAGATTTCGCAGATGATGTAGTTGTTTTTGCAAATAATGCTTCAGATCTGCAGGAAATGTTGCAGGAATTATCAGATGAAAGTAGGAAAGTAGGACTAAAGATAAATGTTAAAAAGACTAAAGTAATGTTTAATCGATTTGCTCAAAATATGAAAATAAAGATTGATTATGATGAATTAGAAGAATTTAACAGTTACAAATACCTTGGTCAGATTATTAATACACATGGAAACATAATGGAGGAAATTAATCATAGAATTAAACTTGGTTGGAGTGCTTTTGGTAGAAATAACTTGATACTAAAAGGAAATATGCCTATGTGTTTGAAAAGGAAGATTTTTAACAAATGTGTTTTACCAGTTCTTACTTATGGATCTGAGACTTGGACACTTAATAGAAGAGCAATTCAGAGACTTCAGACCACTCAAAGAAGTATGGAGAGATGTATGTTGGGAGTAACAAGAAGAGATCATAAACGCGATGTATGGGTAAGAGAACAAACAGGTGTTACTGACCTCATTGAAAAAATTAAAAGATTGAAGTGGAGTTGGGCTGGACATATTGTTAGAAGAGATGATAATGGATGGACAATTGAAATTTTAAACTGAATTCCAAGAGATTGTAAAAGACCCAGAAAGAGACCACATGTGAGATGGATGGATGAAATAAGAAAGTGTGCAAGGGTGATGTGGAGAAGAGAAGCTAAAGATCGGAAAAGATGGATTAAACTTGGAGAGACCTTCATCCTGCAGTGGATTGATAATGGTTAATAATGATGATGATGATCACTTTTTGCTATGATTTTGTTTTGACTTATTACAAATATATATTTTATATTTAAACGTGTCTTCTATATTACATATATAGATTAAAAGGGTGTATGTAGGAAAAACATTTTACTTAATAAAATAAAAAATAGAATAAGATTTAGGTTTGATAAAGTAGTTATAACAATTGTGATGTACATATATTGGTTATTTTGTTTGCTTAAAGATTTATCTTTTTAAGCTAAGTTATATTTTAAAAATAATAGTATTTTAGAAATGAAAAGAAGGGGATTAAATATTTGCTTTATTTTAAATTTTATTTATAAGTAAAACAATGTATTAATAATTTTTATTAGTCATTCATTTGACTAGAGATTATCCACTTAATGAATACTATTTCTGTAGTATATTTTTTACTACACTACACTTATGCCAGGTAGGGACTGAGTTATACACTTTTAGCACTTTTGTGGAGGGGTGTAATCATAAACATATAATCATAGATATGTGGAAAAGGTATATGATCCCCAAGATACACATTTTATGCTGGACCAGCACTTATCAATTGGGTTCTAATTTATCACTGGTCAGTATGTATAGAGAGCCAATGACTACAGTTTATGATACAGAAATATTATTCATTAAGTGAATAATGTCCAGTCTAATGAATGACTAATAAAAATTATTAATATACTTCTGTCAAATGGTTTGTTTCAACGTTGTGAGGGCGGTAAGTTTGACACTTATCAATTAAACTGTAGTAAATGGCTATATATATATATATATATATATATATATATATAGCCATTTACTACATATATATATATATATATATATATATATATAACAATGATAAATATATGTGTAAGAGATTTTGATCTAAGCCAACTGATGAGTACAAAATGTGCATCTTGTGAATCATCATACATCTTTTTCATGTCTTTGGTCATATATTTGTGACTACAATTCTCCACAAGATGTTAAAAGTGGATAAAAATCATTCCCTAACTTGCATAAGAATGGTGTAATGAAAACGACACTACAGAAATATTATTGCATTTTAAAAAAATCTTTTATTTTTTTAAAAAACTTTTAAATTATTATTTAGAATGCATTTATTTATTTTAAAGAAAAATGTATTTTAACAGTATCTAAAAATTAATTTTCAAATGTTTGTAAAATCAAAATTGTTGCTCTAAGATTTATTTTAAAATTTTATTCTAAGGTTGGTATAGTTTTTTGGTATAATTTGGCATCATTGGCAAAAATGAAAGGTAATAAAATTATCTCAATTTTTTTGAAAATGATCATTCACTTATTAATTATTCAATTATATCTGGTAAACAAAAGGATGTTGGAGGGGAGGCAATGATTTATTTAGGAGGGGGGGGAAGCATTCTTACCTCTCAATTCAATTACTTCACTAAAAACACCTGTACAACTATTATATAGAAAGTATCATTTATTAAAAAGAATTTCATAGTTCATTTTCATGATAAGCTTAAACCTATGAATATTCGGTTTTATTTTTAAATAGTTGTTAACCTAAATGTGAGTAGTAACTGCTTCTAAAGAAAGAATGTACTTTTTACCAAAACGTTTGGAATAAGACTTATTTTTAAGATAATTATTTTAATATTGGAATTTATTATTGTATAATCTATTCAACAATCTGTATCTTTTAAATGTTCAATGTTTTGGTAATAGTGATTGAAACCTTATTATAATCCATAAAAAGTTACGGTTTTGAATAGGAAAAGTCTTTGCAATTATATTGCTAAATAAAGAGTTAGTCATAGTTAATCACTATATTGTTCAAAAATTACTTATCAGTAAGTTTGAACACTTTTATTGTTAAAAGAAGGTTACCTTGACAATAGTTTGAAATAGTTGATTGTTAATGATATTGGGGTTATCTAAGTATTGACTGGTTTTAATATATATATATTGCAATGGGCACATACGTATGTTACATTATTTTTTATTAGTAAACATAAAAAAAAAAGTTCGCCAATAAAAATGTCTTTTTTAAGAATTAAAAACTGAAAATTAAAAAATCATCTTAAACTCGCATATATATAAAATTGCACAGATAAATAATTATTAAAATAAAACTTTATTAAAAAAAGAGTAGTTTAAAACTAAATTTTCAGAAAAGATTTAGAGATAAAAATATATGTTTAAGTTTGAAAACAAATTAATTAATCTTTTGTAAAATGAAAATGATTATTTTAATTAGTAAACTAGCCTTTGGGCATTTAAATGTATAAGTATCGGTCAGATAGGAAAACAATAGAAACTTTTAGCAAATGAAAGAAATCCATCGGGAAATCAGACCTCAACGAAAAGGTTTTCACCATCATGACGTAATGTTGAGTTAATCCACAAAATTATTATAAAAGGAAAGGTTTGAAAATAAAAGAGTTAGTTAGTTATTACGAGTGGACAGATATGTGTTAGTGCGGAGTTAAAGGAGAAGGGATTGAAAAGACGCACTCTTCAATCCCTTCAGTTCTGCTAGGAAGAAAGAGAAATAAACTATCGTTTTTTACATTGAGGACCAGCTGGAGTAAAAAACCTCCAGATGAATAAATAAAATGGCCAACAGAATACCAATCTTTTTTGGACGGCATGGAAATTCACGTTCAAATGGAAAGCAACAGATAAAGATGAACTGTTTAAAACCGTAAGAACTTTATAATTAATGAACATTAAATTAAAAACTTTCTGTATTTAAATAATACAAATAGAATCCTATCTGACCATTAGTTATTAATTAGTTATAATTTTATTTAATATATTTCTTTTGTAAAATCATTTCCATTTATTTATTTATTTATTTGTTCTTTAAGTTTTATTATGATTTCTGTTTTTCATTAAACTAGTTATATAAATATTAAACTTAAGTCGGACGTGAATGGCTATATAGATTTGTAAAGTTATATTAGGGGAGGGTAATCTTAGGTTATTCGTTTTATAGTTGAATTAGGTCAATGGATTGGATATATTGGTGTAATTAGTAGATGTAGTACGAGATTGGCTATGGGCAGAATCACTATTATATGTCGCACACGTCCGTTTTGCCTATGGAAGGGATTATAAGACGTAGAATGCTGTTCCTTTCGATGGAGTTTTTTTTATTGCTCTTCTTGTCTGATAGATGTAATATTCCTATCTGATGAGAAGCAGTTTCTTCTCTTAACCTAATTGTGCTGCCGTATTCGTATTACGTTGAACACATCGATATATCAGATGGATTGAAGTTTGGTTTGACCATGAACCTTTGGCCTAAGGTTAAACAAGGATTGAATATTTTCTTTTCAAATGCAAATCTATGTGGTTCCATTCATACTCAACCCCCATAAATAAAATTGCATTAAATTTAAGTTGGGTATAGACGCTTGCATGGGTTTGTTACCGATTAATTATGTTTTTGGTTTTCATAGGTGATCAAAATATATAGACATTTGGTAAATACTGATACCTTATGGTGAGTATCTAAGATGTATTTATTCGGATGTCTTTTAAGTTATTGGTGTTAATGCAGTGTCTTATGATGAACACTATTGGGTTTCTTGTATTCCCTATGCAATTGATGGTATCAATGATTTTGTATTTTGATCGTTTATGTTTACTTTGAAATGTTTTTAACCGTGTAATCTATGTAACCAATCTATACTCAACATTATAAAACAAACTTTCATAAATCCATCTGTGCGAACTTAATTAAAATGTAAACTTATAATATTATAAAAATTAAAATGTAAATTTAAATTATAAAATCAAATTAAAATCTAAAATAAACATACTGAAATAATAATGTTAAATTTTATATATATATATATGCGTAAATAAATTTTTGTATGTTAATTAATGGCAGTGGCTTATTTTATTTATTTTTTAATATTGAAATATAATTAGATAAGATATTATATTACTAAATCTCTGCTACTCCCTGAGCTAGTGACTTGGGCTAACGACCAGAATCAAAATTTAAAAAAAATAATTTTTTTTTGACTTACGTATCTGCCTACTTTATAAATTTTTCTAGGTTCAAATGCCTATATGGCGCCCTGTAGTGCAGATCACGTTAAGCTCCTTCTCCGGATCATTATAATATATATATTAAAATATAGTAAAATATAAAAATTATATTCCACAGAAGTGTATGGATAGTTAATAAACAATAGGATAATAAATGTCATAAAATTTCTAAGCCAAGCTTTCCAGTGCGAAGCATCTTTATCAAAATCAAACTAGAATTATTTTTAGAAAATTTAAATATACATAGTGTGACCAAGATATCTGGGGATTGGTTCTTTTGCTAACCTTCCTGAAGTGCCATATCTGAATTAGTGTGCGTCACTAATATCATCGCTCAGTTATTCACCACAAAAATTTTAGTGCACTAGCATATCTGAATCATGAGTTGTAATGTAAAATGTAACCCATAATGAAATAAGTGCTAACATTAAATTTTGTTTTAAATTATGCAAAATTCTTATTGGAAAGTTTTCAGATGATTCACACTGCATACAGCAGTGAAGCCATGAATCACAAGAATATTTTTAATTGATTTGCAAGATTTCATAATGACAAAAAGACATACCAGTATGTTAAACCTTTTGTGGTGAATAGACATGAATTTATTCAGGGAAAGCACTACATATATTATGGAAAAAGTACCAGTCAAATTTTCAATGGATCACACTGTTGTCTAAATCAATATAAATGGAAGCACTTGTTACTAGATAAAGGAATGCTTTTTTAATTAATTATATCTATTAAAAATGATCTGCAGTTGTAAGTACCTAAATAAAAGGTCATCAACAAAGGATATTTAATTCCATACACATTTCTTCAGTGATTAAAGCATTTTATCATCAAAGTATAGACCCAGGATATTGTAATATTTTGAAGAATATTTATAAAAATGTAACAACAACAATTTCATTACATAATAATACTAAAAAAGTTAACATTGAGAAGGGTGTAAGACAGGGTCACTCCATATCTCCAACACCTTTTACAGTAGTGCTGCAAGAAGTATTTTGTAGATCAGATTATTTAAATCATTTAGATTTTGCAAATGATGTAGTTGTTTTTGCAAATGATGCTTCAGAGCTTCAGGAAAGGTTACAAGAGTTATCAGATAAAAATAAGAAAATAGGACTAAAGGTAAACATCAAAAAGACTAAAATAATGTTCAATGGATTTTCTTAAAAGATGTAAATAAAGATTGATAATGATGAGTTAAAAAAGTTAGCAACTGCAAATACATTGGTCAGATTATTACTACAGATAGAAACATAATGGATGAAATTAATCATAGAATTAAATTTGGTTGGAGTGTTTTTGATAGAAATAACATAATATCAAAAGAAAATTTGACTAAGTATTTGAAAATGAAAGTTTTTAATAAATGTGTTTTACCAGCTTTTACTTATGGATCTGAAAGTTGGATACCTAATATAAAAGCAATACAGAGAATTCCAAGCACTCAAAAAAGTATGGAGAGATGCATGTTAGAATTAACAAGAAGAGATAAAAACGAAATACATGGGTAAGAGAACAAATAGACATTTCTGACATTATTGAAAGAGTAAAGAGACAGAAGTAAAGTTGGGTTGAACATATTCTTAGAAAAAGTGATACTAGATGGACAGCTGAAATATTAAACTGGTTTCCAAGAGATTGTAAAAGACTCAAAAAGAGACCACATGTGAGATGGGTGGATGAAATAAGGAAGTATATGGGGATAATATTAAAAAGACAAACTGAAGATCAGAGAAGATGGATTGAACTTGGAGAGACCTTCGTCCTGCAATGGATTGATAATGGTTAAAAATAATAATAATAATAATAATAATAATAATAATAATAATAATAATAATAATAATAATAATAATAATAATAATAATAATAATAATAATAATAATAATAATAATAATAATAATAATAATAATAATAATAATAATAATAATAATAATAATAATAATAATAATAATAATAATAATAATAATAATAATAATAATAATAATAATAATAATAATAATAATAATAATAATAATAATATATAAATTAAAACATTAGTTCTAGAAACCTCAAGTTTTGATGAGCTAGACGAAACAGACTTCAGTGTTTACTTTGATCAAGATTCATACCTAGTGATCGATGATAAATATAAAGGTAGATGTAGGCAGACAGATTTGAAGTATAGTTGCAACTTGTCATCACTTTGAATATAAAAGATGAAGATATTAAATGTGAGTCATAGCGGAGTTATCTAAGAATTTTAATCAAGGATAGGGTAATTATGGAAGGAACATTTCAGCATGCAATTTACCCTGAAGGGACTAAGTGATCTACTGTATCTCAGAGAAGGGCCTATTATTATTTGTCATTTGGTTGTAACATAGGGTGCTTACTAATATCATAAGTATATCATTGTAGATCATATCATATGAGCATGTCAGTTTAAAAATTTATTCCGAGATAATGAAGTTCTATGGTGTAAAATTACATTAAAATCAAAATATGCATTGTGAATCATAGATAAATTTAGTTTATGACTGTATGTAAACATGTAAATTCAAAGTTTAATAAACCTTTTTGTGTGTGTGTGTGTATATATATATATATAACATTAGTTCTTATTAAGAAAAATGCTGTTACTGCTAATATTAATGGATTTTTAAAAATTAATTATATGTGAAGCTTCTTTTAGTTTTTAGTTTTTATTTTTATCCAGACAAATAATTTTGATGTCAAGTGTAAATAAATTACCAGTTTCCTTTACATGTTCGACAGATGTAGAATTATATGTATTATTATTTTAGTTCTATTAAATGGATGAACATGCTAAGTTATTCTAGCTTAAATTTGCTGGTGCTTCTCCATAATACCTAGCATTATAGATCTGACAATCCAGGGAATAAACTAACTGTGCTTTATTATTATTTTAAAGCTTATCCTTAGAATTTTAATTACATTATTTAAAAATAAAGAATATATAAAGCCAATATTAAACTCATTATTCGTAATTGAAATTTTTTTCTCTCTACAAATTAAAAATATTAAGTATATTTAATCGTGGTTTTGTACTAAAGATTTTATCGTTTTTATATTTACGTGTAAATTTTTTATTTGCTTATCAAATATGATTTAGAGTATCTAACTCTGATTAAATCATTTTTAAAATTCTCTACATCATTTTTTCTATCAGATTCAATTTTTCAAAATTAAATTTCTAATTGAAAAAGTTTCTCAAGCCTACCATTATTATAGTGAAATGGAAATTTTGATAAGAAATGTTTTGACTTGCTTTACATGCATCTGGTAATCAATAGTATTGCATTGTTTTTCCTAATTTTAAATCAAAAAATGTAATAAATGTAGTACCTCTTATATTCTTTCACCCCTTTTAATTATGGGCTTTTATTTAAATTATTAAAGTTATCCAAATAAGCTTATGATAATAAATACAAAAACACCACCAACATATGTAATTATATATGGTGTCTTATTCATCTAAAAGGTATGGAATAATTTATTTTTCACTGGAAGAAATAGTTCAACTACTGATAACAACTTTAAAAGACAATGAGTCAGCATGTAAAATCATTAGAAAAGTTTCCCCATTAAATGTATCAAACAAAATTATTATTTATCTAACATAAAATATCTTTAATAAATTGCCTATTTTTTTATTTTCATAGTGCTATGCTTCAAAAAATCCTGAATGATGTTTATGAATCCAATTCTATTTGTCAAGTCATAGAGTTTAGTGATATCAAAAGCAGCCATTCTGAATTCTTTTTTAACTTTAGCATCCTCTATTTTGTTTATCAAAAACCAATTAAGTGGCTATTCAATAAAACAAAAATTTTTAATGTGAATAATCTGACATAAAATGAATGATTTTAAAAAATTTCCTAATGGGTGATAACTTAGATGTATCATCACTTTGTTGATACACTTTCATTTCATAAGAATCCAGTGATGACCTTTGATTTTTCTTAGGTGACGACTGATGGATTCTGTAATCACCTCATATAAAAATTAATCCTATAAAAAGTAGGTATAAATGTTATGGTTTCTGTACTAACTACCAGATTCTTAAGAGATTGGCATGTATAAACAAACATGATGATACATCTAAGTTATCTCCTTTAAAAAAAATCCTTGAGCCCATTAATCAAAACAAATGTTAATTTTATATCAGATTATTCATTTCCACATTTTAATTTTTATAATTTTTATTTGATATACAATTGAATTTTGTTTCCACACATTGCTCGCAATACCTCTACAAAGTTTTCTAAAATACATGTTTTTACCCAGATGTTGATAGGTGTGATCTAATCAAAAAGACAATACAATGCCATTACTCTTCATTACTCACAAATATAACTTACACACACACTCATATATATATATTGTAACTGGTTGGGTTACATGGTACACCCATAATAATATAGTGTGTTTGCGTATATATATATATATATATAAACTAAAGGAAAAGTAGAAATAAACACAGACATAAATTTTTGTAGATATTTTTCTACATTTCCTAAAATAAAATAATAATAAGTAAAGGATTAAATAATAATTCTGATTTAAAATAAAAAATTGTTTTATAAATTAAACTTTTAAAAGGTCCGATAAATATTAATTATAATTCTAATTTTGAAATGTAAAAACACCATACTTATTTTTGAAATTTTTTAATTAATTAAACAAAATTTTTATCTATTAGAAATCCCTTAAATTAAAACATCTATGTTTTCAAAGGGATCAGAGAGATAAAAACTCTGTTTTCAATCAAGGTGTTATTAATGATTCTATAAAAGAGCGGATAACAAAATTAGCTCCAGTCTGAATAATAATTTTGTAAGAATGGTCAGCTGAAAAGTTGGTTTACAATATTTGTTGCAGCTTCTTGAAATTTGCAGCAGTTGGTTTTAGCTGACCATAGAACTGGCAGAATAGCTATCATGAACTGATATAGCTGAAGGCAGGACATTAGATTCTGGAGCTGCTAATATTTCCTTCACAGGAGTTTAAATTCTCATGGAGAAAATGACGCACTTCTTTGTGCTGAAATTCATAGCCTTAAATGTGGAGAAGACATCTGCTTGCCTGGAACAGTTCTACACAGACAGGAGACCAACTACAGATCAACATTATACATGGATTACATTTTTCCTGATTATGACAGTCACTAAAAACCAAACTCACCAAGAAAAATCTTCCAGCTTGCTGAAGAATTAATTACATATATGCTGCATCAGATATATGCAGAGAAACACACCTAAACATATATATAGCTGGTGAGTTTTAAAAGAATTCATTTAAAAAGACATATATAAAACAATATTATTTTAAAGTCAGTTAAAAATTAAATATTTTAAAAAAATATAAAGTAATTTTGCTTGAATTATAATTAAAGAGTCAAGAATAATTCATTGATCATTAAAGGCAAAAGAGATGTTTTTGAACAATAATCCTCTTGAACATTATTTTGAAAAATTTATATTAAAAAAAAAAGTAAAGAATCGATAATTCAATAATTTGATTTAAAAACATTGATAATTAATCAACAAACACCTGTCAAAAATTGACTATATTTTTGAGAACTTATAAATTGAAACTAATTTTAAATTATATTCATATTTTGTTTATACACACACATATATGTATGAAATTTGTGCATATTTTTCAAAGAATTTAATAATGAAAATATAATATTATTGCTGTTAAGTTAAAATGTGATGTAAATGTCAGTGTGTGTACATACATGCACACTCATATATGTAAAATTATAATCATTTTTTTTGTTAGTGAATATTAATTGTATATTATAAATCACGCATCTATGTGCATCATATATATAAACCAATGTAACAATTTGAATTTTAAATAGCAATTATGTAAATCGCAATGTGGTTATTTGAAATTTTGTATTGTAATCAAAATCAGAAAGTTTATATGTGTGTAATTTTAAAAAATAAGACCTTAAATTTTTTTTGTTAATAATCTTTTGGTCACATACAGTAATAGAGCTTGTGTTCTCTGAGCTAGATTTGTGCATGGGATGAATAGATAAATGGGGATGTGTACTTAGTGCTTTGGGACATCCAGAGATGATCAATCACCATCCTGGTTGGCTCAAAAGAGATACTCTTTAAAGCCCATGCACTATTATCTTTTATTTTAGTTGTCTTGTTAAAAATTTAAGTTTATAGTTGGCCAGCACAAGTGTCCTGAGCATTGATGATGGTCTGCATGTTTTAAATGTCCCAACATTATTGTTTGATTCTTATGTATTCTGATGGATGAGCACCTAGTTTGTGCCTCTAAATTAATGGTTAAATAATTGCCCAAGCTGGCAAAGGCTCAATAGTTAGCCTGGTCTAAAGAAGACCTATTTCCGATCCAGTCACAAGATTGACTGTTGATATATTGTATTGATTTGTTTATTTCAATCAATGATGATGATGGATGGTTCTCTTCATATTTACTTATACTTACTTTTACTCTATAATGCTGGTTGATATATGATTGATGTATAGTTTTTTTAGTTGCTCTTCTGAGTTAGCAGGATGATCTCACAATGCTCTCACAGAGATCTCTTGATCTCATGCTCCCTTAAATATTATTACTTATATACACTTTCGGAAATATTTCATTTTAAATGGACTGGGAATGATGATGATTTTCCATCACCCACCCCAGGTTTCATTTCACTTCTCACCTACCCCCCATCCATTACAATATATAAAATCATTCATTGCATTAGCTATTAGAGGTAGCCTAAAACATTTAATGGCATGCTGCCAAATACAGATTTCTTAAGCATAACTAAAAGTATCAATAGTCATCTTTCAGGTAAATGATTTAAGAAGGAATTCTAATAGAATTAGCAACATGAAAGGTTTTTTTTAATTTTAGGAACTTCTTTATTAAAATTTAATACTAATATGTTTGAAAAATAATAGAAATATTTGCATTGTTAACATAATTTATCAAAAATTCATAAATTCTTAATGACTATTAAAAAAATTGAAAGAGAAAAACAAAAAACCATTTATTTTTAATGCCATAAATGCAAATCAGTTTTCAATGGGCATTAATATTTTCCCAATATTTACCCTGCTTATCTGCCTTTTCTATTATGATGATTACCCTTAAAAAATTATGATTAATTACTTTTTTCTGATGGCAAAAAGTTTAAAAATAATTGAATAAATTAGCTATTTTTAAATATATTTTAAAATAATATGTATAAATTTAAAGACTTATTTATATAAATGTACTAAAAAGTAAAAAACAAATTTTTTACAGTTTTTACATATTCTTGAAATTATGAGACCAAAAATAAAAGCTTTGCATATATATATATAATAGCGAAATGATTTTATTTTTATCATTTAATCATTATCGCTATATATAAAGCTTTGCATATATATATATAATAGCGAAATGATTGCGAAGACTATTAAGTTAAAATAGTAAACTGTAATTCTTGCTGATAAGAAGCTCATAAAAATTGATAGAAGTGTAACAACATCTATTTTTAAACATGAGGGGTCACATGCTTTTATTTTTAATTGTATGTATAATATGAAGAATATTTTGCAAACTGAAAAAATCTTTATTTTTTAATGCACTTATGTGAATAAAAGTTTTTTAAATTTTATTTATGTTTTAGTTTTACAGATGTAAGCTAAAAGTAAAAAGAATGAATGAAATTGGAAATTGCATACATTTAAAATGAATCTCATATAAAAATAAAAAAGTAAATTTTTCATTATTTTTTGCTAAGATTGTTTGCAAACTCTAAAAGAATATTGAAATACATATGGATGAAAAATTAAAACCAAATTGGAAAATGGGCCAAATTGAATTACAAGATTATATCTAAACCACTAAACATGACATGATCATCATTCTTTATGCTTATATAAGCTGTTAACATGGAAGCAAACTCTCCATACCTTGGTGCCACTCAGTGCAAGCCCAGAGTAATCAACGGATGTTAGAAGATTTGTGCCTAAAATCTTTATCTAGTGCTTACTCATCCAATATCCCCTGACTAATTTTTAGCTTGTGGCTTTCATCAGTGAGGAGTCTTGGATATAAAAGCACTGATAGAGATTTTATGCATAAACTTTCTAGCATCTATTGATTATTTTAGATTGCACTGAGTAGCACTACTGGAGGGAGAGTTTTGCCTAAGATTTTATCTAACTAGAAACACTAAAAAACAAAGTAAATTAAAATAAATTAAAAAATGCTAAAAACATATTTAATACTGATTGTTAATGTTATATTATCATTTATAATTAAATTTGTATAGCACATAATCCTGTGTAAAGTAATATATATTAAGACTGCGCCTGAAAAAACGACAGTAGGGATCTCTGCAAATCTTTAACACAAGATTTATTTAAAAGACATATATTATCATTTATAATACATGTATGGTATATGAATCATGCAGCATTTAACCAATTTATTGTTTTGCTTTTACTGAAAATACTTTATTTCAATGATATCCAGAATAAGTGATCTTTCTGACTATTCTTGGCTTATGAGATTCCCAATGTTAATCTGCAATCATATACATATATATAAATTAAATTCATGATTTTTTTTAGATTTCACCATAAAGATTTCTGCATTGTATAGCATCTACTTGCAAATTTGGGAAATTATATTCCTACTAGCAAATTTATAGGTTTTAAGTTGTAAATGAAATGATCAACTAACTTTTCTTTCCTTTATTTCTTACTTTATATATTAGCAATCCGTCTTTTTAATCATAATTATTAATCTTAAAAATATAAAAATTTGTTTTAAATAAAACTAAATTCGGCTAAAACAACATAAGAATATATATAAAAATCTATAAATCGAAGCAGTTTTTTTTTTAAAAAAAAAACACTTTAAAATAAAAGAAAAAATATATTGAATTTATTTATATTGAAAAACTGATCGCTTAATCTAACTGATATTAATATGGAACATTTTCAGAATTTGAAATTAAATCCATTTATGCTTTTGTATAAATAAATCAATATAGTGATTTTTAAAAATTATTCGCTTTCGGTCTATATTACTTGCATACATACACGTATATATAAACCGTGCAGTGATAGTGAACTGTTTCCGTGATTATATATTTTAGAATAGCTTTGTTAATTTTTAATTTATATATATATTAAAAGGTAAAACAGTATTTTAAACAAACTATTTTAGGACAAAAGTCTTTTCACTAATCTGTCATAGATTAACAATAAAGTTGACAACAAAATTTACAGGCGAAGTAATGAATATTTCCAATGAGTTTCTATTCTTGTTTACAATCTAATTAAAAATAGCTACATACTATTTATTGACCAATGTTGGATAGTTAGCTTGATTGACTTTGAGTTAGTTACCTGAAGAGCAAACTTATTTGTTTAATATCTTTTATATACTTACAGTTTTAACAAATGGCTTTTTTTATTATAGCCATTTATTAAATATGAGTTTCATTAAAATGAAATATATCATTACAACTTGCGTTATAAAATATACCTTTTAGTTTCCCAAATTACACATAAATTTACTTTATTTCCTAACTTTTTTGGAAATTTCTTAATTCTAAGGGTGCAACGAATTATTGGCATCTTTTATAAAACCTCAAGATCTCAAAATCTTAAAATATTTGTTGCAACTTTCTTTATTAAAGTTTATGATAAATAATGTTAAAACTGAGATGATGGAATAAATTATAGAGAGTTAATTTCAAGCATTGCCAACAACCAGCAATGATCATGTGTGTATATCCTTTGTTTGTGGATGTAATAACATTTTCTTTTACATCTAAATTTTTTTTTTTTTTTTAATTGTTTATTGGTGATAGATAAAATAAAAGTTTAGTGAAATACAACAGATATTAGGGAATTGAGAATGAAACTTTTTAAAAAAATCATACTGATATCTCAGTGAGAATGTATGCTGGGTTTCAGAGTATAGTTTTTGGTTAATATGAAAATCTTGCAGGATTCAGTATTAACTTTGACAAATTCTTATTCTGTCATAAAAATAGTAATTCTTTTGATAGAAACAAATTTTATGTTTAATACAGTTATTATAATGTTAGATTATAATTAATAAATCTTAATAGAAATCTAAGCGCTAACTGTTTTATCAAAAGTATTCATTTTAAATATTGCAAAAAAGGAATTGGTAAAAGTTTTTAAGTTCATATAAAATGTCGATTAGAATAATAAAATTTATTTTATCAAGTATAATTTTTATAAATTTAATAGTTACTTTTTTAGCTAGAGAAGAGGTAGGGAATCTTTTTCCTGCCAAGAGCCATTTTGGATAAATATCATTTGCGGTTCATACAAAATTATTGACTTAAAAATTTGCTGCTACATTTGATTAAAATTTTCAACTTTCCCTTTTTAAATAAGAATCATAATTTTTTGCAAATTTCTAATTTGCCTTGTAACTATCCTTTGAGACATTTATATTCTTGAATATTTTTATGTTCTGGACAGATCAATTCTAAAACATCTGGGATGCAGTCTTTCATAAACTCCCCTTTAGAAAATGTTTTTGAATTTTCTGTTGTTTTTTTTAAATAGTGTAATTTGCTTTTCCAGAACTTTCTGACTTGTTTGTACTTTTTATGAAATATATCAGCCACTTGATAAAACTTCTTTCAATTTTTTATTTTAATATTTCTTCCTTCCCAATAATTTTGTTGTAATCAGAATATGAACAGTGCATTTTAATATTGTATTCTTTAAGTGAAATACTTCCCAGAATGATCAGTCACATTAATTTACTGTTTCTTTCTAATTAAAAAAATATGCCTTGGTTTATTGTTTTTTTAATTTATAATTTTTTTAATTTATAATTAAATGCAAAATAATAATAATAAAAGAAAATCAAATTTGAGGTTTATTTTTAGCTAGTATATACTTTTTTGTCTTTGAAATACACTATAATAATAAACAAAATGCCATCAGTTGTCAAGCATTGGTGGCCTAGCTGTTAGCATAGCTGCCTTCCAAACAGCTCCTGGTCAATGCATTTGACATATGAAAAAAAATGACATCAGTTTAATAGATAATTTGGTGGAATATTATATATCTGATAGAACAAACTACAATTATTATGAAAGGTGGAGAAAGTAAAAGATGTAATTCAGAAAATAAATAATTTATTTTCCTTAACTCTTAATTCAATATTCATACTATGTGTGTTTAAATAAAATTTTAATACAAAATCATTTTATATACATTTTTGGAAAATGTCCATGAGCCATGTAGAGAGTTTTTGAGGGCCTGAAGTGGCTGTAGGCTGGAAGTTCCCATGACTAAGTTAGAATGTAAAACAAGTGAAGAAACCTAAATCTCAAGCATATAGCAATTAGTTGTTTTGATTTAAAGATCTCCCTTTCACTGCTCTTTTCTTGGAAAATTGTTAGAAATCTCTTTGCCTTTTGCAATGTAAAGCCTTTTGCAATGTAAAACTTGCTTTATCTTTTAATAATATCATTAGAGATTATTTAGAACCAGGATACAGAAGTTAAACATTACAAATTATTTCCTTGTACCAAAATTTCATATCTTAGACAAAATGCTTAACACTTCCCAACTAATTAAAATGTATACATATTAAAAGTGCTTGTCTTAATTCTTCAATAAGTATCACGTAGAATCTCTCTCTCTCTCTCTCCCTCCCTCTCCCTCTCTTTCTCCCCCCCTCTCTCTCTCTCCCCCTCCCCCCAACTATACAATTACACTAAAAACAATCAATACTAAAAATATTTGTAATTTTTAGCATTTACTGAAATGAGTTTAAGAATTTTAAATTAAATTTAATACAATCTATTAAAATAAAAATATTTTTTTTTTAGTTATAAAAAATATGTAGTAATATATATTCTGCCTCTATGTAATCTAGTTAAGTTTTAGATACATATAGCATACTTTCATAAGAAAAAAATATTTTTTATAGTGTTAAATTAATTTTTTATTTACTTAAAATACTTGAATCACTGTAAAGAAATATTACTCTTAAATTTTACGCTGTTAAATAGAGCAGAAGTATGCTGAAGTCTGTGCTGCAACTTAACATTCAAACCCATCTTCCCACCTAAAAAGCAATAAAAATATTTAAATTGATTCACCATCTTATTCATTCAAATTAAAAGTTGCTAAAGATTTTCATTTTATTCATATATATATATCATCGAAACCAAAACTTTTTGAATGCTTTTATTATGTTCATATATATATATATCATTTTCAACTATTATCGGAGGACGTTATTGTATGAAGACAACGGTGGCATTTGATTGCATCCAGATCACATTCAATCTAATTATATGTTAATGCACTTAATGATGTCTGAGTTTGAATTTAGCTACAAAATAATAATATTAAAAGTATATATATATATATATATCATATTTAATGTTTCCATGGTGATGTAATATAAATAAAGTATTTTGCAGGTTAAACAATGTATTACTTTATATTAATTTCCAATGTTTTAAAGAAATAACATCCATCATTATCATGGTCAGATTTTTAAAGAAAAACCATTAGACCTCAAGTAGTAATGTGATTGAATGTGAGGTAAAGAATGAGAATGGGTATGGTGAAGTAATTGAGTTTTCAGTATACATCCATTAACTTTATTTTCTTCAGTTTCACCATTAATTGATTTCAAGTTTATATTAGAAGAAAGTGATAAAGTAAGTGGTCTCTGCAATGCTGGAATACATTGTGCTTCATCAGCTTTATTTAAACCAGTTTATCTTTTTAATATTTTAATAGATTCTATCATGGTTCTCAAATCATAATTTTCCAAATTAACAAGAATTCAATCAGAAGTTAAATACATCTGCTTTTACTTCACATTTTTTAGAAATTGGTCATAAACCTGATTTTGATAATGCTGGAAAAATACAATTTGGGAATCACAAAGGAGTCTACTGAAATATTAAAAAGACTAAATGGTTTAAGTTAAAGCTGCTGAAGCCCAATGTATTTCAGCCTAGTGAAGATCACTTACTTTATCCATTTTTTCTAATATAAACTTGAAATCAACATGGTTAAACTAAAAAAAATAAACATTTAGTTAATCCATGTATACTCAACTATTTCACACTCAATCTCATTCTTTATTTTACACTCAATCTTATTACTACATAAGATTTAACAGTTTTTCTTTAAAAACATAACTTCTTTGAATTTAAGGCTCTATAAAAGTTTAGTATTTCTTGTGGTTTTTTGAAATTTTTCTTTGTGAAAACCTCTTACTTTAAAAGTTTATCCCATTACTTTACTGCTCAATTAAGAGTGGTTAATTATTCAGCACTGAAGAGGCTTACAACTGTTTCCAAGAATCTTCAATGGAAGAAGCTGAAGCAAAAGCTATCTTTGAAATTCAAGACAACAGGATTTTGATCTCTGCATCCATCAACACCATCCAAAGATACTACAGTCAAAGAGAAAATGATTTTTTTCCATAAGCTCATCACAGAGGATCCCCAGCCAAATTTCAAGCCAATAGTGTTCAAAATGAAGCCTCCAGTGAGATTATTGGAAATTTAGATTTCCCAGGCTTGGAAAATAGCAACAGTAAATTTTCCTCATAATTCTAATGTTTCTCAAAATCATAATAAAATTGATAAAAATAGGAAAACTAATATAGTGTCTTCCAATTTAAATGCCTCCCTTTCTCAAAATCAACCCAATATACTAATTAATAGCAAGCCCTCATATGCTAATGTTACATAGGCAAGCCTTAGAGTGCCTAACGTTATGGCATGGCAAGCTTCAAAAAATCACAAAGATTTTTTCAACTTTACTGACAACTACAGCAATTCCAATATTCTTAATCTAAATTTGGTGCAAAAGGACATTGACTTGATAGCAAACATATTTAATAATACTACCCCCCCCCATTACATAAATCCTTTCTTAACTTCCATAGTGAAAACACCTCAATCTTGGCTGTTACCAACCCTTCATGTGATTTATATAAATTTCTGATCAATGAGTTAAATAATGAGATAACAAGGAAAAACCTGTGGAACCTAATTCATAAAATTCTGCAGCATCCTAATAATTGTTATGTAATAATTGAATTTAACAACCTGACTCAGAAATTACTCTTCAAAAAAACTTTCAAATATCTTGATGGTAAAATTATTTGCAACATTAACATGAATTGTCTTACAATCTTGTCAGGCAAAATCAAGTGCAGCAATTACTTAAGCCCTATGGCAAGGTCTCAAATTTTAAATACCAAATGATTTGAAGCATAGACCTTCCAGTATATACTAATACTGCTTTCTTTGAACTCTCTCTGAAAAAAGAATCAAACCCCAATGACATTCCTATTCTCTACTATGCAGATACTTCCCTCTTGTCATCACTTCCATGGTATTCTTCCACAATGTTTCTTCTGTTGACAGAAAAGCCATTTTGTGAGGAACTGCCTGGCCAGGATCTGCTATAGTTGCAAAAGGATTAAAAACAGAACACACCACTGTGACTCTGTTCCAGTGGTGCAGACTGTGGATACACCCATTTCCAAGCCTGACCTTACAGCATCTGAAGCAGTGGAAAATTCCACTTACTCTCTATTAATACTGTTGATAAAATTGCTCCTAACTCTTTACCATTTCCTGCACACTCTATGAATGAGTCTTTTGAGCCAGCATCTTCAGTCATGGAGGAGACATCTTATTTGCCTCAATCCACAAAAATAAAGACAAAGGAATGGAATACAGTGACCAAATCTTCTGTGAGCAAAACATGCTCCAAAAAACAAACAGTAATAGCATTATCTCATCAGATGCTGAATACCCCATCTCCAACAGCCAGTAAAAAAACGCAAGCTTATTTCTAAGGCAGATAGCCAAGAAAACAATTGTGACTTACCCAATAAAGACCTAGGCAAACCTTTTCAAACCCCTATGCCTATTAAGGATAATAAATTGCAGCTACCTAAGGTCTCCAAAATAACGAATGCTGAACCAAAATCCATTGACAGCTTACATTTCAAAGATTCAAATGAAAGGATGTCTGGCCATAGATTCTCAAGATTCTAGTGCTGCCTTCCATGAATGGCCTGTGCTCCAAAATAACAAATGCTGAACCAAAATCCATTGACAGCTTGCATTCCAAAAATTCAAATGAAAGGACCTCTGGCCATGAATTCTCAAGATTCTAGTGCTGCCTTCCATGGATGGCCTGTGATCCAAAACATCAGGGATGAAAGCTAGTATCCATCCTCTTAGTAGGACCAGTAATTTCTGAGTGTATGAACACATATGCACTAAATGCACTAAATGTTCATTCAATCATTTTCAAATTTCCACCACTTGTCTAATAAAAACCCTATAATTTTCTGTTGAAGTAATGCCACATGGAAGCTCAAAATATCAGGAATTAATATATGGGTCTAAATTCCCTAAATAGGGTGGATGCATTGACCAAATGGTTTAAGAAATACTCATTATATACTGTCTATCTCTCTGAGACCAAATTACACATATTTTCAAACTCCAAAATTCTGAACCTCTTTAGCAATCTTGGCTACTTTTGTCACTCAGTTTTTCCTTCATTTGCATTTGGCATGGCAATCTTAATCTCCAATAGTATCCCATTTGAATTCTTTAAAATTAATAATATAAACCCACATATAGTTATTGCCACCCTATTCCACAAGGCCTTCATTTTAAACATTATATATTATATATATTTTTTTATATATATATATATATATATATATATATATATATATATATATATATATATATATATATATATATATATATATATATATATTCTCTATCAAAATGAATTGCTCATCCAACAGATAATCCACCAACACTTAAGATTCATGAATGGAGAAGGCTTCTTCCCACCGAATGCCTTCTCCTCCAACCTATAGCCATCTCCAACCACTTGACATTATCCCTTAAACTATCTATAAACCTTGATTCATGCAATATTTCAAGACTTAGTACAATCACAAGAATCCTTCTCAAGTCCACATCGCCTGAAACCATCGTCTCTGAGGCATACATATATTTTCACAAGATTCATATCTTTTTGCTGCCACCAATCGATGCCTGGTTTTCCTTTATCTATATTTTAATGTCCCTAATCTCAAGCTATACATGTAATAAAGGGCCATCATCACTCCTAATGGAACTCAAATCACTCAACAATATCCTATGGAATCCAACATTAATCTGAAATCCCAATACAAGAACAAACAGTTAATTTTGGCAGAATATCTCTTATCAAAAATCTTCTTGAGTCACCCAAAAATTGGTCCAGTGGCTACATTAGGTTGTCTCTGGACCATAAAGACAAGATATCCACTCTTGTGAGAAATAAACTTTATTCAGGATCTAACATGCTTCTCAAAATTTCTTCATACATACTTCAAGGGAAAGTTCTCCACCCTTGCACCTGACTCCAAGCAGGATTCAACATGGAATTCTCCACCCTATGATCATGGCATTTTGGAAGGAGGTGTTCTGGCCAAATTAACCTTAATGCCTGAAAGCACCCATTCAGGGCTACATGCAATTCCCTGATTTCTCCTGGTACTCTTGTCCAAATTCTCCAATCATGTATAACTTAATCAATTACATTTCTTAGCAATGGTGCCATTCCTAAAGCACAATATAATTCCATCTCTGCTGGAGTTCAGCCTATCTCTATGACCCCACTGATGGTCAAGATCATTGAGTCTATTATCAAGGACAAAATTCAAAACAAAATTCTTCTCCTTATTTTGCAATACCAATTTGTAAAAAATGGCACCTCAACAGAAAATGCCATCAATTTATTTAAAATCACTATGGACCACATTTGATCCTCCAGGCAATCTAGGCTGGTGGTTGTGCAGCTCAACATAACCACTGCCTTTGATTCTATCCAAAATCATTACACTTACTTGGTGAGTAAGACATCTCTACTGAAATCATCAATATTATTAGGAATCTCCTCTACAATCATAAAGTGATCACTGAATGTGAAACTTTTCTCTCCCTAATCCACCACATCCTCCATTCCACAGGGCTCTCCTCTCAGTGCCTTGTTTTTCATCACTTACCTGAACCCTCTGCTCCTTCAAATTGAGAGATCTCTTCCTGGCATCCATATCCCAACATTAAATACATCAATTCATCACATCACCTATATGGACGACTGACCATTTTTCTTCCATCAAAAAAATTAATCCCCAGACTTCTACAGTGTTTAAGGAGTTCTCTGATCAATCTGGCCTCCAATTTAATATGGCCAAGCTGTCTGCCTGGCATTTATATTCTGGTAAGAACATTCCTGGCCCATTTGCAGCAAAGCCTTAGAACTTAAGCTTCCCTATATTTGAATCTGATTCTGCCATGAGGAGATTTGTCCAAAATAAGTTACTCCCTTTCCAAAGTTTACATGTCCATGTTCACCAAATATTAATATTCCCCAGAATATCCTATTTCACCCCAGTGTCCAATTTCATGAAAGTCCAGAATATCCTATTTCACCCCAGTGGCCAATTTCATGAAAGTCTTCATCAGGAAGATACACAAGATCTGCACTGATTTGATTAGAGAGGCAAAAGTGCAACCATCAGCTTGAGATGCCTACAGAGAAACACACAAAGATCAATGGGTTATCCCTACATTACATAGATACATTTATATTTCAACATTTCCTACAACTCTTTCTACAGAATGTTTCTGCAGTATCCCAATGCCTGGCCCTTTAAGGAGATCACTCCCACAGCCAAGCCTCCCTCATTAGCACTGGTTGGCTGGCAATCCTCACATCCCTTATCTCAAAATTTACTGCTATTCCTAACAAGCCATTCTCAATGAAAATCAATTTCTAGGAAGCTTACTACATCCTTAATCCTGATGTTTCTGCAGGATCGACTCTCCTCCAGTTCACCAACCATCTGCTAATCAAGAAATTTAAGTGATGGTTCCTTGAGTGCAAATTTTTTGATTTCCTATTGAAGATAAACCTCAATGTCTTGCCTACTAAACACTTTCTTGTGCATCACTGAGAACTCTCAAACATAGATTCCACTTGCATTCTATGCCTCAGATTAAACTTCTTTTCACCTCCTTTGCTACTGTGTTTCCCTTCAAACCTACAGAGACCTTATTGCCTCCATGCTAAATGACAAAATGCCTTCCTCATCTACTCTCATTGACAATATACTGTGTGGATCCATCCCAGAGATAGGTTCACCAACATTCTTATTGTTTTCACTATGGTACACCCAGTGCTGGCTCACCTTTAATAATGTACTGGAGTGCCCACTTGATTTATATATTGATAAAGTGGAAAAAATTTGGAAGAGGGACCAGAATTTGGCCCTCTCCTACATCTATGATGCCATATGGATACTAATTGATTTCCCTCCCTAAAGCTGATCCCTTTCATACCTGACAAACACCTATCTAGGAAATGATTAGGGGCTGATTTGCATGCATTCCTTTGGGATTGATTATGATTTGCCTTTTTCCTCAAGCTTATTGCCCAGACTCTGAGTATTATGACATTGACTTCCATTCTGAAGGGTTGATTTATCTATACAAAGCTGTGGCTTTGCATGGACAAAAGTTTAGTTTAGAACTATCTTTGTACATTTTGAAAAATTTAAGCTTAGTCACCTGCCACCAAGACACTAAATCCCAGGCTCATTACTTTGCCTCTATGCATCATGTTAGTCCTTACAGGCTGTGCCAGCCAAGACATGTTAATATTGAACTTCTACCCCTCTGAATACCATTTAATGTATTCTATGTCTAATTTTATCATAAGCTGTAACCAAATTTTAGAATAAAATATTCTATATTTTTATTTTAAAAAAACATAACCTTGGCAATGGAAGATGTTATTTTCATCAAAACATTGGTAAATAATACAAAATAATACATGGTTTAACTCAAAAAATACTTTCATATATATATATATTGTAACCCACAGCAATGGGGCAATCAAAGCTAAGCAGTTGAGCTGACAAAAAAGTATGAAAACCATAATCAAAACAATAATAACCACCGAACCCAAACTGCTTTAATAAATAAATACTTATTAGTTAATAATTTCCTAGCTCAGAATAATAATAGCAATAATAATAAATTGACTCATGAGACTGAATTTCCATGCTATGGTGTCCAGAGTGCCTTAAAGTCAAATAAATATCAAAGACACATATTTGACTGCATAGAAATGCCAATGAATTCCAACCCTTTAAGAATTACAATCATATCTCTATGACTAACTATAATAACACTATTTAAATAAAGCTAAAATAATATTCCCAACTAAATATTTAAGAATAATAATATTAAAATTTATTATAAGAATAAATTTATATTTTAATTTTAATTTGAAGTAAATCTTGATCTAAAACCTTTATTCTATTTTAATCTTTATCTCAGAAATATCATATTACAGAAGAAACAAAGCATAAGATATTGGATAACAAAGGTCAATTTTATGGAAATCCAATAATCCAGACAATTGTTTTTAAAAAAAGTAAAATAATATTATTATTAAATAAACTATAACAACTTTGCTCTGCAAGATGATAACTAAACTGTAAAAATAGTTACTTTAAGTCATATAGGGTTTTGAATTAATTTAAGAAAAATCTCTATTTAAGAAATTTAATAAAATATATTTTGAATTATTAAAATACTCATCTAATACTAATATTATAATGCAAATATTTAAGTAAAGTTTATTATTTTCTTTAATAAATAATTGGCACATGGATATCCAAATATAGCTCTGCTTACATATCTTAAAATAATAATAAGTTCTGTATTTGAATGCAAAATAAGTCTAATAATAATAGTAATGATTGTTATTAGTTTGAAACAAACAACAACAATTCTGAAGTTTACTATGAAATGAACATGTGTGAACACTGAAGATGATCACACTTGTGCATGATTAAATAAATTTGGATTTATTCAATCGTTTTTCTGAGTCTATGATAATTTATGATTCAATTCTCATATACCTCTTAATAAAAATAATCATTTTCATAAGTGTATTAACACATATTAATTAGAATGATTTATTTTAAGTGTGCAATAGAGTAAATACTGAATTCAATCAGTGTCTTCAATGAATGATAGATAGAAATGTGGAAACATAAATAATGTCAAACTACACAATTGAAATTCTACAAAAATCTATTTATTTCAAAACATTTAAAATTTATAAATCAATATTTAAGTTTTATTTTATAACACTCAAAATATAAGCAATTTTCAATTAAATTCTAATAAAATAATTTTATGTTGACAAATTTTCCAAATATAATGAGCAAGATATCAGTTTGATAATATCCATCTATCCAAAATGAATTAATTTAACCTTTTGTAATAAATTCTTAATAACACTATATTTCAAAGTGAGCAAACATTTGAATTACTACTGGTATAATTTAAATTATCATATTATATTTTTCCTTTTTACTTTAAATAAAGGAAAACAAACAATATAAAATATTTTTACACCTTTGGTGATTTTATAAATTACTATTCACCTTAATAAAAATTAGATTTTATTTTTTCCATAATAATTGTATGGTTACTTATTGAGTTAACTAGAAAATAATTAAACATATAAATAGAATTTTAATTGACTATTAATTAATTAAACTTTTTAAAATATAAATTTTAAAATACTATTTCATATATGTAAAACAAGCATTTTGAACTAAAAAATAGCCTAAATCATATCTCACATTAACATACAGGTTTTATATTGGCATATAGAAATTACTCCTGTTACAATCCTTTTCATTAACAAATTCTATTTTTTCCTTAAAATAGCAATTATTAAATATCTGTCAGAATTATTTAGCAAAATAACAATTATGTATTTGGAAATATTTAAATATTTATTATTAAATTTTGCTTATGTGTGATGTTAACTAACATTCATAATACTAACAACCTTATACTCACAGATGTTATAAATCCTAGGTTTAATATCTTCATAAACATATACAAGCTTATGTGGATGGAATAACTTTTCTCAACATTTTCAAATATATATCACTGCTATATTAAATGTGATATCTGTAACCAAGTTATTTATAGAAGCACTTTTAATAATCTGGATATAAGAATTTCATGGGAATTATATCAAATGGCCCATCTGTATTCATAATTAGATGATCTATGTTCTCCGGATGACTTACACTAGGTGCTACAGGAATAAAATATGAAGACTGAATACCCATGTGAACCAAAACAATTACATTTGACAAGAAATCCTTAGGTTTAAACACCATAAGCACACCCAAGTAGTAAACTAAAGATATGATATCCTTATCACATTTTATAATAACTGTTGAAGTGTTCATCAGAATAAAAATACAAAATTTCGACACAAAAATTAATAAATGCCCAATAGTCAGACTATACACTCTAATATTACCAGAATGCACTAGCATAATTTAATTGATAATAGCATACAAACAGAGCAAAGAAAAATTAACACATGTAAATAAGTGTTTCATAAAATACATTATCTAAAACATAAAACAATTGTGACCATGATAATAATTAATCTCCAAATAAATATATTTTATTCAGAAGTTTATATTCATTATAACTTTAAAATAACAATTTGCAAAATACGAAAAATAATTTTCAGTACAAAATCCTCTAGGTTATTTTACCTTTTTAAACTTGAAATAAAATAATATTAAACAAACTAAATAAGCATATATTAATACAAACAATAAAAATTACCAATAAATGTTATAATTCAATAACACTTGTCCAGCGATGTTCCATTTAAATATAAAAAAGAACCATCATTTACTACACTTTCAACACATCTTAAAATATAGATCTCTATTATATACTAAATTATAGTATACCCACATATATAATGCCTATTAAAATTCAAAAGAACATCAAACATAAATTTCTTTAAATATAACAATCATAAAAACTAAAATTAATAAAACTTAATTTTCTTTTACCAAAACACATCCTGAAACATAAGTTTAAACAGAAGTTTGAACAGTCAATTCATTGATTAAAATCTTTCTTTTCCCCCTCCATCTTCTCACAATGATGTAAATAAGCTTGAAAATTAGAAATGACAAAAATCATTTTCTCTTAGATTAAGCTAATTAATTGTCTGCACATATTCTTTTAAATATTTAAGAAAAACAAAGTAAAAAGAAAACTTTCCTTTTATAAATAGTTCCAATTGGAATAAATATGAATTATAATCTTTAGTTTTACTGCAGACAGCTAGATTAAATCCTGAAATATTTTATTTCTCTGAGTATAATCTTAACATAAATGTCTGTATTTTTTTCTCTTTTAAAAATAACAGAATGATACACTATTAAAAGAATTAGTTTAAATATAATTTATATTTTAGCAGTTTTGTTTTATAATATTTAAACTTAAGAGCATGCTAACGCTCTAAACAAGCTTTTTATTATTGTTATGATAAATGCTACTACAAGAGAAGGCATTCAAATCATCTTTATCTTAGATTGTCCCCATCCCCAGACCAGTTTCGACCTATGGGTCTCTTCAGTGAGGAGTTGGGACATTAGATTCAAAAAACCAGCTCAAGCTAAGCATTTATCTAAAAGATAATTCTCAAGAAGAAGATCTAAACCTTTAGACATCTGCATGTCTTTAAAGTCAGCTCTCCAACTGAAAAAATTATATGGGCCTGAAGGTTTAGATCTTCTTGAGAATTATCTTTTAGATAAATGCTTAGCTTGAGTTGGTTTTTTTGAATCTAATGTCCCAACTCCTCATTGAAGAGACCCATAGGTCGAAACCAGTCTGGGGATGGGAACAATCTAAGATAAAGATGATTTGAATGCCTTCTCTTGTAGTAGCATTTATCATAATAATAAAAAAGCTTGTTTAGAGCATTAGCATGCTCTTAAGTTTACATATTGGTAATTGCAAGCTATATATAAGTCATGTGACATCTGACTTTTTATAATATTATAATATATTAGACAAATAGGTTAATAATTCAAGTTTTAATTGTCTTCTTATATTGTAAGTCATTAAAAACATTTACAATATTAGTGCAGAAGATTAAATAGTTCACTTCAGGAGTTAATACTATGTTATTTTAGAATCATATAAAAGTTTGTCACCAAATAGAAAAATATTTCTATAGTATGATAAACAAACTCTTATGTAATACTGTATTGTGTGGTCCATTGTTTCTATAAGGGTCAACTTTTACCATAGATTAAAGTGAAAATTCCAGTAACAAGTAAATATCAATATTGCTTTCTGAAGAATAGACTAATTATTTATTTTTTTATTTCATTTTAATGATGCTTGAAATAAAGATAAAATTTTAAACACATTTTTAAACAAAAATATTAAGTATTTCTTTTTAAATTATCAATTTCTTAATATTTTAACACACACTTGTTCTCCCGCTCTTATATAGATAATCCCAATTGATTAGCTGAGTACTGAAATCAATCAACCAATAAAATTGATTTCTAATCACCAACTTTTAAGTTCTATTTTTAGATTTAATTAAAGAATGACAAAAAGAAATAAAAATAAAATATTCTAAAAATAGCAATTTAACTTCAATAATATTTAAATTTGTACTAAATATTTTTAATATAATTATTTAATAAACCAAATATTATTAAATAACCATTGCATGAAATAAATTATTTCTCATATCTATTTAGTATTTATTAAGATAATAAACATCACATGACCACCACCTCTTATGCTTGTGTATAACTGTTGTTAAAACAGGCCAAACTCACTATATGTATTGTCACACACAGAAAGCTATAGTAATCAATGGATGCTAGAAGGCTTGTGGATAAAATCTCTGTCTAGTGCCTACTCATCCAATATCCCCAGACTAGTTTCTGGCTTGTAATTAAAATAATATATATTGTTAGTAAATTAAATATTGCAAAATATCATACCATGCAAGCACAGACAAACACTTATATCACTAGAACTGCTTTAATTGGCCAATGCTTTGTCTTACTTAATATTATCTAATGATTTATTTAAAATATTTTAAGCTAACTAACTTTATAGATTTAATGGATAGTTATTAAAATTTAGATTTATTTACAATAAAAACTACATTATTTTAATAAATATTAGTACACTATTTATACTTTAAATAACATGGTTAAT
The DNA here is from genome assembly GCA_028023455.1 of Epiperipatus broadwayi. Classification (NCBI taxonomy): domain Eukaryota; kingdom Metazoa; phylum Onychophora; class Udeonychophora; order Euonychophora; family Peripatidae; genus Epiperipatus; species Epiperipatus broadwayi. The sequence goes on along the minus strand of JAQFVV010000182.1, from coordinate 216,336 downwards.
AATAGCAGACTATTGATATACAGTTTAAATATTACTTAATGCATTAATAAAATTATATAAGGTAGTTTTAATTGCAACTGTTGTAGTTTTAGTTTTAAAAGATTACAAAAACTATTATTGACTTGAAATTTAAAATTTTTACTATTTTGTGCATCTAATTATTTTAATTAGAGCACAAGCTCAATTAAATTGTGTACAATATTTATATATATGCACAAGAGATATTTGTCATAATTTAAATAATCATTTTATGATATATATATTTCAGTGAATATATATGTGCAGCATGTGCTTGTTTTGATACTACTCCTGGCTAGACTAGATACTCTGGAATGAGACCTCTGCTCATCATCCATAAAAAAGCAACATCTCAGGGATCAGATATGTATGAGGCAAATTAGTTCAATTTCTTATATTTCTAAGCAAAAAAACCATCAGATTTTAATAAATAGAAACAGATATATTTATTTATCAACTCAAAACAAAAGACTTAGAATTAATAAATAATAATAATATGATAAAGCTCCAGTAATTTTTTTAAAATTAATTTAGTTATTAGATTAGACTTTCTCCTGGAATACAATTTACTATAACTTGTTTAATAGCAAATTAAGATTTCATTTTCTAAATCCTAAAAATAATAATAGTAATATAATAAACAAATATATAGTATATATAGAGCAAAGTTTTAATAACATTAATTAAGCATGATGTGCTTAGCATTATTTTGACTTAGAAAAGTCATAAATACAGCAGAGTTATTAAAGCTTTGTTCTATATGTACTGCATATTTGTTTATTACATTTTTTTTAGAGATACAGCTTCTAAATTTATAATTACAAATAATAATAATAATAATAATAATAATAATAATAATAATAATAATAATAATAATAATAATAATAATAATAATAATAATAATAATAATAATAATAATAATAATAATAATAATAATAATAATAATAATAATAATAATAATAATAATAATAATAATAATAATAATAATAATAATAATAATAATAATAATAATAATAATAATAATAATAATAATAATAATACAAAAGAACTAGCAAGAGTGTGTGAGTGAAGCAAAATACTATTTATAAACATAATGTAAATATGTGATGAATAAATTTAGTAAAATCAGATTGTCTATCATAAGCAATGCATTTGCTGGCTAAACATAAAACTTATTTTACTCTTTTTAATATAAAAAATCAGCAAAATGTTTGAGAAGTTGTGATAGCAATAACTAGTCACTGGTCTTTATTTTAACTATCTAATTATTAATGCATGAACTTTTTGCATACATAAATAAATAATTCAATAAGTTAATAAACAAGTCTTAAGGCATTTGGGATAATGGCAGCATCTCTGGCTCGGGCTCATTTCTTTTTTGTAGTTTAAAAAATCTAAATAAAATACTTAATAACTAATATTCAACTTCAATAATAGATATATGGAGGGAGTATCTTCTTTATCTACTATGGAATTTTTCTTTCATTAAGATCATCTTAAAAAACGTCATGTATTTATAACCAGATATTTTATCTTTTATTTAATAAACATCTAATGAATAAAGTAAAACTCTCTAAACTAAAAGAATATGCTATTCTAAATTAAATACTATTTTAAAGTTTATAAAAAAAAATTATGATCAAAATACTGTTAAATTAAAAGTCAGTCAGATTTCTTAGTTTTTACTTTCACACAAACATATATCATAAACACAATTTAATTTCAAATTAAACAAATATATTAACTACCATAGTATATAAATAATACTTAACATTTTCTAAAAATGTAGTACATGCAATAAGTTTAGTTTGTAATAAAAATAATTATGCAATATCTCTTTAATTGAGCTTGATAGCTACATTTCAAACTTTGAGAGCTAAAAAAGAATTTTTATCTTTTTTAAAAAACAATAATAATTAAATATTAATCATGCAACTAAAATGTTTTTTTAAAAAACAATAATATACTATTATTTTCTTTGTTGTCATTTCATTCCTGGTGATGATAATTTTATTATGATTTCCTGTGTTCAGATATATTGACAGGCTGATAATGTGAATAAAAAGCATAGTATGACACTTCTTTGGAAACTATTAAACTTTATTTTAAATGGCTTAAAGAAATATTATTAAGAAAAACAACTAATTTATGCATATCAAATGACTTAAATAGGTAGTCATGCATTTACCTTGCTATGACATCATTACCCTGAAGGCATACAACTCTAACCTTCTGATCTTTAAGATAACATCATCTTGTGATTTGTGGACAAAGTTAATCGCTAAAATTTGTCCGCATATCACGTGATGACATTACATCAAAGATTGCAAGATTAGAATAGGATGCCCTCAGGGCAATAACATCATAGCAAGGTAAAAACGGAGAAAAAGGCATGCATAGCAAGATAAAAATGGAGAAAAAGGCACATTGTACAGGATAATGATGGTGTTGTTCATCCTGAAAAAAAAAGGACACAAAATAGAAGGAAAAGGTTAAAAGTACTATATACATCATGAATAATTAACCAAAATTGGATGAAAAATAGGAAAATGTAAGATAAATATCACTACAAAATTAATAAGTAAAATATGCGAGTCCATAAATAATAAATCTGTCATCTTAAAAATGCTATATAAAGTTTTCATAAAGTGTAAACTGTGAGTCTACAAATAATAATTCTGTCATCTTAAAAAAATCTATCATAAAATGAAAACTGTGAGTCTACAAATAATAAGTCTGTCATTTTAAAAGTACTATATAAAGTTAATAATCAGGATTCTGAAAATACTAAACACCTTAAAAGGAAATTTTGGTAGAATAATTCTTTTTTTTAAAAAAAACCTCTCTCAATGGTGTCTTTTTTCTTATTAATATAACTGTGAGTCTAAAAATAATAATTTTGTCATCTTAAAAAACCTATCATAAAGTGTAAAGTGCTAGTCCAGAAATAATAATTCTATGAGTCTATAAATAATAAATATGTCATCTTAAAAGTACTATATAAAGTTAATAAACAGAATGTTGACTGTAAATCTACAAATAATAATTCAGTCATCTTAAAAGTAGTATATAAAATTATGAATTTTTTTTAGGATGTTGAATATAACTGTGACTATACAATTAATAATTTTATCATCTTAAAAAAACCTATCATAAAGTGAAAACTGCAGTCTACAAATCACTGCAAGTCTACAAATAATAATTTAGTCATCTTAAAAGTACTATCTAAAATCATGAATTTTTTTAGTGGAAATGACTATGATTTACAACTACAAAATGTGTACTTACCCAAATAATGATCACTTTAGTGACTGAACTGGCTTATATGTTGTAAAATTGCACCAATATGATCATCTTTGTATGTATGCCTCCACATAAACTCCATCAAATAGAAATCTAAGTGTTGACATGCTGTTCCTCTGTGCTTTTTATTTCTCCATTTTACTAAACCCCACAACCTTTCAGTTACTTTCTTGTTCATTTGTTAAATTTTTTAAAGTTTTAATTGCTTCTAATAAATTTTTGTTTGTTTTAAAAGGTAAAATATGAATTGCTAAATAATTTTATTCAGGCTCAGAGGATTTAAACAGAAACTACCAGTACTTGAACTTTACACTGCAGGGAAATATAATGGAAAGATCAACAAAATATTTAATAATAATTAAATTATTTTTATATGATTTATGTACTTTAATGGATTTCTGCATAAAATGTCATTGTAGCCTAAGAACTTTTACTGATTCTATTTTTTTTTGTTAGAAATAAATATTATAAGTTAAATTTATTTTATATACAGCAATAATGTCTGCTAATAACTTTAGACTATTTAAATATTATTAAGTAGTTTTCTTTAAGAAGAAAAATATTTTTGCCTAAATATTTCATATTTTGAAAGAGGTTTTCTTTGGATTTATCATTTGAAATGATAGTCTATTAAATTTTAGATTGCAGAACTTGCATTATAATAGAAACAAATTATAAATGCATTGATTAAAATTTAATTATACTCTAATAAGGAAATATTTAATTTAATCTAAACTGATATTTTTTGAATTATTAAAATACATTTGAAATATACATTAAGGATGAATGACTTTTCAAAATTAGTATAATGTACATTTTGTTATTAAAATACATTGATTTTAAAAAGGGTAATATTCATTTATTTAATAAAATAAATTATTTTAAATGCTATTACATTTAAAATGTTATTCTCTACTATTGGTATCAGTGGAGTGGAAGCTATTCACTTACTAAATATCATTATCATATTTAATTCAACAAAAGTAAAGAAAAACATTTCCCTAAATTAATAAAATTAAATTTATTGACTTTTGTTACTCCATAGACGCTTATTTACTTATAATATACAATGAAATGAAAAGATAAAATTTTTGGATATCAATAAACAATATATTCAAATTTATCATTATAATCTTTAAGTTATTTGCTTTTCTCTTAAGAAAGTAAAGTAAGTTGTATTGCAGATAATTTCAACATGAATGCTCCTGAAATAATTAATTTAAGTATTATAAATTTATTGTATTTTGGTATATATATATACTTTTCAGTTCTCATTATTATTATTCAAGAATCTGTTCTACTATGTAATAATTATTTCTCAAAGATACAAATACCCCTTAATTTTATCATCAATATGTGCTTTCCAAAAAGATAATAAGTTAATATAATATTATATAATAAATGAAAGATGCATCATTATTTGTGTTTATTTAAAATATATTTTGTGAAAGTTAAATGGTCATACATACATTCTTGTGCTTATGTTATATGAAAATCTATTGCTTTATGTTTGTGTTAAAGTACTTTACTTGCAATTTGAATTTTGCTGTATTAAAATAAGTTGTAGAAATCTTCAATGTTTTCAGAATGGCATTTACAGTGACTATATCCTGTTGAATGGTTAGATTACTAAAGATGAAGGATTTTCATTTTTATTTTTATTTGGTAAAAATGTATAGTTTTAAGTCTCAATATTTATTATGCTATATACTTTTATTTTTGGTATAATTTTGTAACTTGTTATAAGCTGCATTTATCCAAAATTTCTCAGAATATTTATATTTTATCATATTGCATTTTAAAGGCTGTTACATTGAATCCCTTTTTATGAAGCTATTTAATTAAAAATGTATTCTAATGGTAAACAAAATGAAAACTGATGTATATTTTCTTGATTATTTTTATATCATAATTTATTTTATTAAGCTATATTTGGCAATAATTATTTACATTATCAGTTTTACACATTACTTTTTTGTTGTATTATTTAAAAGATCATATCTTTAGTATCTCTCTTGCTTTTTATGTTTATCCCCATTTTGCCAGTGCTTTCAAAGAGATTGAGCTTTATCACTCTCTTTTGTCATAATATTTTCTGTGAATTATATTATTTGTCTTATAATTAAGCATAAAATGCTATATTTAAGGCAAATATTATTCTTTTTGTACTTTTTTCTAGAGATAAAGTCCTACTTTATATATTGCCTTCAGATGCAGACATTTTCTTTTTTGAGTTTATGCCATCACTTGCTTTATTATTTGCCTTATTATCCCAAAAGCAATTTATTTATAATGTATTTTTGTATAAAGCCATATATAATGTACTGCCATGACTTTATTGTGGCAATTGATATATTTTGTAGTCCTGTTTTATGTCATCTTACTTTCAGTTACACTCTTGGTTAATCAAAGTGTAGGTTGTTATTGATTTGATGTGTAGATCTTGTTTGCTGTGCTTTGCCAGTATTTCAGGATGTAAATGCAATAAGCATTTAATTTAGTAATTAAAGTTCTATATTTGGTTTCAATAAATGATATACATCTCCTTAAACAAAATATATAAAATGCACTAACATGCACAAGCACACAAAGCTAAAAACAAATAAAGAAAATATATATTATTTTAATATCTATTCATTAAGTGGCTAAGCGCTTTCAAGATTCAAGCCCTCATAATCATAGCCATATTACAAAATAATACATTGACTTGGAGTTATACAAATTTATGCAAATGAAATGATTATGCATTCCATTTCTTGGATATTTTGTAGCAAGAGTCTTTTCTATTGATGGCGTCGCCCTCTCTAGATATAAAGAAAGCTTCTTTTATCTTTCTTTTTAGATCACGCCGCTCTCTGCACACCACCACTGGATTTCCCGGTTGACAATCATGCCCAGCTTGCTACAAAATATCCCAAAAATGGAATGCATAATCATTTCATTTGCATAAATTTGCATCACTCCAAGTCAATTTATTATTTTGTAATATGGCTATGATTATGAGGGCTTGAACCTTGAAAGTGCTTAGCCATTTAATGAATAGATATTAAAATAATATATATTTTCTTTATTTTTTTTAGCTTTGTGTGCTTGTGCGTGTTAGCGCATTTTATATATTTTGATTCATAATTAGCCACAAAGTATAAACTATTTGCTTATCTCCTTAAACAGTTATTTCACTACTGGATTAATAAGTGATATTAAAAAGATATTAAATACATTCATAGGGGATAATATAATGAAATGGTTGTGCTGTAAGATTGAGAACTTATTATAATAATAATATTGCAGAAAGTTTCATTAACCAATGAATAATGGTTTTTATTTACTATTTATTTTATTTTCATTTATTCATGTGTAAACTGTACAGTTATAACTTTCCTTCATAGTGGATTGTGCCAATTAAGTATTTAAATAATTTACTCTAATAATATTGTAAGGTATCAAAGGTTTTGTAAGTTAAGTTTTCTTTTTGTTAAAAATAAATGTTATTTTTATTGTTAATTTTCTTTTTGAGTATTTATTACCATTCACATATATATTATTCAAAAATGTAAATATTACAAATTTTATTATAAATGTGTCTTTAAATTGAATGTATTGAAAGAATATCAATATATCTTATTTAACATGGGAGTCACTTTATTATAATTGCATCTCAGATGTAAAGAAAACATCTAAAAATAGATTATTTTATTTATTCATTATTAAAAGGATTACTTTAATCAATTTTATTTGTTAAAAGATCACTGATTTTATATTGAAATCATTTAATTCACTCATAAAATTATTTTGATTCTTTATCATAAATTTAAATAATGGAATTTTTTAATTTGTGTTCAAAATTAGATTGTATAGGATGTATTAGTATAATATCCAGAGTTGCCATAAAATCCTTATCCACTCATTATATCTGAATGCTTTCTTAGTAAGTTATTTTATTCTAAATTAAGAGTGTATCATGTTTATTTTTTATTGTTGAAATTCCTGTTATTATTGTAAGTTAGAAAGGTATTATTTTAATGGTAAGAGTATATCTCACTATGTTATTATTCGGATCTCATTCTTCATCTAATAATCCTAAATAAAAAGAGAAGAATAAAGCTCACATTAATTAAACTATTATTCAAAAGAATCCTGAGATATTAATTTATAAAAGAATGTTAAACAAATTATTTTAATTTGAAGCAAAATTGTTTTAAGAAACATCACTGTGGTAAAATATAATAAGACATGCTTTTTTGTGAAAAGAATTTAATTGTAGATCTGATCATGTTAGTAAGATTCTTCTAATGGTTATGAGATGTATTATGATTGGAAGAGGTATTGTAGATGAAATTTTTTAAATGATGTATGCTTCCAATAATAAGATCAGATTATAATTTATAAGAATATGAAAAATCTCCACCTTTAAAATTTTACTAAATGTTGCATTTACTGCAATAATGCTTATTCATTATTGTTATTTGTTCTTATTTATCTTATTATTGTGGTATATGGCATTCTGAAATCCTCTGAGCTTTGCCAATAGTATTGCAAAATCTATCATATATTTATTTTGATGGCATATTGAGATGGTTATTGATTGTTCATCTTGCGTAGGTTATAAATTTTTTCTTGCTCAACATGTTGGCTGTATAGTTGATGAAAAGTTTTGGTAGAGCATTCTAGTTATGCATTGTGGTTATCATTCATCTATTATTTTTAGGTTATAACATATATTATAATAAGATTATGGTAATTATTCTCATTATGACTAGAAATATATTGTATGTTAGTTTAAACATAGGAAGGATTTCTGAATTAAGATTAAAATCACAAATCTATGTATAAATTAACAATCAATTTCCTAATTATTTCATTATAATATTAATTTTGTTATCTTAATAATCTATAATGTATAGACAAAATCAAAATGGCTTAGAATGTTTATGTGATTATTTAAAACTTATTGTAAATTACACCAGTTTAATTTAATTGTACATATCTCATGAACGATAAATTAATTATTGATAAAATGCATTATATTTAACGTATGCCATTTTGCTTTTGTTTTACGTTTTGTTTAAATTGATTCAAACAAATATGTTTGTAAATCTCTTTGTATAAAAAATTAAAATCAATCTTTAATTATAAAAATATAATACAGTTGTAATGTTATTGTAATTTATAAAATGATAATAAATCTTAATGTTAATTAAATTATGTTTATAAAATTTATATTATCAGCTGATAATTAATAAATTATAAAGAGGACAATTTTAAATTAGTGTTGCATGAGTGGATAACACATAATAAAAAAAGGTAAAATAAACACTGACTGCAAGAACTAAAAAGAAAAGATAATTTCTAATATGAGAATCTGCAATTAATATTGTTAAATCCGCATTTATAACTGTGCCAATGTTATGTCTGCAAGTCATACTGTGCAGTCAGCCAATAACGTTATACAATTCCCACACTGTTCTTTTCCAACGAGTGCTTTCCAATGAATTGGTCTGCAATGAAGCTCTCCATCGAATTGGTCTGCAAAGAATGCTCTCCAATAAATTGGTCTGCAATGAAGCTCTCCAACGAATTGGTCTGCAATCTCTCTGCTGAATTGGTCTGCAATGAATGCTCTCCAACGAATTGGTCTGCCACGAAGCTCTCCAAACGAATTGGTCTGCAACGAAGCTCTCCAACAAATTGATCTGCAATGAAGCTCTCCAACGAATGCTCTCAATATCTCCGCTGCGGTCTCTTTCAGCTACACCCGTGAACTACATTTCCATTGGGCACTGATCATTAACCACCAGCACTGATGCGAGATATGTCTACTTAAATACTGCTTGACTGATCTCTACTGCTCTCTATGTTACACTGCTAGATGTTACCCAGTCTTTTTATCACTCTCTGACAACTGCAATGATCAATCAATGCACTGACCAATAAGGTAACGTCTCTTATCTAGAAACATTTGTAATTAGCAAATATTTCTAGGAATTGTCGATCGCCATTATGTCAATGCACTAATTAAATTCCTCAGCTATCAGAGCGCGATCTAAAAACAGCCTTATGAATAAATTCTAGTTTTTTCTGGAGTGCACAAACATGTCTGCCATTTTACAAAACACTACACACCTCCCTCCACTCCAGAAAAACCCTTGTTGCTATTTCTACTTTCCTGTAATTTCGCTAAGAAATGTACGATTTAATTCTGCTGCCGAAACTTTTTTGCCAGTAACCTTCAATGGTGACTGCGCAAGCATTTTATTTCCAAACTTTTCACTTCCGTTGTTAACGTTAATAATTGGGATTGACATTTTCACCCGGTTTCTTTGTCTACAGCTAAACTTGTAGTTCAATGTATTCGCTACTCCCATGTTCCAAATGCGACTGTGCCAATGTTAAATCCACACTTACAACTGTGCCAATGTTATATCTGCAAGTCATACTGTGCAGTCAGCCAATAATGATATACAATTCCCATGCTGTTCTTTTCCAATGAGTGCTCTCCAACGAATCGGTCTGCAATGAAGCTCTCCAACGAATTGGTCTGCAATGAATGCTCTCCAACAAATTGGTCTGCAACGAAGCTCTCCAACGAATTGGTCTGCAATCTCTCCGCTGAATTGGTCTGCAACGAATGCTCTCCAATGAATTGGTCTGCCACGAAGCTCTCCAAACGAATTGGTCTGCAATGAAGCTCTCCAAAGAATTGGTCTGCAATGAAGCTCCCCAATGAATGCTCTCAATATCTCCGCTGTGGTCTCTTTCAGCTACACCCGTGAACTACATTTCCACTGGGCACTGATCATTAACCACCAGCACTGATGCGAGATATCTCTACTTAAATACTGCTTATTCAATACTGCTTGATTGCTCTCTACTGCTCTCTATGTTACACTGCTAGATGTTACCCAGTCTTCTTATTGCTCCCTGACAACTGCAATGATCAATCAATGCACTGACCAATAAGGTAACGTCTCTTATCTAGAAACATTTGTAATTAGCAAATATTTCTAGGAATTGTCGATCGCCATTACGTCAATGCACTAATTAAATTCCTCAGCTATCAGAGCGTGATCTAAAAACAGCCTTACGAATAAATTCTAATTTTTTCTGGAGTGCACAAACATGTCTGCCATTTTACAAAACACTACAAATATCAATATATTAAATATAAAACCTGTCTTGTTCGTGAGTTTATCTTACAACATGGAATACAAAAATGCATAAATTATAAGGGACCTTAAGTAAATACAAGTATATAGATGCACATATGTCTATCAGATAATACAAAATATTCCAGTTACTATTATTACTTTTATTAACTATACAGATCAATATTATTGTAGTTAAGCAAAATATAAATAATTAAATGTTAAATGTTTATATAATATGAACATATACATATGTGCATATCCTAATATAAAAATATAATATTGCAATTATCCTTTGACCTCCAGCACGACTTTTGTATGACTTTTCTAGAAATTTCTATTTTGAGCTGAGTTTACGCGTAAATGGTAAACGTCACACAGACGTGCAATATGTCATGCTTTGCACCATTTTGACATCTACCTGAAAATCTAAAAATTTTTTCTGTACGACAATTTTTAGATTTTTTTATGAATATTTTTAGCAAAGGGTACCTAAAAAATTTTTTATTTTTTATTTTTATCAGTTTATTTATTATAAAAAAGTTATTCCACAATGGATGGATCAATTACTGAAGATTTTATTGTGATTTTCTGTTGAAGTTGTTCATGATTCTGGGCCCTCTTCTCAAATTACATTTTTGGATAACATTCAAGGGTATGTAATTACTTTTATATATATATTTTATAAATTATAATATTTTCTATTTAGTGAAACAATTAAATATGCTATAGAATAATAAATTATAATATTTTCGATGTACTGAAGCAAATAAACGTTTTTTGATAACATTCAAGAGTATGTAATTACTTTTTTTTTTATTTTTTTTTTATAAATTATAATATTTTCTATTTACTGAAACAAATAAATATGCTATAGAATAATAAATTATAATATTTTCAATGTACTAAAACAAATAAATATGCTATAGAATAATAAATTATAATATTTTCAAATAAATATGCTGTAGAATGGAAAAAAGCTGGGGACTGGGGTAATCTGTCACTGCATGAGCTGATGCACTTTTTGGCATGATTATAAATATGAATGGTGTATCACACATGACCAAGTTTGAATTTATGGATGAATTATTGCATCAGTGCTAAAGTTGTGATCCGCAATTGATTTGTGTCAATTTTAGGCAAGTAATATAGGATATTGTATAGATTTTCTGGCTTCCTCAATCCATCCACTTATTGTTACAGTGCCATGTATTTGAACTCAGCCTTTCTTTATATTTTTTATGCAAAATAATAAATATATTTATATACAAGTTCATGCTACACAACTGGAATTTCATGTAATATAGGATATTTTATACACACTTTATGGCTTCATCAATCCATTCACTCTGTGTTATAGTGCCATGTATTTGAACTCAGCCTTTCTTCCACACATGTAATCATTGTTAATAATAATAAAAAATTATTTTTATTGATTTATTTTTATTCATTTTATTTTTTATGAGTTTATTTATTTATTTTTGAATACACTGTCTCCACTAAAAACCATTCATATTGTTATAGGTACTTTTGCACAAATGAACACATCTGGCTCTAGAATAAAAATGGACCCCAGCAAGGCCATTGTTTTAGTAATTTTCTCAGTGAAAAATTACCTCAGGTAAGACTTCCAATACATCTTTTTTTTTTTAATTTTGTGATGGATGTGATGAAGCTGTTTATGAAATTGTCATTTTATCATTTGAATTTCAAAATTTAGGATTTGTGAATCAGTGTAAAAATAAACATTCTTAAAAGTATTAAAAATATATTTTTTTTAACTTTTTCTTTATGAAATGATTATTTTAACAGCTTCATTACATTCTTTCATATATGACCTTACTTTTACAGCATGTTTTTTTATATTTATTACATTCAAACACAAAATATCTAAGTTATTAGAGTTAGGGTAAATTTTTCTAAAAAATAACAATGGCCGCCTGGTTTTCAATTAATGAAGCAACATACTTTTTTTTCCTGGCACTTAATTTTAATGGTTCAAAAAATGTTAAAACATTTTAAATAACAAAATACATTGGAATTTGTAATAAAGAAAATTTATTTAAAGCTGAGTGATTTCAATACTGAATAGTATCATAATCATAACATTATGTCACTAAAGGAAGTTGGGGTCTAAAGTTACTTTTGAAAATTAAATAATATATTATCATAAAATTGAATTTTTAGGAGTAGATTTATATACTAATGATGAAAGTGGTCGCTACAAGTGCCATTTTTTAGAAAGAGGGGGTGTATTTGCAAACGAAAGTTTTTAGAACAAAGAAACATTATTAAACTTCTTCAAAAGTTCACTTAATAATTCTTTTATTTTTAGTGATTGTTCCCTTTTCTTACAATCTTAATCCCCCCCCCCAATTCAATTCCATCAGCTAAGTAATTTCTTGGCTAGATGTATTAATTTTATTCAAAAGTTGTTTACCTGTAGTTATAATAAGAATTTTTTTTGTTTTTCCAAAATGAATCGAAGTAGATTTTTTTCTTTACATTCTTTAGCTCTGTAATTAACTAAGATGCATCAGTGTATATGTTTTTTCCCCAACAGTTTTTTTTTTCATATGTATGGGTCACATGGGTCAATATATATTAGTGAAAATAGATTACATTCATCTGAATTTCTGTTTATATATAAAGTTGCAGATGTATAGTATACAGCACTAGAGTCTCTCAGTATCAAGCTGGCCTAGCATATCCTGGTTAACATATATAAGTGCTGGAAATTCTCAATTAAATTCAGATTTTATAATTTTTGAACTTTGTCTACAGCATGTGGTATCTTATATTAGCTGTGAAACATCACAGGGCAAACATATTATTTCCTTTTTAATTAATAAAAACAAGATTAGAACTAAATTACAATTATTCTAGTTTTAAAATTATATTCATTAATGCCATAACTAAGTTTTAATTAAAAAAATCCTTCTTAATTCTTTAAGTAAAAACATATGAGGATTTTATAATTGCATTTGTATTACAAAAAAAAAATCCTTATTTTACAGAAAAATAATTTTCTTTGTTGCATTAAAAGTTTATATTTTTGTCAAAATCAGAAATCAGTCAAATAAAATAGAGAACTTTTTATATTTAAATATTAAATAATTTATATTACTTCAAAATTATCAAGAAACATATTACTTAATCAATATTTAAGACATTTCAGATTTTATTTTAAATAATTATATATATAAATGTTGTCTGTGTTTCTTTTTCTTTTTTTCTTTCAAGCTTTAAATATATATGCAAGCACAAACACTTTTTTACATACATTGTTGTGTGATTTGAGACCCATCTGTTTCAATATATATATATATATAATATTTATTAAATTATTTCTAACAAAATAAATAAAATTTATCCAATATTTTTATACTTAAATAAGGCTATAACCTTAGTACATGCGCCTTGGGTGCTTAATTTATTACAATAGAGATCTCTACAAATCTAAGTGCAAGATTCAACTTTATAAAGATAAGAGTGGCCACTTTTATCCTCAACCTATTTTTCTAAATATATAGGCAAATCTAAAGCATTTTGATGTGGGAGCATGAAGCTAATAAATTCTTCACTGATTAAGTCCACTATTTGTGCTAAACATTAACAATGATGAAATCTTTCACTTTACAATGAGTTAATAGTCAGATCTTAAATTTAGAAATATTTTGAATCAATTTAAAGTTGTAAATATTAATTCTTATTTAACAGAAATAGTGGACGTAATCAGTAAAGAATTTATTAGCTTCACACTTCCAAATCAAAATGCTTTATATTTGCCTATATATTTAGAAAAATAGGTTGAAGAGTGGCTGCTCTTATCTTTATAAAGTCGAATCTTGTGTTTAAATTTGTAAAGGTCTTTCTTGTAATAAATTAAACACTCAAGGTGAATATAGTAAGGTTATAGTCTTATTTAAGTATTATGTGCTGACATTGTGCTTAATAAGAACCAATATTTTTATGTAAATTTGTTTAATTATTATTTAATTATATCACAATAATTATCAAAAAAATATATATTACTAAAGTGAACATTCATGTAACAGATGGCTTTTGATAAAAAACTTCTGTTATCTGATAAAAATTACATAGTATAGTGATTATAAATTACACATTCAGATATAAATAATATATACAATATATATGAGAAAACATGTTTAAATATATGCATGAAAGTTGAATAACCATATTATACACAAGCATGTAATAAGCAAATAGTTTATACTTTGTGGCTAATTATGAATCAAAATATATAAAATGCACTAACACACAATATTTCTTCTTGATTTAGTCATTAAAGGATGTCGTAAAGCGTTATGCAAACAAATCAAGAGACGAAGGAGAATTCTAGCCCACTTCCCAATGAATGCATTTATACAGCACAAGTGTAATAATCTCAGAGCTTCTCTTAAGCACAAATTTAATAAAAAAACACGTTTTTGGCTTATCAACAGAATGTCTGCCTCCAAGACCCTGAAGCCTTGGCCTTTGTGAACCTTACGGATATACCAATCCCACAAGAGATATGTGACATTTTATGTAGAGGCCCACAATATGTTGGGGGTGGATGGAAACATCCCAATATGAAGCTTGTGGCTGATGTTGAAGCAGGTTTGTTCAACGATCCAGATAAAGATAAATACATTACTCAAGTAGTTAATGCTCTACAGCATAAATCTTTATATATACGCACACATATCTAGCAAGCTAACATAACAAAAACCAAACAATTTTTTAAAGACAAAAATATCACATGCATGCTGGAAGATAAGGGCAATAGATTCGTGCTTATGAAAACACAGGACTACACATCTAAACTGGATCAGCAAATTAATAAACTACAATTTCAAAGGCTTCCTGATTTCAATAACAAATTAAATAAGGATAAGTTTATTTCTTCCATTCTCAGACCACACTGTAATAAAGCTTTCTCTAAGGCAGAATATTATAGGCTTTACCCGTCTGCATCCATTCCTCCAAGGATGTTTGCCAATGCCAAAATACACAAGGCTGATATTCCATTGCGACTTATTTTAGATTTTGGAGGAGTACACTATTCCAATATGGCGAAATGGGTTAACAGACAGCTCATTCAAGCTTTGGGATTCGGTTCATATACTATAAATTCATCATTTCAATTTATTGCAAAAATAAAAGACCTAGTTTTGAACCCGACACTTCATTAGCTACTATTGATGTTTCGGAATTATACGGCTCCATTTGTAGGGCTAAATCTATTCAGATTGTAAGAGAAGAGCTTATAAACCACAATTTAGCTCAGCCACTAATTGACTTTATTATAGACTTTTTATCTTGGCTTGATAAAAATATTATGGCATTCTTTCACAACCAGTGGTTTCATATGAAAGACGGTTGGCCAATGGGACTCCCTATGAGTGGCATCATCTCAAGTGTAGTTTTAAATTATTTTGAAAAGCAAATAATTCCAAGATACCAAGAATCTAACTTGCTATCCATATACACTAGATATGTTGATGATATCTTCATAGCCACTCCCTCTCCGATTATTCTACAAATAAAAAATGAACTTCAAAACACTACAGGGCTTATGTTTAACTTGGAGAATGAAAATGCCCATAAACAAGTTAAATACCTGGACCTACATATGCAGTGAGAACACACATATTAATTATAAAATGCTAATCAAACCCCTTGATGTTAGAGGACACTCCCACCCTCTTTCCAATTCACCAACTAACCACAAACTCTCTGGCTTAACCTCGTTTTTGTTTAGAAATATGCACCTATGTAAGTTTGAGGCAGATAAAAAAGCTAACCTCACATCATATAGGGACGACCTAATAAAAGTTGGTTTTGATGTAAATGTAATTGACAGGAGGATAAAACAGTTTTTTGCTAAAATAAATGATAAAGTCCCTAACATTGACAAGGAAAGACTCCTACTCCCTTACCTGCCTAGTATGCAAAAATGTTTTTATAATATTTTCAATAATAAATACCAGTTATGTTTTCACATACCTCCTAACTCTAACAAATTAATTAATAATACCAAAGACTGCCTCCCACCTTCGCTGACACCTCAAGTGGTCTATAATATTGCCTACCCTGAAAAATTTTGTAGATCATCATATTATGGTGGGCCTCTCTCTCCTCTAGGCTATCACAACACACTTATTCTTATAATAAAGCTTTGTTGGATACTGCTCATAGTTCAGTTTTTGCACAGCACCATGCTTCAGCTGGGCATGATTGTCAACCGAAAAATCCAGTGGTGGTATGCAGAGAGTGGCATGATCTAAAAAGAAAGATAAAAGAAGCTTTCTTTATATCTAGAGATGGTGATGCCATCAATAGAAAAGACTCTTGCTACAAAATATCCAAGAAATGGAATGCATAATTATTTCATTTGCATAAATTTGCATCACTCCAAGTCAATTTATTATATTTTGTAATACGGTTATGATTATGAGGGCTTGAACCTTGAAAGCGCTTAGCCATTTAATGAATAGATATTAAAATAATATATATTTGCTTTATTTGTTTTTAGCTTTGTGTGCTTGTGCGTGTTAGCGCATTTTATATACAAGCATGTAAATAAATAGTTACTCACCCATATCAATGCAGAGAAAAATCATCACTGTAGAATACATCATCCCAAATCAGAGATAATAACAAGTGACTCATAAAATTAATATTGGGCTTCCTCTTTTCATACATCTATATGATGACTAACCATTTGTATATTGATATGTTTGTATTTTGCTTAACTAACTTTGTTAAAGTATTATTTTAATTATTATTGTACAAAAATATTGTGATAATATTAAATATAATCTTATTCTGTATTTTAAAGTGTTATATTGTTATTTACAAAATTAATGTATACAATTAAAAAAAAAAAGTATGTATGTATATATATATCTAAAGATAAAAAAATTAATACTGTTAAAATTTTTCTGAAGAGTTTTGATTTGAAATGGTGGAAGTGATATTATCGAAATTTGAAAAATTCACAAATCCAAAAACACTCTGGAATCAAGAATTTTGTATTAATGCCATCTGCCAAAAAAAAAAATTGATTAAAAATTCGTTATTGCTGATGACTGCTAATAATAATTCAGAAAGTTATTAATTGATTACACCATATTAATAAATTAGCATATAACTGAATGTCTTTTTAGTCAAGTTTTAAATTTTCATTGTGCAATAATATTAACATCACATATTAATAATAAATAATAATAAATTGTAATAAAATATCATCAACTGCATTTAACTATTCCTAACAAATTTTAAATTGTGAAACGAAATTTCCATCAAAATATTTAAATTGTCAAAAAACACAATTGCATTTTAAGTTTTTTAAAAATGATAAGATTAAAATATTTCAGCAGTCTACCCTCTGTAGTAAATTTGTTGAATAGAGTTATGTGGCATGGCGTCTATAGAACATACTATCAAAAATAAAATATTTATTACTGTTTAGGAGTTATGATTTATAATGAATAAACAGCAAATTAAAAATAATTTTTTAAAAAAATTGTAAAAATTAATAATAGAATTGCAAAACAAGACAGAAAATATAATCATTTCCCATTTTCTAAATGTCTTTATGTCTATGTTTTAAGTATATGTTATAGATGGAAGTTTTAAGCATATCTGAAAATGATAATTCACATGAAAAAAAAAGAAATGAAGATGGATTAATTTAATTTTAAAAAAATAGACATATTAATCTTTAATTAAGTTTAAAGGTTAAACCTGGCTTAATTAATGATTAGAAAAAATCCTTAATGTATTTATCTAAAATGAATATTATCAAAAGTATAAATGTAGAAAATCTACTGTATCTAAGTAAAAGAAGAAGTGAGATTATGAGAACATTAAATTTTATTTTTATTAATAAAATTATACTGAGATTGTAAGAAATTAATTAAATTAAAATAATAATCTTAATATATATGATAAAATTAAATCATAGGCTCTGGGCCTATAGGATAAAATCTAAACAACTAACAATGAAAGATGCATCATATGACCATGATATATTTTGCTTTAACTGTTAGTTTATTCACATGCATATGACCAATCACAATTAACCTGCACTTTTTACCCTCTAGCTACTAATAGGCAGATATCCTAGCAATGAAATACTAGATGGTTTGATTCTAAACAGGGTAATTTATTTAAAAAAACACTAAATCTATTGGTGATTTGAAAATTAGCAAAAATTATTCCAGAGTCAAATAGGCAAATGTGCTAACCATTATTCCATTGTTTGGAGATATATGTACTTAGTGTGGAAATATATATACAAGAAAAAAAACTTTTAAAATTATATACATTGCATCTGTCATTTTTTTTTACCGTGTGGTTTGATGCAGGGATAAAGTGATGGATTCTGGAACTCAAGATTCACAGATTGCGTTTCAGCTCTGCCATTTTAATTCTCAAACTTCTTATAAACTTGCAGTAATTGATTATTTATATTTATAGTTTTTTTTCTTCTAATTTAAATAATATTAAACTCATTTTGTTTTTTGTTTCTTTATGGAAATTGGCCTACTGGTCAGATTTAAAAACGAATAAATAGCCAAATTAGATTGTTATTTGACAAGTTAATATTATATTTAGCTTTTTATAGGTAACATCTGATTCTTTTTTTGTAATCTTACATTTTTTTTCTTTCTTTTATTTCCTTTTTTGAATTGACACTGAAATGTAATTTTATAACAAACTATTGGACTGATTTGATATTCAAAAATTTTTTTTAAAAAAGGTAAAAGATTAGTTGTTGTTTTTTTTCGTTTAACTATGGATTAAACTAATAAATTAATATAGTAGAAGTTATAAGGTTATTTTAATATTATAACAGTTTAAAAAAAACTGCTTATAAAGAAAGATTTTTTAAAATCTCCCCTGAATTTTAATTTAAAACTTATTTAAATTTATTAGTAATAATTAAATCTTATAACAGAATAAAAATTAGTTACGTAAAATATTTTTATGTTATAATTATTAACATTTTAACTAATCTTTAGTTATTTTGAATGCAACATATTTAAACAATGGAAACTGCTTTTCCCATATTTTATAATATTATTATATATTTAAAGCCAGTTTGTTTTCAAGGATATGGGAAAAAATAATGAGCTATATTATAATAAAATTTTTCTGAAGGCATAAAAATGAAAGCAAAACAAGAATCATCTTTCAGAGAACTTATGAATCAACAGACAAAAAGAAAGCGTCAACTATATTAAGTTTACTAAAAACGATTTCAACCAAGGTACTTTGGATTATTTTATATGAATTTTCTTCACAGAAAAATCTTGATAAGGTTAGATTAGCCAAAAGATTATTACCAAAAGATGATGCCATAGAATTGGTCTCTTTTCTTCAGATAATTTTCAGGAAACTGAAATTAATCAGTAAAAGTATTTATATTAATTAAACTGGGATCAAATCAATAATGTATATATAAAAAAACAATTTATGTTTCTTTACTAAAGAAAAAAATTTTATGCTGAAATTGCCACAAAAAAATATTAGGTTGAAAAATAAACAACCAAAGTTTAGATTGGTTTTAGGAAAATCACAGAAGACACCAATGCTAAGATATTCTCATTAGTTGTTATCATTTTATCTTTGGATTTCATGATTTTTTGATTTGTTCCATAATCTGAATCTGTAAGAATTCTGTAAGTGATTTAGTTTGCTTTATGACTTCTTTGTATAACATACTCTATAAAGTGCAATTATTCTGAGAGTAAAAAAGCACAGACATATTATACATAAACAAAGTATTATAAATCAATTCATGTGCAGTAATTCAATTCAATTATAACATCCATACTATTTGTGTTAATGAAACAAATACTATTATTTATAATATCTATGGATTAAAGTTTACACTTTTTAATAATTTAAACAAGTGATTAAAATAAAGTTTTAAAAATGAATAAAAAAAGTAAAGAGAGAATAAGAAAAAAAGTGTAGAAATAATACAGAAAACACTTTTTATATGGCAATATCTAGCCTGTGATGAGCAATGTTTTATTTTTATTATTTTTAATTGATTTGTTCCAGTGAACTTTCATATTTGATGTCTCTCATCTGTAGATTTTAATATATATATTATTATGTTAGAAACGAGGATTTGCTCTGAGGTAAGGTACTATAGATATTGTACTGGAACGTCAGTATTTAAAGCTTTTAATATCAATACACTGACGTTTCGACTTGGTCACACAAGCCATCACAGTATTGATATGACAAGTTTTTATCCGTGAAAACATGTAGAATTGTATTTTATATATATATATTCACTAGAGGAGCTTACCAATAGCTCTAATCAAGCATTAATTTATAAGTGCCAAAAGAGAAAGAATTCAAAATCTCTATAGGAAGATCCTCATCCCCAGACTAATTGTTTTCAAGCTTATGGCTCACTTCAGTGAGGAGCTATGACTCCAGACACTAGATCTAAAATACCACTGAAAAGTCAGCTCTTATCTAATATGTTACTATTAATTTGAATACCTGAATTTTTCAGACACATAAATGTCTTCAAATCCAACCTTACAAACCAGATAGCTATATGGGTCTGAACTCATTTTAGTTTCACCATATAATAATAGCCTCAGCAATATAAAATCACAAAAGCCTTCAAGGGTACTCTTATAATAATTAATAAAACAAAACACAAATTGTGTAACTTTTTTTTAAGCTTGTATTAAAATGTTCACTAGAAGGAGCTTACCAATAGCTCCAATTAAGCTTTAATTTATAAATGCCAACAGAGAAAGAATTCAAAATTTCTATCAGAACATCATTATTAGTGATATAAAAAGCACTACAACAAAGAAAAAGTCAAATGAAATAGACTGAGTATACTTTCAACAACCATGATTTGTATGTTTATGCATCAAAAGTGTATTCAGTGTATTTAATTTTTGTTCTCTGTTATAGTATATATATAGTAATGATATATGGGTTTGGGGGGAAATCTGGGGTGATGGCAAAATCATCCCATCATTATCAGTTAATGAATCAAATTTAAATATACAATGAAGGTAAATATGAGCATGAGAGATCAGCAAAAACAAAGTCTAACTATAAGTTTACCAGTATTATAGATGAATAATAATCATTTATCATCAGAAATGATTAAAGAAATCAATTGTCAACTTAGTGACTGGATTTGAAAGTGGTTTATTATAGAACAGGTAGGTTAATTACTTAGTCCTTACCAAACTTGGGAAGATTATACAAACAATAATTTAGATGCACAAACTTAAGTGCTAATCCATCAGAATACAACAATTAGCAAATAAATGCTGAGATATGCAAACATGCTGAGCATCACCAATGCTCTGGCCATGTACTACCATTAATGTACTGGCCACCTATAAACTAATTTCTAAAAAAATAAAATGAAATATAAAATAAAATGTTAAAGGATATTTCTTTGCACCAACTAGGATTACAGAAAACTAATCAAATCATCTAAATGTCCAAAAAACACTACACATAAATTCCAATCTATATAACTAACCATTATATACAAGGCCAGTTCAGGAAGCAAGAGCTCTATAACTGTTATTATGAACAAGAGATAATGCTGACATATAATATTTTAAACCTAGTCTAGAATTCAAAAACTTCACTGGAATAACTTAATAAAATATAAATTTATTAATTAGAAACAATAAAATGAAATGAAAGATCTGTAGGCTTCAATATAAATATGAATTCATTCTTCTGATTTTGATTAAAATAATAGAAAAAAATATGCTATTACATTATAATTTAAATATATCTCAATAGGTTTTCATAAAACACACCTATATACAAGAACCCAGACAGACATGTTGTACAATAATTTAAAATTACCATCTTTGAATTGTCATAAACCAATAATAAAAATTTATTTTTATAATACATAATAATTCATTTTAACATATATGTGGTTGATAACTGATTTTAATATATATGGGTCTACATGATACACATTCAATTGTGAATGTGCATTGATATTTAATTAGTTAAAAATAAACTTATTAAACCATAATATATTTTCACAAAATAATTCAATATTAATATATGCAGGTTATTACCATTTTCCTACAAATCAAAGTTATTCATTAATTCATTATTTCTAATGGTAAGTAAAAGTTTTTTTTTTTTTTTTAAAAAAAAAAAATTCTCTGACAGTCCTTCATAAAAGTTTTTTTTAAATTACTATTAATTGTAACCACCTTTAAAAATATGCTAGCAAGTTGTTTTGTTCTCTAAAGATTTTTGGAGTTTTTCTTTTTTAATAAAATAAAATTGGAAATATATCTTGATTTTAGTTGAATAATTTAGATAAAAGTTACTTACTTTTAAATCTTGTGATTCAAAGATTTTAACTGCCAATCATTTAAAATGATCTCATTCTCAATATATAACACATTCTACTCATCAGCTGTATGCACTTTATATATATTTGACCAGCAGTAATTATATGTTTGTACTTCTTTGCATATAAATTAATCAGCAATATGCATAAAGTCATAGCAAGATAATTCCTCAGCAAGCCAATTCATATTGAGATCTTTTGGTAAGCTGATCTATTATAATCATGTTTGCAGAATATATCCTATTGAATTTTCAGGAAAGGTATAAACTAGTTAACTTGAATTAATCAGCTC
This sequence comes from Epiperipatus broadwayi, assembly GCA_028023455.1. Classification (NCBI taxonomy): domain Eukaryota; kingdom Metazoa; phylum Onychophora; class Udeonychophora; order Euonychophora; family Peripatidae; genus Epiperipatus; species Epiperipatus broadwayi. The sequence goes on along the minus strand of JAQFVV010000182.1, from coordinate 193,181 downwards.
TATAATTTGATAGACTGCATGCAGGTTATTTAGTACACATATAGGCTATGGAACACAAAAAACAGGCCTTTTACTTCCATGAGAATCCAAACTACCATCATGACATTAGTAACAGCAACTGATTTGCACTTTACACCTTCAGTTATAACTTCATAATGTTAATGCTGTATATTCTTATAAATCTCCTTTTACTTTTAAATCCATCTTTTTATAGCATCATGGAATTTAAAACAATAATTAAGTAAATTCTTTCTTTATCTTGACTAAAAATTGTTAATGATTCTTTTCAATTCACCTTAATTTTTTTATCAAAGTATTTAATTTAAAAAAAAATCTTAATCTAATTTATATAGAGTGGAATTTTATAATTACCAGTATATCTATTATAACATAAAAAGATCTTTGTTTTAGATCTCTCTCTCTTTCTCTTTTTTAATAATCAAAATCAGAAGAAAACATTAAATAAACTTTTTTAAATGTTTAATTTATAATAATTTCTTTTAATTCTAAATTAATATTTAACACTTAACTGTTATTCCAGTGAAATATAATAAATATTTCCAAAAAAGTTTGTGTTTATTTCTATTTTTCCTTTCAACTTTATCTATATATGTGCACACACATTACTACATTATTGTATTCCATAAGACACAGAACCAGCTCAATATAATGTTTTTAATATTTTAATGTAATAAAATAAAGTACTTATTTTAAATTTTTATTGGAATTTATTAGTGTAAATTAATCTCCCTTTTTCATTTTGATACATTATTAAACTTAAAAAGAATAATATTAAATCAATGCAAAAAAATATTACTAATGCAAACTATCTCATTTTAATTCCAAAATGCAGAACTTACTTACTTATTTGTAATAGTAACAAAAATAAAATACAATTACTATACTGAATTATATAAACATTCAATACACCTTGGAACATGATTTATACTATATAAAGAATATAATTCTAAAAACTCTGTCCATACACAAATTAAATTAATTTCAATAATCAAACTTGTAATTTATCATAGATTTAATTTATACAGTAATTCTAAGTTTATTTTTAAAAAACTAATCAAAAATCATTTTTAATTAGAATGATTTTTCATTTTCATTCAATATTTCATAGTAAATATGCAATGGATTATAGAGGATTCTATCTGTTAGCCTTTATTAAAAGTAAACTAGTCTTGATACTTGATATTGTCAAGTGTTGGTGGCGATTGGTTAGCACAGCCGCCTTACAAGCAGTTGTCCCAAGTTTGCTTCCCGGCCAATGCTTTGACACATGAAAAAAAAAAGAGATTAATGAAAGGATTGTAGTCTTTTGTCACTTTCGTAAATAAAGTTTAAATGAATAGTGGGTTCAACAAATACAATAACTTTTAAGCCTTTAAAAAATATGTATAATTTTAAAAGATGATCCATTTTTGATGTTGATTTCTTTAACATGTTACTTTAAAATAGAATTTAAACTTATTTATTAAGATAATTTTACTGGGGCTAATGCAAGGCAAAAGATGATATTTACAATTTTTTACAATCAAGATAAAATTGTGGAGTTACACAATTTTATGGTGCACATTAAAGGCAGAATCAATATGTAAATAGAATGTTATATCTAAAATTACAGCAACTAATTTTTCTTACAATGTTAACAGAAATATAAATAGATTTATTAGATTCAAATTATGAAATAAGTTTTGATAATTGTGATTAATCACCAATTTGCCTTGTAATTGTAGCTTTACAAACAGATATGCATAAAACTCAGCATTTCATTCTTTACAAATAGACTGGATATACAAACTTTAATCTTTTCTGTCAAATGGTAAAAAATGATTTTTTAAAATGAACTTAATAACACTACATTAGAATTGATAGGGGTGACACATTAAGAAATGTTCTAGGTTCATATTGATTGATTAAACTTTTTTTAAGAAAATTCACATAGTTTTGCAATAACCACCCAACATCATATTTGTTTTAGTTTAGTTGAATAAACAATTTTATTCACTCATAATTGTGATTTATCTAAAATATTAACTAACAATCTCAAGTCTATTCACTAAACCTGATGATTGCTATCATAATTCTGAAAACATCTTTCTTAAAATCTTGCTAATAAGAGAAAAGTAAAACAAGGTTTTTTTAAAAAAAATAAAGGGAGGGGGGTTGCAATGTTAAATAGTGGCCCTATTTCATTATCTTGGTGAATGAAATAACAATTATTTTTCAACAGATTCTAAACTCTCTATACAGTAGCACTACTCATTGTAAACTAGAGAAATCAATGGATGCAAGAAGGTTTGTGCATAAAATCCCCATCTAGTGCCTACTCACTCCATATTCCCAAACTAGTATCTGGCTTGTGGCTTTTATCAGTGATAAGCGTTGGACCTGGGAGCACTGACCCTAGATATTAGGATCTAATGCAATCCTATAGCAACCACCATTTACCTTATTATGGGGATTTTATGCACAAATCTTCTTGAATCCATTGATTATTCTGGATTGCACTGGGTGACACTACTGTGTGAAGAATTTAGCTTTCATGTAAACATCTCGTGTAAGCATAAAAAATGGTGGTCATGTGATAATACCAATCCTGCCCAATAGACTTATAGTGACTGTAGTTATTAAAAGAACCAAAGGGACCAAAAAGTATGGATCTGAACTTAGTTCTGATCTATACAACTATACAAGCTAATGAGCTTGAATTAAAAATATTTTTGTGTTTTTATTTTGGACTCAAAGTTTTATATAGTTAATAAAGTAAAAGGTGACTTCTTGAAGGTTGCATTAGATCCTAAGATCTAGGTGCAGTGTGTTCAAATCCAAGGTTCCTCACTGATGAAAGCCACAAGTTAAAAACTAGACTGGGAATATTGGATGAGTAGGCACTAGATGGGGATTTTGTGACAAACCTTCTTGCATTCATTGATCCTCTGGTTTGCATTGAGTGGTGTTACTGTAAGAAGAGTTTAACATGTGTAAACAGTTTGTGTAAGAATAAAAAATGTTTGGTGGTTAAATTATTTTTCAAATTGTTATCTAATATTTTAAATCTATTACAATTACAAGATAATTAACAAGATTTACCATTAAGCTAAACTAAAATAGATATGATAATTATTACAAACCAAGTTAAAAATAAAAACAGGTGAGAATTTGTTTAAAGAAAATTTAGTCAAGTAAGATTTTGTGGAAGGTTAGAAGTTGTCAAGCAAAATTGGCAGTTATGAGATGGATGGCATGATTTTTTAAAAAAAAAAACAGTGTAAAACACATTTCTTCAAAGATAATAAAATAATTATAGGAAAGAAAATATTTTGGTAGTTAATGTAGAAAGTTGCAAATTTGTTATACTGAAAAAAAGGGATCAACTAATATAGTAGTTTGATAAATGACATCATTTTTGAAGATAACAGTCATTCAATATCGAAGACTTTGCACTGAACAATATGGATTACCAAATATCAGAAATAGGGCTGCAATAAAAGTAATGCAGATTAGAACAGTATGAAAAGATGTTAGAGTTAATGCCATTTATAATTAAATTAAGAAAATAAAGTCTGGTATTTTGTTGGCATAGTAGAATTAGATGTTGCTTTAATTTTTCAAGTGCACTGTTTATTTACATACAGTATTACTATAAATACTAGTTTCAGGAAAATAAATATGCAGTAGCAACTCTCCATACAATCATGTAACTCAGTGCAAGCCTTAGTAATCAATGAATGTAGAAAGGTTTGTACATAAAATCCCCATCTAGGACCTACTCACTCAATATTCCCAGACTAGTTTCTAGTTTGTGGTTTCATCAGTAACAAGCTTTGAATCTGAGAGCATTTATGAGTAGGTAATAAATGGGTATTTTATGCATAAACCTTCTTGCATCCTTTGATTACTAAGGCTTGCACTAGGTGGCATTACTATATGTAGAATTTGCCACTGTTATGTAAGCATAGGAAATGGTAATCATGTGATCTTTTGGTGGTTTGAAAAATAAATATGTCAATCTTAAGTGGCCTATTGAGTTAATTAATGAAAACATTTACATTAATAAATAATGGTAAGATGCAGACGATTTTATTTATATTACCATATAATTTAAAGGTGTTCTATTCTCATTTGATAAGTCTTCAAGATGAATATTTAAAGAAGATAACTGAATTTATAAGAAAGAAGATAAAATTAGTTTAACTAATTTAGGCAGATTAAATCTTGACATTAAATTAGTTGATAAAATGTATATATCACTGACAGTATGAAAACATGCCATTTTACTGACTTGAATGTTTCTTCCATTAAAATAATAGACTTTGCTTTTACACCAATGGATTATTTAATCTTATTAATATGATCTTAGCATTGAAGTTGTTATACATCTAATTATTTAGCAAGTTGAGAGATGTTGAGTACCAAAGCAGAAGAATGACTACAGCAGTTATATTCAAAGGGACAACCTAAAGTTTTGCTTTCCTCAACGTCATATTGATTAAAAATTTTCTGATTCATATCATTTCTTTCATCATTAACTTAATTGTTTAGTGTATCACTGAAATGATGAGCAATCAGTAATGACCTTAAGATAATATAGTTTCAATTATAATTAAAAGTTAGCTAAAGGTAAATAACATATTCAGTACATGTAAATGTATAGCATTTTTTTCAGTTCTGGAAAATATTGCAATATATTATGGTTATTATTATTAATTAGTGCATAAATGCACAACTAATAATTACAAAATATCTCTTTACTAACCAACAGAAGATGAATAATAATCCCGAGTTAATTGAAAAATACCCATTGAGCATAAATATCTTCAATTAATGCACATGGCAGGTTATGCTCTATAAGAGTTTTAAAAGATGCAAATCAAATGTAAGGTAATAATAGATTACTAAATAAATATTCAACCAATATTTTTTTTTAGATAATTGTTATTAAGTGTGCAGTGAAACAGCCTTGTATTTTTTTAAAATTGTGATATTTTTATCTATGTTAAAGTGATAGGTTTGAATACTAAAGTTATTTGGAATGATACTTACCTATCACTTCTAAATTTTGAACATCACATGATTTCACATTACTACTCTTTTAATTATATATATATTAAATAATTACAAATGGTAAAATAATATTAAAAATTAGAAAAGCACTTAAATATTTTTTGTAAAATATTTTATGATGATCATGTGCTTTTACAGTCATTAAACTTGTTCTAGAGCAGAAAAATTTGAATAATCTCAAAGTTGATTGTTTAAATAAAGCATACAATTATAATATCATATAATATGTTGCTAGTTTGCAATAGTCATACTCTTATGGATGCTTGTGATTATGGTTATCTTTATTTTAAACTAAAAAGTAAGTCTTAAATGGATTTAGTCAAATGCAGGCAAATCTGTTCATTACAAAAACCCAATTGGCTCATGATTATGGTAAGCATCATATATCTATCTATAGGTGATGAATTGCTATTAGAAAAACAAAAGTAAAATTTTGCATATACAAAAAATCTATGCAAATACTGTTGTGATTTCTTTTGAAAGGTCGTAACTGAAATAAATTATTCAAATTTTATTAAAATAGACATTGACAAAATATGGATTAAATGGTGACTGTGCTTCTGACTTACATGTGTTCATACTTGTCTTATGGGCAGAAGATATTGGTTTTCATTGGAAGAGAGATTGGAATAGGATTATGCTTGAAAGTGGGTTACCATAATTTTGTCAATTGATTATAAAGAGACAAAAAGTTACACAGAAATCAAATTGTAGTGATCAGAGCCAGGCTGATTAGAGAAAAAAATCTGAGCAATATCATGAACCTCATTGGAAGAATTTGAATATTAATGAGAAATTTTATGTATAAATAATATCATTAATGAAGCAAAAAGTTTATAGTTTTTTTCTTTTTTAAAAAAAAAATCCTGATTAAACAAAGAAACGATTAACAGAGAGAAGGGTATTTAATTCTATACTGGAATTTGCACATTAGATAAATAGCTTATAATTTTTCTCCCACTAATTCTAATAATTATACTAAAGATGAATGAAAGCTGCATTCTTAATTTAATTTACTAATAATTATTAAGAAATATTTATAATTAAATTAAACATCACTATTTTTTCTCTCATTGTCTTCTATTTTCTTTCTTCAGCTTAGTGTTTTTTAGTCATTTAGGTTAGTACAGAAACCAGAATTTATATGCCTCTAATAGATTGGGTGATTGTGAAACTATATTTCTATGCACCAACTGTATACACAGCAATTTTGACTGATTTTTTTTTCTGTTTGATAAATATCTATTCTTTGCTTTTTTTTTTTTTTCTGAACTTGAAATGGTCATAGTAGATTACAGACTGCTACTGGTGATGACATAAATACACTTTCACTATAGGTATAATAATATATCGTTATGTTAATATGTTAATTTCTTTATGAAATTAATTAATCTTCATGGTAATTGAATATTTTATGATTATCTTCTGATATTTTAAAGTCAAATATTTTGAATTACACAATTAACTAATTAATTGATTATTATAATTATAAATAAAGTCATACAATTTGTATAATCACAAACAAAATTAAAAACACAAATTATTAAAAAAATTAATTAAAATAATCTTTATTCCCCTTCCCACCTCTATTTTTATATATATTTGTGTATAATTGTGGTAAAGAAACATTATTGCATCCACACTCAAAACAATGGTATTTAATACATTACATTATAGTTAGTGCAGATTTTGAACAGATCATAGATTAATACACTAAGTCAGAGTTGCGTTAAAATAGGTTTTATTCTTTTTATACTCATAAGAAGAATTGGTATACCTTTTTAAAAAAAGTATCTACTACATTGTAATCTAACAGATTTTTCTGTAAACTGGCTATTATAAATTAAAAACTGTAAAAATTGTATTGACTCTAATTTATATAGATAAATAAATATATTCAGTGCTATCATTGATTGCATAGCATAGAATATAATCAATATTAAGTAAAAAAAAATAGTCTGTTACTAATGCTTAAGAAAAAATATAACTTTATAAAGCATTTTTAAATGTCTTACCAAGCAGATTTTATGATCAATACTTGTATATTTGTATGAAAAAAAAAGTGCGTATATTATTTTGTCATTATTTTTATGAAGGAATAAATCTATCAAACTGTATAAATAAATAGAGGTATTCACATATCATAAAATAAATAATTTAATATAGAAATATAGAATACAATTATAAATTTAACTTTACAATACTAAACAAATAAAGCAATTATATTTCAGATTACATTTTTATTTAAGAGTAGAATAAATAGTTCTTACATTTTATATTTTATGTGCATGAGTGTGTGAAAGCTTACGTGTTTAGATTTAGCAAAAATTGATTGTTTGTTAGAATATTTATTAGATCATATTATTTATTAAAAGATCAATTTAAATTTAATTGAAATAAATATCTGAGAACATTGTAGTTTACAATTTATTTATTTTAAATAAATAATTGTAATATTATTTTAAAATCTGAAAACAAAAGTGAAGCAATTAAGAAAGATTGCAGTAATTATTTTCTTTTTCTTCATTTTTAAACTTTGTTCATAAAGTTTTACCACATTGATTAAAAAAATCTTAGTGTCTATTGTCTGTCTGACAATAACTTTGACAACCATTTCAAATTTTCCCAGAAAAAGCGGGAAACCTCAATGCATGGGAAATATATTAAATCCAGATATCAACTAATTAAATGGATATAAAAGCTGGATTTTGAAAAAAACAGACAGTCTATACTAAAGTTTATTGCAATCAGAATCTAAGCAGGTTAAAATTTTAAATAGCCCTTTTGTTTGCCATCTATATCATGATCTGCTAGACTAACCAATCTAGGAATTTTGTCTTTGCTAGGCAAAATGACTTCTACTCATTATACTAAGATCAAGATGAAAAACAACAGAAACCATCATTGATTAATTCATTAATTATTATTTGAAGAAATATTATTTATTGCAGTCAACTATTAATGGAAAATGGATAACTCGGCTTATAGAATGCTGTCTAACAACTTCAAAATAAACTGCTAGACTTTTTCAATTGAAAGTAATAGTAAATAATTGATATATGTGGAAAATTATATTACTTTTAATATTGCGAATTTATATCATCTTTAATTAATTATAGAAGGAAAATTTTTGAATAATCATTTTTCAGCTCAAATTTGCTGCCATAAACTTTATTGTTTGGACAAATGCCGAACTTTAATTCAAAAATTAATAAAATCACTTTGTTTATGGATATCAAATTATTTTCTTGATCATATATTCGATCAGAACTATTAGCAACATTGATTAAAGATCTATAAATGAATGGATTAATTATAAACATCAAATCAAATAAATATTGAATGCTAATCCTTTGGCTAAAGTAACATCTTTTCAAATAGATTAAATTGATGCATGTAATAAATAATGAATTTGTCTACAGTGCATAAAAAATGTGTTATGGATTATTAACATTAAATATTTAAATACATTTAAATGTATAATGGACTATTAATGGTAAATATTTAAATGACATTCATGAATTATGAGTTATCAATGCAAATACTAAATAGAATAAACATTAAATCTAGAAACAAACTTTAAAATGGATTAATGTGTTGAATGTAAGTTATCTTAGATTAACGAATATGCTAAGTGGAATTTATTAAATTTTATATTCTCTTCCTGAAAAAAAAATATTACAAATGAAATTAATTGTGCTTTACATTACCTTTGGTGCCATTATTTTAAAAGTATTTGTGAATTCTCAAGAATACTCTCAAGTATCAGTATTTCATTGGAATAAATATTTAAATCATTATAACCATAGGAATATAAATCAATGGATTATTTAATGCACTTTATTATAATTGCTTTTTTTCTTAGTTGTTGTTGTTGCTACTGTTGTTGTTATTATTACTATTACTGCTACTACTACTACTATCTACTATTACTACTACCACTACTACTACTACTACTACTATTATTATTATTAATGGAATAAAGAATATAACAGTTTCTTCATATATTATTATACTAATGTTCAAGTAATATTTTTGTTTAATATTATTGATGATATTGAATAGGATTAAGTGTGATTTACCTTAGGTTTAGCTTGTAAAATTCAAGTAACTATTAAACTTATATAGAACTTTGCTATATTGCAATTATTATGTTTTATGAATTTTTAAGTTTCAATCTCAAAGTTAAATAGAGTTAATCAACCTTATGTAGATAAGTAGGACTGTAAGGAGTATTTTACACATTACTCTTGTATATTAGTATTAATTTTTAAATGTTATATAGTATGCAAACAGGCATCTTAATGATCTAGTTATATTTTGTTAGTAGAGTATCACTTCTATGCTTAAGCCTGCAAATGAATCCAGTAAAAGATCTTGAGATGAAATAAATAAACCTTATGTCATAAATATCATTTAGTTATGCTAAGCAATAATTGTACTTGCTTTTTTTAAAAGAGTGAAAACTTCTCAAGTATTATTAAGTGAGGTTGATTAATAATTTGTTAGTTAGTGAAACAAACTAATTAAAGACCACATAAAGCATTTATCATTGATCATTATGATAATGATTATTATCTTCCAATATTTGAATTGAGGGTTATTTTGAAATAATAAACAGCTTATTTCTATTTGATGTTAGTGTCATTGCAACACTGTATGATAATACACTTTTCATATACCAAGTTTAGAATTAGATTTAGGAAATAAATATTCATATTTATTACTCATTTTATATAATTTTTTTATTGTTATTATTTGTTTTATAATTTATTTTATATTGTGGAATAAAGTATATTGTTAATTTTTAATATTTCTCTTTTGTCATTATTAAAAAAACATTGTCTCTACATATTCATGAGATAAAGATCATATTTGAGATATTATATTACACATAAAATCTATTTGGATCAAATACATCATTATTGTACTGATGCTATCTGTGATATAAAAGTATTGGATAAGATTTTGTACATAATCCCATTTACATTGCCTTAGTCTAAGATAAGTATATACATTTTCCAGGAATGCATTTTTTTCTTATTTTACATATCCCTGAGATAAATCATTAGTCAACTTTATATTTAAAATTGCTAGCCTTAGTGTAAAACACAGATTAAGTTACTCTTGATTAGTTGTTATAGTAAGAAACATATTTGCAAAATATTTTTATTAAAGTAGAATAAGACTAAGAGTACATATATTATTGAATAACCCTGAGAAATTTATTTATTATTTTACTAAATTTGAATCGATTTTTAAGGTATAGAATAGTTTTAGCTTATGCAGAAATATAAACAACTTGTATGTGGCAATTGCAAGTTATGTTATCAGTCGCACTTCTATATTATTGACGACCGTTTCAACTGACCTTGTTTTGGTTAAAATATATACTAAATATTAATAGCTGTTAAGCATTAAAATTGCTAATTTGGACTTTCAAGATTATCACATTATTGAGGTATGTAATTTTCTTAAACATTGTGAAATTTCATGATAAATATAAGCTTTTAAAGGAAATTTGTTAAGAATTAAATATTTTGACACAGATCTTTTTTAAAAATTGTATTTTTTACTATTTCTGTTTTTTTTTTTTAATTTGAAGTTTTTAGCTAAGTAACAAACTCCATGAAGGTCCAAATCTAAAAAAAAAAAAACAGATTAGTAAAACATATAAAAGAATAATATTGGTATTATTAAAAAAAGATATCAAAATTAAAAAAAAACCATATATTTGAGATAGCATTGGGATTGATTCTAGAATACAAAACCACAGAGACTGACACTATAGTATTGCATTATGCCCAAAAAGAAATGGTATTTATAAAATATGACTGATAAATACTATTACCTGCTAAACAACGATTATCTAATATACTATTGAATTACAGTAATTATTATGAGGCAATATTTTAAAAATAAGTTTATTTTTAAAGTAATTATTGATATTAATGTGTCATTTTTTAAATATAAATTGGAATATTTAAATAAAAGTGACTTGAAAATCTGAACATTTTCATTTACATATGAATTTTATTAATTATTATGGTCATGTGGCAGCAATCTATTCAGTTTAGTGCAATAACAGATTATATAATTATGTATTGTAGATATTTTAAGTAATTATCATAAGACTAAGTAAGAAGTAAACATCTTATATTTAAAAAAATATTTACAATCAGAATGTATTTCTAACAATGCAGTGATTCAGAACTCTAACTTTTTTTTACATATAAATTTTATTAATTATAATGATAACAGTGTCACCATTGATAAAGTATCTTTGTTCCCCACATAATGCAAAAAACTCAAGTTCTTTATCAGTGTCAGTGATGAAAGAAAAATCTTCAGCAGCTTTTAACTTTGATAGTTGTCAACTTGGGAATGTAAACCAATTTAAACATCTTGCTGGTTTTATAAATAAAAAGGTGAATATTGATGCTGGGCTGCAGCACAGACTCCAATATTCTGCTGCTTTTAAAAGCTAAAAAATAGAATATTTAATCACAGGGAAATATATGTAGAGAAGTAAAACTTTAATACCTAATTAATGCAATAAAGCACTGGAAAAGTTTCATTCAAGAATGTTCTGTAAAACTTTAAAAATACAATGGCAGAACCTCCTGGATGTGATATTACAGAATTCTCTAATGTAATCACATATTTGATGGATTGGACATACAAAATAACTGAACAATACAAGACTTCCTAAAATGGTGCTTTATTAAAATATTTGAGTATGGTTTTTGTAGAAGAAATAGAATTATTTCAAAGACATTCTAATAAAATCCAATGCCGATTTTTTCCCATTAAAAAGTTATGGAAGAAAATAGTATACTTTGGAGAGCTATATTTAGTCATGATATTAGAGTATTTCAGAAAAATAAGTTTTCTCAAAACAAGTTAAAGTATGGCATGGCAAAATATTAAATATATAGAAAAATGGCCTCCATATTCTATAAGTGGATGCATTTGTGATTCACAGAACAAAACTCAGTTTTAGAGAATTTTTTAAAATCTTTTTTTTATCTTAGAGTTGGAAGATCATATTTGTTTAGTAGGGGTGGCTATATCTATGTATAGCCATTGATTTATAACAAATGTTAAACATTCAATTTTATAGATGAATAGTAATAGTGAATTATAAACCACAATGATTGAATGTTTTTTGTCTGTTTTTTTTTTCCAATTGTTCAAATTATAGTCTGTTTTGTCTAAAAAAAATTTGAAATTATCAAACTTGTGTCTCCCAGGTCTTTCTTGCATCCTACGTATAGACTTATATAAATAATCAAAAAAAGTAAAACAATTTAACAAATATAAAATCATTCAATCTTTTTAAAAAAAACCAAACAATTATGATATTATAAAAGAATTTTTAATGTAACTTTATCCAAGTTAAAACCATGTTATTTAAAGCATGTTATTTAATTAAATAATATAGAAAATATTTGATTCACATCATTAAACTAAATTGTATCCTATTGTTTTTATTTAATGTACATTAAAAGCTTATTTGTTTTTATTAAAAATTAAAACATTGGAAATTGTAATCAACATTTAACATTCAAATTACGCTTACGTGAACATTACTTAAAACGAAAAACTACTTATTAGATTTTTTTTAAAAACTTTTCAATTGATTTATTATGATAATAACGATAGAAAAAAAATCATAAATAATTTGTTTGCTTATTTAGAAAAAACAACAACTTGTTTTTAAGAAATAGAACAAGTGTCAATAATTTTTTTTTAATCCTATATATAATATCTGAATTGTAAGTATAGTCTATATACTTAAGCCAGATATAATTTAAGGAATTTGAACACAGACTTTCAAGCACCCTTCAGTCATTCACTCCATCTTATATAACCGATACATATGACCATATACATGTGAAAAAAACATAAACAGAATCTCCAATATACGTATTTCATGCTGAACCAGCACTTACCAGTTGGTCCGGATCATCATCTCCCCCACACATATATAATCAGTGTTCAGTTTATATTATGATAGAAAATATCTTCAGCACTGATTATGTATGTGTGTGCCAGATGATGATCCAGGCTAACTGATGACTGCTGATTCAACACAAAATATGTATATTGGAGCTCATTTATCTATTTCACATAATATGTGGTTATGTGTATCAGTTATATAAGATAGAGATATGTAGCGTTCATAGTTAACTACCTTACATTAATACGTCAAAATAATATATGGTTTTATTATCATTAGTATTCTCAGCTGTTTACAGCATGTTGCAAGTCACAGGTCTTTCTATTATTTTCCACAAAAGGCTAGGCAAGTCTTTTATTTTCTTAACTTTTCAACTCACCCAAGTCCTAAATATAAATGACTAATTCTTTATTGAAAGTCATTAGCCATTGAAGAAATAACAGAATATATAATCTGCAAATCTAGATGATGTAGATTATCTTGAACCCTGACATTTTCTAATGTATAGCATAATTTTGAAGAAATTGACTTATCTTTACATGCACTTATCTCTATCTTAAAGTTTTAAGCAATTTTATACGATTTTATTAGTTAAATTGAAATTTTTGCATATTATTTCAAAATAAGTATTTCTAATTATTTGTTTTTTAAAGCATTAGTCTAAGTCAGTATAATGAATATCTATAATAAAATGTCTTTTCATAATCTATGAAACATACTGAAATTCATGGCCTTAAATCTTTGAATAATTTTGATTGAAATTTGAGTTGATCTGCGAATAAAATCCATTTTAAAATTATACGTGATTAATCTTTTGGCTAAGTAAAAAATCCAGCTTTTATAATTTACTAGATAAGCTTACAATAAAAAGTTCGTAGGGAATAAATAATAATCTCATAAATTTACATTTTCAATATGATAATAGTGTACAGTGGAGATGTTGTTTTCTTTAAAACATCTTATAAACAGATTAAACTATATCAACTCCCCCTGCTGATTTATTTTTCATAATAAAATTATATATTTTATTTCTTTATTAAGTCCATCTGAAATTTTATTTTTATCTGTTGAATTCACATTTTCCCTTTGAAATTTATATATAAAAAAGTAGCATTTTTATAACATTTATATTATAATCTTCGATTATTTTTCTAAGAGTTATATCAATGATATATCTCCAATATTATCGATATACTTTTGTACTTTTAAGTTTCACAGTGACATTTTCAATTGTGAGACTGAAGTTTATTGCTGACCATTTCTTTTCTTCTTTCACTTCAAATTCTTTATATAAATAAAGCATTCATAAACTCTTTTACAATTTTTTTATTATTGTTAATTTTAATATGCTATAATATTTTTAATATGTTTTTGTACTCAAAACTTTATTTTTTTAAAAAAAAGTTTATTGAACCAAATTGAAATTAAAAAAAATAAAAATCTATATAAATTGTAAATAATTATAATTACTTTAGCATATTTCGTTTTGGAAATGAAATAATTTAACCTCTTGCAATTGACTCTTATAATTTACTAAGAAACTTTATAATGATAATGTATAAAGAAAAATAAAGTTGCATGAGTGTGTGCGTATAAAATTTGGCAATATAAAAGACATTAAAGATTTATTCTAGAAAAAAAATACTATGCACAATAAGTATATAAAAATAACCTAGACATACGAATTTTCAAGAAGACAATAATGATATTATTTTATGCAAATTAGATTATGTAAAAATATATTGACTTTCAAGAAATGTGAGAGAGCTATACAGCTTGTAAGGTGTGTGTGTGAGCAGTACATTGCTTGCGAAACAGTAGTGCATGAGCAATGAAATATGCTGAAGTGAGCATTATATTGAAAAGTTAACGGAAAAGAAATAACAGAGTAATATGAAGTACAATAATAAAAATGCAGCAACACTATAAAGAACTGTGTCGGCATAATTGAGACTGATTTATTTATTGAAATCAACCAACAAACCTCTAGTTGAAATACAAACAAGAGTAATAAATTTTTTGTTAAGTTTAAAACTTTCCTTATGTATTATTTTTAAAATAATTTAATGGGTGTACAAATAGTTTAAATCAATATGGCCCCTGTACTCAGTTGGTGCAGTCTCAATGTGTAAAGCATCAGTTAGTAACATGGACATACAACATGGCAATTCGGAACCGTGGGATAATACCATTCAATGTAAACAATTCAGGGCAATGGCAAATATACATTAAATGTCAAAAGGTACATGATAATAAACAGCATTGTGGATAGCAAACTGAAAGTTGCTGCTCTTATGTGGATGTCAGAAAAGGATGTGCTTCAAATAGTTAGTTGGCCATGTGATCCAAAAATATTTGAAGATGTTCCCTAGAAAGAGTTGCTAAAAAAGTTAAATCTATATTTTAAACCAACAACTTCAAAATATATAGCATGACTTCACTTCCAAAATACAATGCAGGCACCAAATGAAAACATACAAGAATATGATATTGTACTGTAAGAGTTTACAAACGAATATAAGTATAAAAATTAGGTAAAAGAGGTGTTATTAGATCAACTGTTATGGAGCACATGATATGGAAACTTAGACAAATATTACTAAGTGAGTTTCCACTAACTTATGCTGCTGTCATTGAAAGAAAAATAGCATACAAAACTGCTTTAAAACATACTATAGAATTTAAAAATATAGCAGATCTATTAAATCAACCACATCAATTAACAAGGCAAAGGTGCAGATGGCTTAGAAAAATATTAAACAGGATATTTGCATTTGTTACTATTGTGGAAAAAAACACATAAAGAAAATGTGATAAAATAAAAAAAAAGAAGTATAATGATTGTGAACTGACTGATCATTAATGAAAAGTTTGTAATAACAAACAAAAAATGGCTAAACTAGATTTTTCTACCAATAGTAAATCAAGAGGAGAAGTATTTAAGAGTTCAGAAAATGCCAAAAAAAAAATAAAGGAAACTGAGGCTACATGTAATGTAATACATGTCAAAATTTGCAATCAAATTAACAAAATGAAAATTGATAGTGGGGTAGATATATCATTTATCATTTTAAAAGATTGGATAACCATTATTAGGAAATGGAATAACAATATTCAAATCCAAAAGATATATTTGGTAGCTACAAATGGAAATGGAAATCCTATTGATATAAATAAATAATGATAATTCCAGTAAAAGTAAAACAGTCAGATAAAAAATTTATGTTATATGTTATAACTAAGGATCTCAGTCCTGAATTGAGATTTAACTGGTTCAAGCCTTTAGAAATCAAGATTAACATTACTAAAATAATATGATCAAAAGGAGAAATAAGAAATAAATTTAGCCCAGCAGAGTTAGAGATAGAACTAATAGATAATGCTCAATAAATCATATGTATACTTAGAAAGATTCCATTAGCTCTTAAGCCTAAAGTTGAGGAAACACTAAACGATCTAGTAAATAAAGGCATTCTTACACTAATAGAAGAATCAACTTGGGTAACACCCATAATCATTGTTTTAAAACTGAAAGGTAATGCAAAAATATGAGGTGACTTTTGACCAAGAGTAAATGAAAACATCTACAAAAAAGCTTATTCTGTACAAAGTGTAAGAGAAATATTAGCTCTTTTGCAGAAAGTTTCATATTTTAACAAATTGAATTTGCATTTGGCATTTTGTCACGTCCCAGTTACTGCTAGTGCAGCTGAGTTACTTATAACAAACATACATATGACTATATTTAAGTTCAGTGAGTTACTGTAAAGAATTACAATAATAGTTAATATTTTCCAAGTTAAAGTGAGGAGCAGAAGAACCTATATCATATTTGGATGTTATCCTGATAATTGTTGAAACTAAAAATAAGCTGAAAAAAATATGTCAGCGCCATGTGTGAAATTTGAAACTAGGCTTAACACATCAAAATGATTATGGTCAATTAAAGAAATTAAATTGCTGGGACATATTCTAATAGATTAGGATAAATATCATAACTCAGAAAAGGTCACTTGCAGTTAAGAATACCCTGAATTCAACAAACATTAAGAGTTGTAGGCCTTTTAGGCATACTCTATTTTATTTAAAGCTTTCTGAAAAAAAAATTCAATATAGCCACCCTCTCTACAATTTATTTAAAAAAAGAGATGAAAGTAAGGAACTCAATAGGATGTGGCTTTTAAAAAAGTGAAAGATTTTCTGGCATCTGACTGACTATTAGTATATTATTGCAAAGAGAAAGAAATTATGATTACAAGGTACACCTCAGACTTCAGAATAGGTGCTATAATTTCTCAAAGTGAATGACCTATTGTATATGCATCAAGAATATTCTCACTGACTGAGAAAATTATAACCAATTAGATAAGGAGACTCTTGCAGTAATATTTGCAATAAAATAATGCCAACAGAATCATTATTGGGCATTCATATTGTGCTGGTCGAATGATGTATATTGGTTTAACCCAGTTCGAATACTAGGCAAAAGTACCCCAAAGCCACTCATCCAAAAGTTTGATCCATGCTTCAATATAAAATATTCAAGAGATTATAGACCTCTATTGAGGATATTTAGAAAGAGTAAAAAGTCTCCAGATTATGCTAATCAACACATGCTATAATGGGTTAATATTTTGCTCTCACATGATTTTGAAATATTATACAAGCAGGTAAAGCATGCAGAAAGCCTTTCTAAAACTCCAAATAAAAGCACATTTTAAATCCAGTATTACAGAAATCAAATACATACATGTCAGGAAATGTTAAAATTGTAAATAGGAAAGTTGCAGCAGAATGGATGAAAAATGACACAGGATAATAATTAGTAAAAATTGTATCAAAATGTCTGGCCAAAAGTGAGACCAAACTACATAATTCCACAAATTTAGAATGCTCAGGAAAGTTTATTTATGTGTAAAGAATAAATTCTTATCAATGACCCTGTTTTAATTCTGAGGAGAGAAAATGTCTGTTATAGTGGTTACATGAAGGACACCCCAAATTATTGTCAAAAAACAGTGAGGTTAGTTTGAAGGAGTTTAAAACCATGATCTGAAGCTTCAAAGCTATGGAAACAGATTCATTTAGATCAGTCAGGGTTGTTACATGAATAAATATTTTTTATAGTTATCAATTCATACTCCAAATGGACAAAATATAGAATGATCAAATTTCAACACAGATAATATGGTAAAAGTACAAAATGAATTATTTGTAACCCATGAGCACTCTGAGAATATTTACAGTCAATGATACAGATTTTGTTTAGTACGGTTGAAGGATTTGTTTAGCTAAGAAAGGCCTCTGAATCAAATGGATTAACAGAAAAGTTTATTCAACAATTAAAATGTACATTGAATATAATGGAGTATATAAATGTTCATGTTAATAACCAAAAAAATTCTATCAGAATTATTAATAAATTGTTGTTTTAGGACATACATTTCTGTGTTAATTCTGAGCAAAACTAGAGATTAGGAGATAGAATTAGAAAGTGTCAAATTTAAAATAGGACAAACTTTCTGGATAAGAGACATAACTATTATCTAAGCAAATATGCATAATTAAAATAGAAGATAGTAGATATGTAAGTAGGCATATTATGCATTTTAAAATCTGTTTTTGTGCGCTTATAGATATAATAAATAAAACTACAAATTCAACTACTACTCACCTTCTCCAGAAAACAGTGAAAATATTAAAATGGAAGCATCTGTTGACACCAAATTAAGCATAAAAGAAAAATCAGTAATCATCTGAAATCCAGGCATGGCCACTTGGGGTGTTGATGCTATACAAAAATCAATCAAATATAACATTACCGGGTCACCGCAACTTTTTTTATACATCTTTTTTTTTTTGATTAAACAAATTTTTTTATTTCATTTTCAACATTTCTTTTTTATTAAACAAATTTGTTATATTCATTTTCGTTGTTTTTTTGTTTTTTTTTAACCTGATATTTTTCTTTATCCAACAAATTTGGATAATTTAATTTTTTGAATTTTAATTAAAACTTTGGACTGTTTCACAACGAAAAAACTTGTTTTAACCATGCCAAAAAAATATAATGGGATAATTATTTGGGACTTGTTTCGACTTTGTTCTACCTTTTTTTTTTTTGCTTGACTAAATTGTTTTTCTTCTTATTATTAAATCAAAACTAACTTTTGTGTTGTTGGGGGTTCAAAAATTGTTTCGAAATCCCCACCCTCGGATCAATAATTGTAACATGAAGTCAATAATATTACTTTTTTTTAAACAACTTGTTTTCACTTTTTACTTTGATTTATATTATGTTTGAATTAGCCTTTTTTTTTGCTTCTACAAGAAACAGCTTTTTGGGGGGCTTTCATACTGTTATTCTTAACAAAAAGTCAACAAAAAAAATAGTCATTTATTTGAACCCCACTTGTTTTAACCCTGATGAAAAAATATAATGCAATTATTTGGGTATTATTTCGAATTTATTCAACCTTTTTTTTTTTTTGCCTTGACCAAATTGTTTTTCTTATTAAATAAAAAGTAACTTTTGTGTTTTTTTGGGGGGCTAAAAAAAATTGTTTTAATATACTCACACCCACACTCAGAAAAAGAATTGTAACAAAAAGTCAATAATTTACTTTTTTTTTTTTCAACAACTTTTTCTCACATTTTACTTTGATTTATATTTCGTTTGAATTACCCTTTTTTTTTTTTTGGCCTTCTATAATAAACTGCTTTTTTTGGGAGGGGGGGGTGGATTTCATACTTTGTTATTATTAACAAAAAGTCTACAAAAATAGTCATTTATTTTAACCCTGCTGCAAAAAATAGAATCCAAATACTTGTCAATTTCTAATAAAATGAAAAAAAAAAAAAGGAAAAACAAACTTTGGACTTTTTAAAATTATTTATTATTTTAGTGCTGCAATAAAAAGTGGACATTATGTGGCTGAAAAAAGGACACAATCTCACACACTTTCTGTACTTGGCAATTCTGAAGAAAAGTTTAAAAATTGCATGTTCTTCTCAGACCTTTTAGTGGTCTCGTATATTTTCCATGCTGAACATGACTTAGCGCATAAGCTTTGTTGAAGCATGTTCGAATATACACTTTGCCAATTTTTTACATATTAATATTTTTTAGGGAAGGGTGGGGACCATATGACAATTATTAGTAATTAAAAACATTATTTAAATAGAAATGGCATTACTCTATTACGGAGATTTGAAAAGTTGTACCGACTTGAAATTCAAACACCCTCAAGCGATACGGTAATCAGCTATGAATAGAACAAATATGTGTAAATAGTTTTGAAGCACAAAATGGGCTGTAATATTTTTGTGCAATGTCATGCAAAGCGACCTGCCATAATGGGTTAATACAACATTAAATGTTGTATTAGTCCATAAGGCCGGCCGTAGAAACAGCATTTTTATGTGTTTTGTACACATAAACAACACCCCAAGCGGCCGTGCCTGGATTTCAGATGATTACGGAAAAACCTTTCAGACAAGATTCACAAGGTATACTTACTGAAATAGATAATGAACTGCAGCCTGAAAGAGAATAAAGAATAATTGAGCAGGAGGAAAAAAAATCAATATTATAAAGATCTTCCAACGATCAATATATGTCTAAACAATTATAAGATTATTTCTTGTGAATTAATGGGTCTATTTCTAAAGTGGATATAATTGTTATATTTGACTAAAAAATCTGAATATTATTAATAATAAAAAAAAAAGTTGTATGAGTATATCTTTGTAAAATTAATCAATATAAAAAACATTAAAGATTTACTCTAAAAAAACTTAATATGCAATAAGTAAAATTATGCAAATATAAAAATAATCTGCAAGGAAACTTAATAATAAAACTATTTTATATAAATTAGATCATGCAAAAATATACTGACTATCGAAAAATATAAAATAGTAGTATAGCGCGAAAGGTGTGTACAAGCAGTATTGTGTTTTCAAAATAACAGTGCATGAGTAATGAAATATGCCAAAGAAAGTATTATAGCAAAAAGTTAATAAGGAAGAGTTAACAAAGTAAAATAAAGTACAGCAATACAAATACAATGTTATAGTTCAATATTAAAAAGAATTGTGTGTGCACGACTGAGACTGATTTATATTATGGAATTCAACCAGCCAGCCAGCTAGTTGAAATACTAACAATTTATCAATAGTATTCAGAGTAATAAACTCTTTGTTTTAAAACTTTCCTTGTGTATTATTTCTAAAAATAATTAAATGAGAATGAATATCATTGACCAAATCATTACAAGTTATAAATCAATTTTTGATTCTGTATGAAATGATAGTGAATATTTATTAAAGTTTTCCACTTTTGTATGTATAGAATTTTTATATTTAAAGCCTATCCGTTTTAAACCCAAATATAAACATTTTATAAGTTGTTGATCGTTAGGGAGTTAAACAATCTTATATCTTGAAAAATATTTTTATTATCAGTTAAATCGAAATCATGTTTTATTTTGGATAATTTCAGAACTTAACTAAGTTCATTATAGATTAGAAGTCTTTTTTTTTTAAAAAAATAAATTTTAAATAACAAAATTGCTAGTGATTTCTTCAGTGACTCTGTTTTCCCTAAACTAAAATGGACGATGCAATCCCATTGTATCAAAATTTATAGAGTAATTATTTTTATAATTTGAATATCAACTTTTGAACGTTTTGCACACATTATAAATTGCTTATCATTTATATTTATTAAAGATATTTTAATGTTAAATATATAAATGTTAGGACATTTGACCCAGAAAAGGCAGACATATATTTATAAATTTTAGCATTCTTGACAACATGAATAAAATCTAAAATTTATAAACACGTGTCTACCGTTTCTGGTTTAAATATCCTAACATTTATGTATTTAACATTACGATTGTAAAGAAAAGAGATAATAATTCTAGTTAAAGACATTTTATTATAAAAATTTATCAAGAAGTAACATTTTTTTTATTGAGTTATTTCTTTTATAAAAGATATTTCATGGAAAAATAAAATACCGCTGTAAATATTTTATATATTTGAATTCATTATATACATAAATTATAAGCATTTGAATTTTCTTAACACGTAAACCTTAAAGTCTTTATAATGCTGAGATACTTATTTTCATCAAGATAATAATTTTCATAAAAATATTATGTTTAATATGTTTTTCTTATGTTTTGCTTTTTAAATTACAAGTCTTTATTTTTTGCACATACAAATTTGCTATAACAGATTGCGCCTTTAATGAATTATAATCAATTTATGTAGATAATTTATTTTTTGTAATAAAAACAACAATGTTGTTTAATCCATTAAACAAATAACTTTTGAATAAAATTTTGAAATACATTGAAAGTATAATAATATTTGATAAATTTCATTTTAAATTGATTACAGATAACTTCAGGCTGGGATTTATCATAAGAGAAGAGGGAACACATCTCACTATGGTCAGACCTAGGATCTTCTGGTAGAATGCTGTGAATGATGCGATGAAGTATACAACCTATAATCATAACTATCTCCAATGGGCTAGCTCTGATTAGTCCATCCATACCTCCTCCTTCAGGCTCTATTATACTTCTGTATTTAAACTCATGGAGAAATCTGCCTTCGACTCTCTTCAGGATGAACTTATACAGGATAGCAGGTTGCAATTGAGATAATCCTTCATCCAAGCATATTTCTACACTATTATATAAGAGAGAGATGTGTGTGTGTATCCTTGGTTATCAGTTTATAAGTGAAAGCATAAATAATTGTGATAAACTAGAGACCAGTTTAATGTAAATAAATTTGACAATATTTATTAAACATCATAACAAAGTAAAAAAAAAAATTAAAACTCTTTAACAAAGATAAAATAGTATGATTGTGTGTGACAAGAATGGATTTCTAACATATCAACAATTAAATATATTCACAACTTTAAACTCTTACCCAGTGGTAGAAATACATGGCATGGCATTAATTATTTAAAACCAAAAAAAGTAAAAAACAAAAATTTTATTATTATTAAATTGACCATGAAAGTAACTAGCTAATTTACAATATTATGCAGGTATATCTGTAGTAGCCTCATTGACCAATTCAAATTAGCTATGTTCCATTTTTGGGGGGGACTCCCTATCTATGTATGGTTTCATAAGGTTGACAAAAAATAACATCTGCACAGGAAGATTAGTCATTTATATTGAAAAATAAACATAAACAATTATTAGTTAACAGCAAACAAATAACATGAACTCTGTCCTGTAATAAGCATGCATACTTAATATGGAACAGTCTTAAAGATCTTACCTTACATCATGTCATGGTGATCAATGTCAAGTTGCTTTGGAGGAAAAGCTGATCTAAACTTTATTTAACAAAAAAATTATCTAACTTAATGATTTCCTCCCTCATTTTACTGCTTTCACTTATAGTGAACCCTTCGAAATTATAGACACTTAAGCTTCCAAATGTGGAAATACAAAAAAAGAATTTTTACAATTATATATACAAATATTCCTAACAAAATCAGAACTTTGATTAAATTATTTTGTTTAATATTTAGATTGGCAGTGGTGTCCTTCACAGATACAGTCTATCTCTTTTTGGATCACCTTTGTTGACATCTGTCACTCATTGGAATTCCTATACAAGGTGATTGAAATAGTATTACATCCATTTTCTGCAGTTGCTCTTCTTTTTGATCCATGTATACATTTAGTGTAGGACAATTGGAACTTCTTTAGGCATTACCAGTGTAAGTAGGTTAATTTATTGTACTTCCAGGGTCAAGATAGTGATATTCTGTCCTATGGAACTGTCGATTTAGCCAGAATACATTGCACAGTAGTTTATAACAGACTTAATTTATCTTTATTTGCAATTTGGCACTTAATGGCTTACAAGAAAAAAAACTTTACCATTTTATTCAAGTGCTGGCAACATTCTATTCCTTTTTTGTTCATGTTCAAATAATAGTGCAGTTTTTCCAATATCAATTTAAAAACAGTTCACTAATTTTATTAAACTGCATGATTTTATCAAACTTCTCTTAATTCAAACATCAGTTTTAATTTTTTATGGTTTTCTGCTGAGAAACATATAGATAATTCAGAGTATTTGAATGAGTCATCCATTTTGTTCTGCACTTGAACATGTGATCTTAAGTTGTTGGTTTTCTATGGTTGATGAATTATTTAAAAAAATAATAAAAGATAATGGAAATGAACTGGGTTTGCTTTTATACCAAGCTTAGTTTCTGATGTTTGGTATACTAACTTTTCCATTTCCTTCAACATTGCTGTAACTGTCTATTGTTGCACAAGTTATCTTGGTTATAGTTAATAATAAAAAATTACATAATAGGATTCTACATTTATTTTCTACATTTGATTGCCCAGTGATTAACTTGACATTGGGTCATCATTATGCTTACTCAGTCTCTGTCTCAATTCATGATGTAGAATACATTGATCATTAGTCTACTGATAGTATATATATATAAATGATTTTTTAAAATGGGCTTTTATTTTTTATTAAGTAATGAAAATCAATTCATCACAACATTTACCTAACTTAATATTTAACAAAGCAAACACCCATCATGTGTACACCTGGGTCTCATTTTATGCGATAGATAGGTTCCTCAGAAAACATGCACAAAAATAGACGTAACTTATATTGAAAAGGGGGGGGTGCGGTCTGTGATTTTTCAAAATTCGTGTAAAAGCAAAGCACCAACGTAAAATTACTTTAAAATTCGCGCAAAAAAAATATAAGGAAATAAAATATGACTAATAAAAAATTTCAAATTTAAAAAAAATTGATACAAGACAAACTTTTTTTAACTATAATATTTAATTTTATTCAAAATAATATATTTTTATACATAATTTACAATACAGTTATTTACATTTTTATACACGTTTTAATTATTATAGCTATTTGCCAAAAAACATGTTTGTTTGCAAACAACTTGCGCTAACTTCACACTCATGTTGTAGCAGTGGTTTTCTGGTGACAACGTAATTAGTAATTAATCTTTGAGACGATGATTTTATTAATTGTTTATGAAACTAACAACTAAAAATTAAATTCTTATTTTTGTCTTTAATTTTCAATTCGGTTTAAAAATCAAATTTCACATTAATTTCAAGTCGCAGTAAGTAATTTTTAAATTGTTAATTACAATTAAAAATCACATTTTAATTTTTAATTGTCAAATTTAATTATGCCCATTGCTATTACTGACATGTTCTTTTTTAAAAAGCAGAATGTGATTTAAAATGTAAAATTAACACGCACAATGTTTGAACAAATTTACATTATATTAATCTTGTAAAATTTAATGTGTGTATACATAAAATGTGGAAATTATCATTTTAATTTCATTATTGCATAAAATCTTACTACTATAAAGCACTGAAAATATTGAAATTACTAAAATGAAAGTCGAATTCCAATAATGTGCTATTACTTTCAATATAACGTAAGTGCGCGAAATTTATTATTTAAAGTAATAGCACATTATCGGAGTTCATACACGTGGGTCTCTTTTTACGCGGACTTATTTAACACACTTTCGGTGAAACACGAATCGCATAACTTCAAAATTGTGTTAAATAAGTCCGCGTAAAAAGAGACCCAGGTGTGTATATATATATGTATGCTTAAAAGAAAGGATAGTGCATATCTGACCACCTATTAGTTAACTTATATTTTGAATGGATTTGGTTTGGTAGTATGGACAAATATAGGCTGGTTTTGACAGGATTGTAAGCTATCCTTACAACTTTAAATATATAGACATAAATATTTATTTATTTGAAATATCTTTCTTTTTTTTTTGTTATAGCTGAATTTCTTTACTTTCAGATTTATGATATACTTTAGCAACTAATCTTAGTTTTGAAAAAAAGAGGTAATCACTAAAATACCATGTCTATATTTATAAATAGGTAAAAAAAATTTTTTAAAAATACTATTTTAGAAGAGAAGCTGTTTCCCCCAATCCTCTAATAGAAATGGTAAGAGAGAAGGCATTACTCACAAGGTCTGCAAAATTCTAGATAGTGGGACTTTTGTTTATTACTCTTGTTTATGCTATAATTACATATAGTTATATCCCCATTTACTAAAAAGTTATGGTCAGCTGGTTCAGTTGTCTATGAATTGTCTATCTGAAAAAATTCTAAGACTATTTAAAACCCTAGTTTTATCCAGATTATACTGAAGCCCAGGTTATCAACATGGCAGACATCATATTACCACTATGTCACAAGATTCAGTTTACCTTTCTTCCATATTTTAGAAATTACTATAATGATGTTTCAAGTTGAATACTAATAAAAATATTTTTTGATAATATGATTTAGCTCACAATCTTTTTTAATGCTTAGAAATTCAATTTTTTAAGAGAATTGTTTTTAGCATTTTTGTATAAAGTTCATTATGATGTATTTTTTGCTCTGCATTATTTAATATAAATTGTAGGATTGTGGAATCTGGAGTTCAAAATCCAATGATTACAGTTTCTCTCCATCACTTCTGATACTTGAAATTCTTATGAACTTATGAAAAATAAACAATTCAATTATTTATTTTTATTATTTATCTAACAAACAATCTTGCAACATTTTTACAATATAATATTGAAATTCAAAAATCTTACACTTTTCAGAAACTTTTATTATTAATTACAGTTTCGACTGTACCATGCAGTCTTCATCAGATCTTATTCTCTTCTTTTAAGGTTAAAAGACGAGAATAAGATCTGATGAAGACTGCATGGTACAGTTGAAACTGTAATTATTAAGATTTTTTCCCAATAAAATGTTAAAGTCAATATTTAATATCTAATTTGCACTGTTACAGATAATTAATTATTCTTTTTAGGCAATCAGGAGTTATTTTTGTAACAATTATACTTACAAATATATTTTTAATCTGAATTTAAACACAGCAATATCTTTATTTTATAGAGAATCTGTTGATAGTAGATGACTACTTTAACTCTTTTTTTGAATTTCTAGATGTGAACATATTTATTAGATGTTAATTAATTTTTCTATCAGTATTGTACCAGATGAAAGCTTTGGATTCGCATATACTGACCACAAGAGCGCCACTAATCTGAAAATTGGAACTAGACATTTATTTTAAGGGTGGACAGGATATACAAACCTCAATGCACCAGACTAGCTCAATCAAGCAAATGAGATCTTATGTTTTGTTCAGAAATTTAGAAAGGTAGCCACAGAAACAAAATTACCTAAGTAAATTAATAAATAATTTATTATGGGTATGACTAAACAAACATAAATCGAGATAACAAAAAAAAATCAAATTAAAATGTATTACTCATACATTCTTCAGAATTAAAATATTTTTAATTTTGCTCAGAAATGATTTCTGTGCAGTGTATAACTATAATGGAAAGAGTACCAAAAATGCTGATAGTAAGAGGAGTATTAGTAAGAATACAGTGATCTCATGCAAGACAAGGGAGGTTAGTTTCTTGCTTATAACCCATAGTTAGGAAAAGGCTGAATCTCCATATTTGAGATTTATGTAAGCTTATGTCAAAACAGAAGAAATGTGAAGGTAACTTCCAAAACATTAATAAAAAAGGGTGTTGAAAGTTATTATTTTCAATCGATTGACCTCACTCACAGTGAGATAGGCTAGGAGCTCACGATCTACCTATTAAAAGAGTTATAATGATCGTACGTGCCCCTAATAAATGGATTGGAAGTTCGAAATAATAAAACTAATGATTATTACATTTCGTAATAATCTATTGTAAATAATTATAGTTTCTCATCATAAGTAGAATGAATAATAAAATGGGTCATGAGCCAGAAGTTAATTAAAATAGTCTGCAATATCCAGACTGCTTTCTATAATAAAAAGGAATGTGAGATTATAAATAAAACTATACTATCTTACTTACTAAGACTTAAATGGGACATACAGTATAGGTTTGAAACTAGCACTCATAAAAAAAAAATCAACGCACAGAAACGAATTATATAAGATAAAACTTGAAACCCATTTATATTTTAAAAAAAAAAACAAGAAGAAATCAAATTTAAGACAAAATTATTTAAATTGTAAAATGTAAGGTATCTTAATAATCTATTTAAATGCTAGTTCACTAGACTCCTTAAGTATAGTCCGTTGCTCTGGATTCACTGATGGTAGGCTTGGATGAGTTGGTTAGTGGTTACTTTGTAATTGGTCTTTATAGCAGTATAGGCAGTTAATGGAGGCGCAAGGAGTTCGAACCTGTCCTGGTGAGAAGCTTAGCACATCATGGTAGGAGAAAATATTCTTGCTATAGGTTTAGCATTCATTCTAAACAGAATTGCCGGATCGGCTTTGCCTTCACAATATGCAGGAATTGTTTTCTCCTAGTTTTGCAGGAATAGTTTGTCTAAATATCTCTCAGAATTTGTGCCTGTATCAGAGTTTGTGCAATTCTCTTTCAGAGTTGGTGTCTGTATCTCCTATAGTTGGTGCAAGTAACTCAGAGTTATTGAAAGATAGTACAATGGCCTGATTAAGCTTTTTATAGCTGAATCATATCTCATATCTGAACCAATTACAAAACTTTTTTTAAAATTAAAATTTATAAAATTCTCCATCTAGTTAACAATAGTTATCTAATTAACGAAAATAAATTGCCTTTTGCAGATCCAGGAATCAACTAATAAAAAAAATTCTTATCTTTTTCTTTTCTTTCTTTTTAATTAATTATTGTTATCAATCTAAATCCTAAATCTGAAAAGCAATTTATTTATACAATTTACTTTTACATAAATTTAAAAAAAAAAGTAATCTTAGTTTTCTTTTTTTTTCAAAATTAAAAACCAAATATAGCTGTGGTATTAAAATATAATACAAACATAAAAAAAAAAAAAACGGCAAAACTTTTAATCAAGTTTTATAAAGAAAATCGAATATTTATAAATTTATTTTTAGCCCTGTAACACTTCAACTTTGTAATGGTGTTTTAAGCATCCATTACAGTATATTTGGATTATTCTTCATAAAAAATATTAGCATGAACAAAAAAGTCTTTTGAAATGAATAATGGAGTCAAACCTAAAAAGATATTATTAAAATTCAAAATGAAACTATTTTAATACTTGTATTTTCCCTGAAATTTCTCTGCAATGTGTGATCATATTTTACTTTCTTTTCTGAATATGTGACTAAGATTGCATTTAGTAAATAGTAACTAAATTTTTCTATCAGCAATTACACTATTTAAAAATTAATAATAAAAATAATCACTTCTATAACAGTTAAGATTAGATAAAAAAAACACATTCTAAAACAAAATTTAAATATATTGATGTAAGTTTTATTTTATCATTTCTTATGTAATTGCTTTGAAGACAAATTAAATGCATTTAAATTTTTTTAATAATGGAATTGATAATGGGCTACATGTATACATATATTCATCTAGTACATATTAGAGGTGTCTGCCTATCCCTTGTATAATGGATTATGTCCTGTACATGAGGGGTCAGATTGACCTTTAGGTCAACATGGGTGTGACAACAATCTCGGCCTAAGGGTGGCCTTTGAGCATTCCATCATCGGATTTTCAATTGGATGGACAGTTGAAGAGTTGGAGTGTGGAGTGCATTGAAGCCTGTCCATTAAAGTAGGAGGATTTGCTATCATAATATATATCTGAGCACTTGTAGCATATATGTGTGGAGATTGTAATCTGGACCAACTGATCAGATTTTCAATTGGGTGGACAGTTGAAGAGTTGGAGTGTGGAGTGCATTGAAGCCTGTCCATTAAAGTAGGAGGATTTGCTATCATAATATATATCTGAGCACTTGTAGCATATATGTGTGGAGATTGTAATCTGGACCAACTGATGATTGCTGGTTTAGCATGAAATACGTATATTGGTGATTATTTATCTTTTCGACATATGTGTGTTCAGGTGTATCAGTGTTATGAGATGGTGTGGAGAGTGGGCCATGTGAAAGTCTGTGCTCATACCCTGTCTATTACATATATAGACACAGGTATATATATAAGCCTGTGTATTCCATCTAACTAACGTAAGAGTAAAACATTCCCTTTGTATTAGATTTTATTGCATATATAATCTATAGAATTCTTAGATTGCATGCATGTGTGCATATATATATACAATCATGACTGAGTCAATAAGTAAGACAAATAGGCCATGAGATAAAAGATAAGACTATTTTTAAAAATATTTTTTATGACATTAGTAGCAAAATATCTAAATAATTTTTTTTTAAAAAGTTTGGGTACTTTTAATAAATAAAAAAAACATCTCCAGCTTTTTTAAATCAACAATTGTTCAATTGTAAACAAATTTTTTATTCATTCTTTCCTGAGAATTTTTTAGATAAAATAGGTATATGTTAATAAAAATATAATCATTAGAATTTAGGGAATCTTTTCTTTCATCATAGCTGTGATATAATGTATTTCACAAATAATCTAAATATACTAAAATCCCCTCCCCCACTCCTAAATGTATTTCCATAATTAAAACTAAAAAAAAAAGTGTCATTGCTGATATATTGCCAGAACAATTCAAACCATTTTAGTTGGGTCTTATGCAGCTTAGAAAGAGTAAAAAAAATTTAAAATTGTAAATAATGTAACAAAAACACTATTAGTAAATGTTAATCTATTTTCCCCTCTTTAAAAAAGAGAATAAAGCAAATTTTCAGTGACTCACTTTTCTGTGCTTAAAATTTAAAATAGTGAAAAATGTTTTTGTATTTAACATTCCACTGTTTTTTTTTTTGTTGTTGTTGTTGTTGTTGTTATTGTTGCTAAAAATGAAAGCTTAATGTTATTGTTCTATTTTTTATGAAATTTTTATTGTTAAGTATATACATTTGTAAAGATTTAAATAATAATAAAATACTATTTGCAAATGAAATAAATTTATGACAAAATAATTTACTTCATATTTAAAAGTTTTAAATTCAAAATACATTTGCTTTATTTTAAATAGTTTTTTTTAAAAAACTCAAACATGCAATTGTTTTCAGGATCTCTACAAATAGATTTGTGAAGGTAATTTGATTTTTTAAATTAAGTTAATGATAAATAAAATTTAACAAAAGGAAAAGTGAATAATTAAATAGTTAATAAAGTGATTCTATAAAACATGATTGATGTAAGCAGGTAAAATATTTTTTAAAAAAATTCTTATTTTTTTTAATATTTTCACTATGAATAATCAATTTTATGTTTATAATGATAAAAAGGGGAGAGAATGTAATAAATATTATTCATTGTTTTTAATAAAATTAGATATATTAGTTTGATATAATTCGGCAGGAAAACCATTAATAATGAATTTTTTAATTTGATTTTGCCTATTGGTTTAATTTTGAATTTGTGTATTTGATTTATGATATTAAGTAATTTAGTTTTGGCATTTAAAATTTTAGTTGGTATATGCTAATGTATAAATGCATTATATATATGTGTGTATGTATTTATATTTTTTTTCAGATTGATAGTATTAATGTCTTAAATAAAAAACTATAAATAAATAATCAAAATGTTGGATGTTTAAATATTATTTACATACATTGGTTCAAAAAATAAACACAAGTTCTTAAAAGAAAGTGAAAAAATGTTATTTAATATATTTAAATATTTTCTGCAATTTAGTTTACACATTTAAAGTTCATGAAAAAATTTATAAAGTTAAAATTATAAAAACAAATTAAATACAATGAATTTATAATAAACAAGTATTCACATTCCAAATTTTAATTATAAAAAAAAAATATAAAAAAGGGTACATGAATACTAGCTATAGTTTTGAGATGAAGATAATAAGGGCTGAAACTATTAGCAATATTAATGGTCCTTTCATAATCTTTGCACTTTTTAGATATTAAAAAAACTAGTGATTTATCCTATTTATCTATTACATGTACTGGTAAAAGAAGAAGTGATAAACTTTTTTAAACCTTGCCTGCCAAGAAAGTAAAATTCAAATTGATGTACTAAAAGATTGTATGTGAAAATTGATTTTAAACACATATTTTAAATGCTATTGTAACATTTTAATACTTAATTATTTACAATCAAAATCATGCAAGCGTTCTTGAAGTAATTTCTATAGAAAAAGCTATATTTAAAACATCAAATTATAAAGAAGTTATCAAGTTATTTGATATAATAAAAGTTAAAAGAAAAATTTATGGTGTTACTTTATTAATTCTGTAGCTATTTATTATATTTTATTTCACTTTCCTAACTTTTTCTTTTAGTTTTAAACTTTTTTAATTTGTGTATTGCTCTTGTTTTAATAAGTTTTTTTTTATTTAATTCATTTTTTTAAAATTACATACATTGTTTTGTTTTGTTTTTTGTTCAGTAGATCATTTTAAATGAAGAGGTAAAACAATCTTTTGTAATAATGTATTGCAGAATAAATGAGTCTCCAACAAGTACTCCCTTGCATAAAAAAAGTGATGGTGAAAACTGTACTCACAAGGCTGGGCAATTATCATGTGATAAGGCATTGAGCAGTTTTCCAGTCCTCTTCTATCCTTTAGCTAAAACAGTACCATTTACAAACTACTGTTGAATATTTAATAGCATTGATTATGAACCCAGATAACTATAAGAAAATTGCTAAACCTCTTAAAAAGAATTTCTTATATCTTGGGTTTAAATCTCAGGGCATATGCATAAATGACAAATATGCTATTTTTGCATTACAAGGCTTTTCTAAATAATTTTAAAAGAAGCACTTTTTAAGACTTGTTATAGATTACAAAATTGATTGACATGGGCTGCAAATAGTAGTGTATGTTTATACCTATGTACAAGCATATGTTTGTCCCTTGTGCTAATTGTGTTATTTTAGATGATTTGTTTTCTATATTGCCAACTTAATATATTAGCTAATGTGGTTATATTCTTATATGCCATTTCATGTTATATATAATATATAATTTAAATATATTTATAACTTTTCAAATTAAAGGGTTTTTTTTTTATGATTTTTTTAGATCAAATAAAAATAATTTTATTGTTTTAACATGAACCAAAAAGTTTTTATAAACAATTTTTGATTTTTAAAACATTTATTTAAAATGTAATATATTTACATTTTAGTTAAAATTTTAAAATAATAACTTAAAGGAAATCCTGTAATTAAATATTAACTTTATTATTTATTACAGGATCAAATTTATTGATTTTAATTTCATATAATTTAAACAAAGTTCGAAAGTATTATGATACAATTTCTCAAACTATTACATTATTTGATTGTGACATATTGTAACACGTATGCTTGCTATATATGCATGAATATATTGATATAAAATTCAACAGATATTTTAAAGTTTATAAATCAATTCTAGCTATTTAATTGTGATATTAAATTATGTTAAAAAAAGTGTCAAACACTAACAAACTATTATCAAGAAAGATTAACATATCTTGTTTGGTTATAATGTCCTATTACCTTAATTTTTAGAGTTTGCTATAGAAAAAAATCAATATGAAGTGTGCATATCATTGCACAAACAAATGATATATTTTTAAATATTAAAATTTATTAATAAAGTTTATTTTTATGTTAATAATAGGCTGGAAAAAATGCTAATTTAATATAGGTAGTAATTCTCTGCAATATCCGTCAGATTAAATTGAGTGCATGGATAATAAGAGTTTTTATCTCTACTCACTTCTTGGTTTACCCTCTAACTAAAACTAATAACATCAGAAGAGATGATTACGAGTCAACAAGTGAAAAAAATAGATATTTATAAATCATTGATTCTTGTAGTTCTCAATCATTATTCTGTTACATTAATGAAAGTTTTCTAATGTTCAACATTTAATTTCAAAAAAAGAAATTCTGAAGATCATTAAGTGTGTCAATGTTACACAGATGATTCATGATAAAGATGAGACACATCAATAAATTAAGAAATAAAAATTTAAAACTTATATTATTAAATTAAAATCTACAATTTTTCTTATTAAAGAGCAATCTTTTCCAAAAACATTGGCATAAATAAAATATGGCTCCAACAACAGATTTTGATTGAACCAATCACTTTAGGTAATCCGAGTTATATTCCAATAATATTTGAGATATAATTAATGTAAAAAGGTATAGCTTTTAATTTGTCTAGATATTATTTGTGCACATGTATTTAAAAAGAAGTGCAAAGATCTTGCATGCATAAAAATTACTATAAATAAAAAGTAGATAAATTTAATCTTTAAAAATAATTTAAAGTTATATGTAAAATGACATGAAATTTAATATCTTTATGTTTTTGATGGGATTATTGAATTTTCAGTTATAGTAATAAGAAAACTGATTATTAGTGGCACTTGTAATGTATTATGAGGTGAAAATTAAAACATATATTTGTATTATTTTATAATGAATTAGCATTTTTTTTAACTAAAATAATTTAACTTTGTTCTGAATTTTAAAAGATT
This sequence comes from Epiperipatus broadwayi, assembly GCA_028023455.1. Classification (NCBI taxonomy): domain Eukaryota; kingdom Metazoa; phylum Onychophora; class Udeonychophora; order Euonychophora; family Peripatidae; genus Epiperipatus; species Epiperipatus broadwayi. The sequence continues at coordinate 158,632 of JAQFVV010000182.1, read as the reverse complement.
CACAGCGTAAAAATTAAGTTATTTATATTTCGAGATAATTTGAAAACTTTTCTATGTATAAATCTTTTATCTTTATCATTTGTGTTGCTTTTTGTAAAGTATTTTGAAGTCAACATCCAAGCAGATAATTCTTCTTTCAAGTACTACTTTGACAAACATGAGTTTAACATTAAGACACCATTTTTTTATTTTACCATATTCCACAAATAATTGACCAATCATTTTTTTTATGTTTAGTAACATATTCTTTCAAAATTGCCATCATTTTCTTCTACATCACAATATAAGTATGATCAATGTTATTAAAGATGTTATTTATTATTTGAATTTTTCTGAGGTAATCCATATAAATTGAATTTTATTTACTCTAAGATTAAGTAATAAGTTATATTTTTAGCTTTGGAACATCATTGATTGAGAAAAAATATTTAAATATACATTTACAATATAATACACCATAGAGTTAAAAAATAAAAAAAAATATTATTGTATATTTTTTTAATGTAGTACCAAATACTTGGATAAACAGCATAGAAAAACAGAAAAAAAGAATTCTCTCAAAATGTTATTTTATATCAACTATTTAAAATAAATTTGTCATTAAAGAATTGCAATTATGTAAGTCATATAGAGTTTTGCAAATATTGTGATTGTTTTAGTAAATAATGCTTTAGAGCTTAAGGGAGTGCTGCATGAGTTATCAGATGAAATTTAATGAATGTTCTTACAAGAAAATAAAGATTGATATTCATGAATTAGAAAGTTATTAACTACAAATACTTTAGTCAGATTAATATAAATGAAAGCACAATCGATAAAATTAATCATAAAATTAAACATAAGGTGCTTTTAATAAAAATAATTTAATATTAGAAGACAATATGTCTGTGTTTTTAAAAAAGATTTTTAATAGATATGTTTTATCAGTTCTTAACTATAGATCTGTGACTTGGATACTTAACAAAAAGAAATACAGAATTTTTAGAACTTTCAAAGAAGTATGGAGATATATATGTTAAGAATAACAATGAGAGATCAAAAATGAAATACATAGGTGTGACAACAATATATATCATTGAAGTCATTGAAGGAATTAAAAGACTGAAGTGAACGTGAAATGGAAATATTGCTAGAAAAGATAATAGATGAATAGCTGAAGGCTTAAATTGAATCCCAAAAGATTTAAAAGACCTAGAATGTTAACACATATAAGATGACTGATAAAAAGGAAGTTTACAAATGTGATGTGGAAAGAGAGGCTATATATTGGATAAGTTGGATTAAGCTAAAAATATATATATCCTGCAATGGATTGATGAGTGACAATGATGATGAATAAGCATGTGTATAAAAATTTCAATTATTAATTTAACCTATTATTTAATTATTTTCACAATATCTTATTTACCATTAACATAGTACCCTAAGGCAATAAAATAAATTTTAAGAACTCTGTTAAATCAATTAGATTTATAAACAAATAAAAAGTTTATGGAACACATTTTTTAAAAAAATACTTGTGTTTGTTCACAGAACTTAGTTTTTTTAATATTATTTTAACTTATTCAAAGTTGTTTATTAGTCCTTTATTTTTAATATAAATTAATTTTATATTGTAAAAAGAAAATTAAGTTTTATTACTTAATGTTGATTATATTTTATATTAGTAAATTGTAAAAGAAATTGGCCATATAAAAATATTTATAATCTATATGGTTTTAAGCATAAATTAACTAAATTCAATTAATAATTTATTTTTGTTTCCCATATTTGTCAATATTACTATTAAATATTATTATTAAATAAAATCTAATATTTATTTTATTACAAAAAAAGAGCAAGTCCTAAATGGATATTTTCTACCTAGGATTTACATTGTGCAGAAACTGAAGAATTTTTATTTTTACAAAAAAAAAAACAATCTGTTATTAATAATTTCCAATAAATATTGTGAAACATCATTTTATTAGAGGTTTCATATAAAATATTTTTAAATAGATAAAAAAGCTATTATTTTAAAACTAACATCAAAATTTAAAATTTATGAATAAAATCAAAATAAATATTTTTAAAAATGTTCAAATCTTTTATTTTTTCTTTTATAATAATTATTACATTTTCCTATTTTTTCTTTTATAATAATTATTACATTTTCCTATATTGATTGTTTTTTCATGGTATAGCTTTATTAAGCATTATATATTCTATATTATTTATTAAGAAATCTCATGTTGTGAAAATTGCATTTTGCCAAAGGCATAAAAAATATAGCGTTTTTAGCCAACCACAGGTCAACTCTTCCAATGTGAACTTTTAGTTTCACTTTTTAGTGTGTGTATGTTGAGGGAGGACTTCAGTAAATATGACTACAAAAAAGTAATCTGATTTATATGTATTGATAAAAAAAAATTTAATATTTTATATGATTTTTATATATATCATTAGAAATAATACAAAATAATTTTTAAAATAATGCTTTTAAAGTTTATAGATAATAGAAAAGTGATAATTATTATTACCATTTTTTTTAGCATTAAAAATACATATAATCAGAATAAAAATAATACAATTGTTGTATGTTTGTTATTTCAACTTACATATAAAAATCAGTTTAAATTGTTATTATTTTCTTATTACAATTTTAAATAATAAAAAATTACCTATTTTTTTTACTTTCTTAGCATAATGGCATCCATTAAATTTGTTGTATTTCTAGATATATCCATTTTGTTATTATGCTAACACAACTTTTTGGAGTATAAAAAGTTTTATGTATTGACTGGTATATGATTTTTGAAATACAGTAATTTTTTGGTGTAAAAGAAACTTATTTTATTTTATTGCAAATATAATATGAGTTACCAAAACAATACCAATTGAATCTTCCAGTTTACTATGATAAAGAAATGTGGTTTTTTTTACTATTCTAGTGTTACCTATGAGAAAGTACTATAAAATAACTGAAATCATACTCTAGAGTGTGAGCATATTGTAGTAAGTGCTTCTGCTTCTAGATGCTTTTTGTGGGAACCTCCCCCCTTTGCATCAGTCAGTTGACTGATATTAAGTGAAGTCATAGTGCTACATAATAAATATTTTTGTTAAGGATATTTCATTTATTTGTCAATTTTTGTGATGGCTAAAATATTGGAACAACATGAAATTCTGCTTCTCTGTTAGACAAACCAAAGCTTACAAATAAGCTGCTCTAGAGAAAACATAAAGTTATGAGTGATGTAATGGAAGTGTCTAATTCAACCATGCCCCAAAAAGTGTGGTGAGTGATCCAATGTCAAGATGCTGCTGCTTTTTTTATGCAAATGACATTTTTCACTTAGAATTCATTTGTAACATAGTTCTGAAATACTTACATAGTATGATACAAGTAAAACATCCCAATTTGGGGCAATGTGCAAGCTTCATCATGACAATGCACCAATGCACAAAAGCCTTAAGTATGAAAAAAAAATTAAAAACAGCATGATTCAGTTTATTCCTCAGCCATATTTATCTAATCCTGCTCTGTGTGACTTTTTTATTCCCCTGGATGAAAAGATGCCTCAATTTATTTATTTTTTTGCAGACTTTGTAGTGATGAGGAAAAAATTAACAGAGGCATTACTTGGAAAAGTTTTAAGGTTACTTTGCAAAGTGGAAAGCACATTTATAATAGTACATTGCATCAAATGGACTCTACTTTGAAGGCAATTCAATTTCTAACACTTAAAAATAAATACACAGTTCTTTATTAGAAAATTCCAATATTTCGGGGGCATTTCCTCATATTATAAGTTTAAGTAATATGATTTAAGTTATAAGATAAAAGTTATACAGACTGACCAAAAGGTCAAGAAAAGGCAATCATTTTTTTTATTAGTAGTTATTTTTTTAGAAATAAAATCTCACTGTTTTTATTATTTATTACATTGTAAAATTTTTCATGTTTAATTTCCAAAACTAAATTAATAGGATCTGCAATGTAAATTAAGAAAAATAAAAACAATTAAAGCAATAAAAATTTGCATAATAATTATTCTCTTAGCTGCTTTTGCACCACTCTGTAAATATTATTCAAAATTAATATTTTATAACAATATTCATAAATATTATTTGGTGATTATAGATTGGCAGAAGAAAGAACTAAATGGGTTTATTATGCTATATAACTTTGCTAATATGATTTCTGAGCATATGGTCATGCCTAGGCATAGAAACTTTTGATTTTATCTAAAAAAAAAAAAGCATTAGTATAATAGTTCTTAAACTTTTCAATATCATAAAACATTTTTGATTCTAAAAAAATATTGTCAAACCAAAATCAATAACATTTAAATACAAAGTTTTCTAAAACCAATAATAAAAAACATGAATGAACATATCATTTAGTAAAAATTATCTATTATAAAGTACATAATATTAAAAAACAAAAGTATTAATTAAAATAATATTCTATTTGTAAATGTTGTAACCAAAATATTTATATATACATATTTAATTAAAAGTTATATTTGAATTTAGTATCCTTTATAGATTTCAGCTATATCAGACATAAATGTTCTACCCATAATTATGATTTTGTTTAATAAATTTACCTATTTTTGCAATTATGGTGGCAAATAATTATTTGCAATATAATAAACTTTAATTAATGTTTAAAACATTTAATAAAAATTGAAAATAATTATTCATGTTATTTATCAACAATATATATATATATATGATCACTAGATGGAGCTTTACCAATAGCCCACTATCAAGCTTTGTTTGCTGAGAGAGGTAGAATTCAATATCTCTTTCAAATTGTCTCCAACCTTTAAACCTTGGTTTTGAACTAGTTGGCTCATGTCAGTAAAGGGTATGAAGACTAGAAACTAGATCTAAACACCAACTCTGCAATCAGCATTTATCAAACACATTTCTATCAGCTTGAAAGCATAAATTTTTCAGATACATAAATATCTTCAAATCCAGTCAAACAAACTAGATAGCTATATGGGTCTGAATTCAGTTCAGTTTCACCATATAGTAAAAGCCTCTGCAATCTATATCATTGCAAAAACCTTCATGGGTACATTTATGATAAACAAAACAAGTTACAAATTTTTCTAACTTGCTCATAGCTTGCATTTTATGATCACTAGATGGAGCTTTACCAATAGCCCACTATCAAGCTTTGTTTACATAAACGCTGAGAGAGATAGAATTCAATATCTCTTTCAAATTGTCTCCAACCTTTAAACCATGGTTTCGAGCTAGTTGGCTCATGTCAGTAAAGGGTAGGAAGACTAGAAACTAGATCTAAACACCAACTCTGCAATCAGCATTTATCAAACAAGTTTCTACCAGCTTGAAAGCATGAATTTTTCAGATACGTAAATATCTTCAAATCCAGTCAAACAAACTAGACAGCTATATGGGTCTGAAGTAAAAATGTTAAAATATAGTAAATAATATGTTTAAATGGCCTATATTCACATAAATGTTTCCAAAATTTTATTTAGCTTATTTAGAAGTTAATATGTTGATAGAAATCTTACTTTTAATATATATATATATAGTTACCTGTAAAAGCTTCATTGCAAATATAAGTGTTAGATATATCCAATATTAGTTATTTTATTTAAAATATATTGTAATAATATTTATTTTTCTTTACATTAAAAACAATAAATATCAATATTTTCTTGATAAGTACACTTTATTTATTTAAAATACATTCTAAAACATATACTGTACATAACTGTGTGAATATTTTGCATAAATAATTAGTTATAAGTTAACAAATCATATATTTTAAAATAGGGTTTAAAACTATACTAGTTTAATGAATTAGTTATAGTGAAATAGTAATAACAAAAGAAATATGTGCGGATTTTTTATTTAATTCAATAAAATGGCTAAAATTGGCACTATTGAAATATTCAATCAAACCTATATGGAAAATTGGCCAAGCTACAAGGGTCAAGTAATCTTCTATATGAAGGTTAATCCAATCAAAAAAGCCTGTTAAAATTAGCCATTCTTATCTCTGTTACTGCATCTCAGACTTATGAGGTTTTTCAAGCCAAAGCAACCCCTGAGGTACCAGATGATCTTGATTTTGGCAAAGCATTATCTGTATTGAATAACTTTTGCATTCCAAAATACTTAAATAATGCAAAGATACCATTTCAATATCTTTACACTAGGGGAAAAGCTAGTGATTTTTCTTTATTTGTAGAACTAGATCTAAGAATTACTAAAACAGTTCTTAGATGTAGTTTTCCCATGACTGTGCTCAGTGTAGAGTGCTGCGCTAATAGCATTCTGGCAATATAAGTCCTCCAACTTTTTGTATCAATTCTCCTTAGCACCTTTTTTCTCTCTTGAATCAAAATAAGCTTTACCATTGCTCTCAGGGTAAAATAGTGGGATGATCATTAGTTCAATACTATTATTGGCACAAAATTTTCTGAATGTGGTTGATGTAAAGATTGAGCTATTATCTGAAACTACATTTTTAGGAAGGCCATATGTAGACATTATAAATATAGTGAAATGGAATGTCATATCTCACCTTGCCTTTATATATTGGACAAGCCCAGCTCCCATTTTATTTATATTGGATTGAGCATTCATAGTCTCTAACCAATGCATCTACAAAGAGATGTGTAGCCATTGGTAAGAATGGGCTAATAGATAATGATTCTCACTGAATTGAGATGTTTGCATTATGTACAGGTATCTGGCAATAAATAGTCAAGCTTTTGAAGGTAGGATCTAAAAACTACTGTCACAGAGCTGAGACAGAATCTATAATATCTAGAAAATAGCTGTAAAACAAAACAGTTGATGCAGTGAGGCAAGTCCATATTCAAAATTGGGAGCTGCTAGAACCAAACAATGAGACAAGGCAAGCTGTCAAGTACAGCTGTAAATGTAACCATACCTACTTAAAAGGTAGGATATCAGAATATCTGGAATAAGTAAATCCTATAAGGGCACATGCAGTCCCTTCCTTCATAGTTCACCCTGGAACTAGGAACTATATCTTTCCAACCAGTCACAATATAACCATTGCAAATATATGCAAATATATATTTGTTTTTATGTTCCATCAATAAATATAATAAAAAATTTATTTACACTATATTTACAACATATTCCACCTACTACTATTGGTGCAGTATAGCTCTTAATTCTAGAGTAAACTATGGAAGAAGAGAATGCATGTGACCTTATAGATTTTACCTATGATTTGCAGCTGCTCTGTGACAGCCTGCCTCATGAGTAGGTATGGTGATACTTCTAGCTGTACTTGACAGTTTGTTTCATGTTGACATTTGGTTCCAACAGTACCCAGTCCTGAATATGGACTTGCCTTGCATCACCATTTTGCCTTATCATTATTATCTGGAGAATGTAGATTCTGTCTTCCAACTGTATGACAGTAGTTCTCTGATCCTACTCTCAAACAGGTGACTATTTATTTCCAGATCTCCATCCATAATGAAAAAATTTGGATTCAATGAGCATCATTACCTATTGGCCTATTCTTGCCATTTGCAATGTATTATCTCTTTATATATGCATTGGTTAAAAGCAATTAATGCTCAATATGATCTAGATAAGAAGGAACTGTGCTAGTCCATTATTTGAAGGCAAGGTGAGATATGACATTTATTTCCCCTGGTTAAAATTAGTTCTGGAGAACATAGTCATGCAGATGCATTGGTAGGCATCTTTTTCCTTTTGTGGCTTCATCTGCCTTGATGACCTTCCCACAGATCCAGCATCATTATTTATTGATCTTGAAACTGGAGATTCAACACAGCTGATTGGTGACTCACAATTTGTAGATTGTGACTCTTTTTGTATTTCTGATGAAACTTTACTGATGCCAGTGACTTATATTTTAACTTTAGTTGGTTTTGGTGTCTAAGATGCTGCTGTCTGACAACCGTTTTAGCCACCACTGTTTGTGATCCTTTATTTTTGATCAGCAATGCTGGAACCTATTTAGTGGTTCCTTTAAACATATAGAATAAGATGTGAGTACTTATCTACTTTTTTGCACTTTTAGTGTCATGTTTTATTTTAGAGTTCAAACCCAGAATTATTAACAACTACTTCTCTGTAGACCCTGTTTGAATTTATTGTTGTGAGCGGATTTATTTAATAATTTTGAATTCTGAGTGAACCAGTTGTATCCTAATAAATTCTTTTGCTTATCAGCAGGTACAGCAAGAGACAAATATGTAATTTTCTTAACTCATGTCTGGTTAAAGAATGCTATTTGATTGTCTTAGTAATGAACAATTGTTGTCATACTTTATTTTAAAGTTCAAACTCAGAATTATTAATTTTCTTGGTCATTGTATCCTTAACTCGTTTGGTTAAAGAATGCTATTTGATTGCCTTGATAATCAACAATTAGTATAGCCCATGTATTTTTAATACAATGGGCACTACAGATCTGGTATCCAGTTCTATTATTACAGACATATCATTAATAATAATTCTTTGTTTGAAATTAGAATCAATGTCTCTCACATGGTGTATGCAGGCTTTTAGTTTATTAGATTTTAATTTGTGTTTTAGCTTTATGAAATGAGCTCTTCCATTTTGTCACTAGCAACTTTTCTTACATAATAAGCAGCTTTTGTGTGATCAAAACATTTGCAATATGTACATACTATATATTGGTGTTTACAATTGGTGTGTAACAGTTGCTCACATTGTTGCAGATTTATATGAACAGTGACTTTTACTGTCATCTTGATACTTGATTGACCCTTTTCTGTGTTCAACAATTTGAATCCTGTAATCCATTTTCTTCAATAGACTTGTTTGACTCACTGTTGATTCTGCTTGAATTTCTTGAGAGATAGAAGAATCAAATATAATATCAGAGTCCATTAGGAACTTGAACCCAAGGTTGTGGTCTTTGCTACAAATAAAATGATCTCTTAGGACTTTGAACTCTTTGAAATCACATTATAAAGCAAAATCTCTAGCTTTTCCCTTTCACTTTGTATACAGAGATTGAAAATGGTATTTCTGAATTATTATTAAGGGTTTTGGAGTAAAAAGTTAGTAGCTACAATGCTTTGTCAAAATCAAAATCAACTGGCATCTTAGAAGTTGCTTGAACTTGAAATACCTCATAAGTCTGGAAGTCCAATAACAGAGATGAGGATGGCTAATTTTAACTCAGGATTTTTAAATTTGATTAGCTTGCATATAACCGAGTACTTGATCTTTGTAACTTGGCCAATTTTTCAGATAGATGAATCAAATTCTTTGAAGAAGTCAATTTTAGCTATTTTCTTTTTTTCTTTCTTTACTACCATGAGAGAAAAAAAGATTGATTTTTTTTTTATTGCCATGAAAATAACATTAGCAGTCAATTTTTTTTATTTATGTTTATATGTGAATCTATATATAAACACAAGCATATATAAAAACATTTTATATTATATTTATTAATGTATATAAACATTTTGAATGTTTAGAACAGAAAAGCTCAATTTCTATTAAACACTTTTACTTGCTTAGCTTGCTTTTGACTGCCAAGATTAAACTCATAACATTCAAAATGTTTATATATATTATAAATGATACAAAAAAGGTGATAAACCTTTGAAAATTATATTTATTAATGAAACATCAAAGCAAATTTACATTTTCATATTTACACTATATTCACAATGATTATATTCTGTCTGCTATATGTCCTTATATGCTTTACCTTCCATTTCCAGTTGTCATATAATAGCCTGCCTCATGATTAGATATAGTAACACTGCTAGTTATACTTGACAGCTTGATTTATGTCAATGTTTGGTTCTAGCAGCTTCCAGTCCTAAATATACAATTGCCATGCTACATCAACCATTTTGCAGTTATTGTCCAGAGCACATATATTGTCTTTCAGCTCTGTGTCAGTAATTCTCTGATTCTACCTTCAAAAATCTTGACTATTTATCACTAGATTCCCATCTATAATGGAAACATTCTGATTCAGGGAGCATCATCAACTATTGACCTATTCTTGCCATTGGTTATATGTTATCTCTTTGTATGTGCGATAAAATTGATTTTTAGCAGCCACAACTTTTTGCCCTCTATTTTTAAAAAAATGAACTATATTTTGTTTTCATCCTACCTGCAGGAATTTGCATTTATTTTTAAAAAATTGAACAATATTTTATTCGGATTATGTAATTGTAACATATATCTAACTATAAATGTATTTTTTACATGAAGGTTAATAAAAAAAAAACTTACATTTTTTTATGCAATTTTGAGCTAGATTATAAACTATTGAATATTAACATTCACATGTGGCAAAACTTAAAATAATTTGCCAATGCACTTTATTGTTTGCGAGACTGATGTTAATGAATTTTTGCCTGAAAGAATGTGCTACATATTTCGACAGAATTCCAGCACTTGTCGGCACATTTGATGACAATGATGAAACACAGATAGTGGAGATTGATGAGTCATATTTCTTTCACCGAAAACACCATAGAGGGGCAATGAGAGATTGCCATTGATTGATCAGTGGGATAGAGAGCGGGTCATGAAAGTGTTTTTTAACAGAAATTGAAGATAAATCAGCTGCCACTTTGAAACTGCTCATACAGCAACACATTTTACCTGGTATGCATATAATCACTGACGGCTGACATGCATATAGCAATATAAGCTATCTAGATAATGGTATATAATATAACTTCACTTGTCATCATCCACCAACAATGAACTTATCCACACTAATAATGTGGAAATTATGTGAAAATATGCTCAAAACTACACATAAAAATGTTTTTTTTAAAGTTTTTTTATTAACCTTCATGTAAAAAATACATTTATAATTAGATATATTTTACAATTACATAGTACGAATAAATATAATTCAATTTTTTAAAAATAGAGGGCGAAAGGTTGTGGCCGCTAAAAGTCAATTTTACCATATGTTCAGTGGTTAGAGATGACAAGTGCTCAATCCGATCTAGGTAAGACACAATCTAAGAGACTAGTCTAATATTTAAAAGCAAGATGAGATATGACAATTCACTTTCTTAACATTTTAAACTTTATATTTTAAAATAAATTGTGTTTGTTTAAAAAATAATAATAATAAATATGCTTGTAACGTAATGTAATTTATTTTAAAAGAAAACAGTTTTTTATTTTTATTTGTAAATAATTATGATGGAAGATTTTTTAAAAAAATAATTGAAGATGTTAAGGGCAGAGAAAACATTTTCAAACTGAAGATTATGATCTCAGCACTTTTAATGATGGCTACAAGATTATTTTCATCATCTTATTATTGAAGTAATGATGCTAAGATGCTAATTAGAATGTTATAATAATCAACAGTGGTGGGGGTGGTGGTGAGGGTGAGGGTGGTATGTTTCAGTAAAGGCTTTATTGATCTCAATGGTTTACATAAGTTTACATCTAGAAAATTTCAATTTTAACATACAATGAATAATATTAGGGTAAACATATATAAAGGAATTTAGTAGTTACACTTTGTGGTTAATGGACTATAACAATATAAAAAAAATAAAAAGGCAAAAATAATCAGAGTTCTAAAGTTTGATGAGCTTATTTAGTTTTGTCCGCATGTCACTTTGAATGTTAGTTGTATGACAGTTTTTTTTTAAGCATTCACAGCATTGATGGTTGTTTTAACAATGACCATGTTGCTGCATATAAGTGGGGGTTGGTTATTATTTTATCTCTATTTTGATTGTGTAGCAGTTTGTTGCTAAATGTAGCTGGGTGTCGTCTGGTGTTATTGCCAATTAAGAACGTACATCGGGTGCACCAATATGCAAATAGAACAAATGTGGCTGCCCTAATGCTAGGTATTGATCTTTCATGAAAAGCAGCCATTATGTAATTAATGATTGTACCCGGTTTTCTGTAGGTGTTACACATCATCTGTCATGTTTGGTTAAGTGCTACACAATGATAAATAAAGTGGTCCAATGTCTCTTCTGCTCGATGGCAGAGTCCACAGAAGGGGTCAATAGATATGTACATTCTTTTATGATAAAGAAAGTGAGTTGTTGGCAAGGCAATGAGATTGATTTTTATGATAAAATCAAAATATTTGGGCTCTAGAGCCCATTTTTTATATTCCTTGAGTAGTCTCTTGTTGTTAATTTCTAGCATAGGTTATATAACATTAGTATCTGCTTCTCTGTTTATTAAACCATAAATATCCCAGTATGAATACTTATGCAAATACTATTCTGGAATCTTGTCTGTGGTTTTGCATTGGTATATAATGTTAGTGAAAAAAGAACCTTTTGGAGGTGGTCTGTCTGTTGGAGTAACTTCTAGCAAGTGGTTAATTTTTGGGTATTTGGCAAGTATTGTGATTATTGAGTTCCTTAACTTCTGTAGATGAAAAATATTGATGTTGTGCAAGCCAAGTCCATTTTTTATTAGGGGTTGGCTAAGTGTTTTTGTGGAAATTGCTACTGTTTTTCTGGCCCAAAGTAGTTTATTATATATGGTTTTAATTTTTGAAATGAACACCTTTGAGAATGAAATAACCGGTACATAGTATGTTATTTTGGTTGTGATAAGCTGGTTAATTAATTGTACTTTGGAATATAGTGAAAGATATGTCTTGGACAAGGAGTTTACAATTTTTGTGGCTTCTTCTTTAAGTATATTTTGGATATGGCAACCAAGGAAAGAGTTTGGTTTTGATTTGTAAATTGATGTACATGATTTACCAGTGTATAGTGACCAGGCTGTGGTTTTTCTTGGATTAAATGTTAATTCATATTTTTGTGAATATTCTTGCAATATCTTTTGGAGTTGCGGTATTTGTTTTTTGATGTTAGGAATATGGTAACATCATCCATATATAGGCAATGCATGTAGTGTGCTGTTGTGTCTGGTATCTCGATCCCAGTAAATGCATTTTGTATGCTTTTAATAAGGGGATTGATGTAAAATATAAATAATAGTGAACTAAGAGGGGATCCCCTCTAGGATATAGATTTAGTGGGTGTGAAAGCTGGTGAGTTTCTTCCATTTAAAGTTATATGGATCTCTCTGTTCAGAAGCAGGTTTGCAATTATATGTAGGTGTGTTCTAGGAATTTCTGTGTCTTTTAGCATTTTCAGAAGTGTGTATATATTGACTGAGTCAAATGCAGCTTCTATGTCAAGCTGCATAACAATGGGTCCATATTTTTTCCACTGTTTTACTGTGGCTAGAATTGCTTTGAAGAATAAGGCTGCTTCTGTTGTTGAAGAGTTTTTCTTTGCTTATTGTGCTTCGGAGATAAGTGGCATTATATATGGTTCAATTTCATCTTTAATAATTTTCTCCATAATTTTGATCGGCAAAGGTCCCATAGATATTGGCCTGAGGTCTGTAATAGGTGGGATAATTGCTTTCTTTTTATTATAGGGTACTATGGCTATTGGATAGACACCCTCCATGGGTTGAATTTGTTGCACTAGATGGTTTGCTAACTGACACAAATATTCTGTTGTGAATTTACTTAGACGCTTTAATACAAACAATGGGACTCCAGGACTACCTGGGTGGCAAGCATTTCGAATAGTGTTCAGTTTTGTTGTGAATAGATCGTTTGTGAATGGGGGTTTTGTCTCTGGTGGGCCAAACAGATTATGTGGTATTTTATATGGTTGTTTTTCTTGTAATTTCTCCTTAAAATATTCAAAAAATTGGCATAATCATATTGTGTCCTGTATATGTTCCACTATTTGTATATAGTGCCATTGGCACTTTTACATCTGGTTGGTTCCCCAGCACCCATCTTATATAATCCCTTGTCCAAGTGTGTGGCCTGGTTAGGCCTACTTTGCTTTTCTTTATCTTCAGATAACTTTTGAGTTCATCACATGCTTTATTGTATGCATGTGTATATATACTGCTGGGTGCAGTGTGATGGGTTAATCATGATTATTATCTGGTGCAACTGATCTGACAGAAACAAAAGTCTTGATGGTGGGGGCTGTTTTTTGTTATATGGTTGATGTTAAAGGACAACATTCCCATAATTGCTAGATATTTCTGAACTGGGTTCAAAGTCATATCTTTGATTTTGTTTAGCATTATGTAGGTCTCAGAGAACAAAAATTCAGGGGTTGTTTCTGGGAGTAAAACTCTGATTGTTCTTGTAAGTGGAAAGGGTGATATTTGAATTTGGGCACAATCAATTGTGACTATTTGAGCTGAATGATTGGAAAAAGTTGAGGGAGTTAGTTTTATTTCAATAAGGTGGTGAAGCATTGGAGAATAAAAGCACAGATCAATAAGTGAAGAGAAGCGATTATTGTGGAAAGAGATAGCAGCATCTGGAAAAAAACCTTGACCACTCATTAGTGGTATGTTTATTCTGTGAAGCCAATGTTGGGTAAATTCCTGATATTTTAAACTGAAATCTACAATTAGCACGGTTGGGTTTGAAGTTGTAGCTAACCTTGAATTAATGTTTGCAATTATGGTATCTATTTTTTTTTTATCCTGTAAAGGCATATATACAAAAACTAGATTTATTGTTATGCTTTTTTGGTTGAAGGTTGCAATTAATAAGTTCATGTCAATGTGAATTATTTTGAACATTGTGAATGGGCAATTTCTAGAAATTATGAGTCTGGTGCCAGCTGTGGGAAAGGAAGAGTCTCTGGAGCATGCACAGAAACCTTCCATATTTAAATGTTTGGCTGGGTCAGTTTGTGATCCAGCATAAATTTTTGTCTCAAGTATACCTTGATCCAATGTTTTAACTTATTAATTTTTGAGGTTAAGTTCAAACCCCTGACATTGATTGCCACAATTTTTATCTTCATTATATGTTGTTTTTGGTTGAGATCTAAATATTAGGATTGATCTGTTGTTTCTTCCCATTCATTCTCATATTACATTTCCAGATCTTCATCTGTTTCCACTGTAGTTGTATTGTTGTAATCAGCAAGGCTAAGGTTGGATTCTGTTATTTTGAGTTTTTTGGGCCTTCTATTTTTCTTTGGTGAGCAGCCTGGTTTTCTTCTTTGTTAGCATTGGTGATTTGAGGTGATAGCTTCCATAATTTCCATTGTTGTGTTATTTTTAATATTGGGTGTTGTGTGAGTTTATTTGTTTTTTTATTATCTCTTTTTCATCAATATCTTTGGTAGGCTGAGTTAGATTGTGCACTGTTTTTTCCATTGAAGCCTCTTGAGGCTGTTGACTTTCTGTTTTTTATCAGTGGGGGTTTGAATTCTATTGGTTGTTTTTGTTGATAAATCCAGAATTTCAGGTGCTGGCAATGTGTGTGCAGTTTTTTTTATTATTCAATTGCTGTTGATCTGTGGATTTTTTATTAATTCTTTCTTGTTTATTAGTTGTTTTTGTTATCTGTTTTGTACTGTTTGATTCCTGTTGGTGAGCTTCTCTTGGTTGATCTTCAGAGCTCAGTTGGTTTTTCTGTTGGATTTTGGTGTTGCAATCGATTGCTAAGTGCCCGGTTTCACCGCACGCAAAACATCTCGGCCTTAATCCTTTTATGTGAATGGTCAGTATTGCATTTTGGTCAATTGTTTGTGTTGAAATATCCTCCAGGTTTACACTGTCATTCAGCTTTATTTTGAAATGAAAGTTGTTGCTGAAAACCGGGATGGGGGTGTCGAATAAGTAGATTTGTTTTATATAAAGTTTTGCCAAATGACTGTATTAATTTTTGAAAATCCTGAATGGTATATTCGAAGTAAGTGTTTTTAATTATTCCGTTACAATAGTTTTGCAAGCTTTGATTGACTATTATTAGCGCATAGCTTCCCAAAGTTTTAATTTAGTTTGAAATCTTGCACGCTGATGTTCATCAAAAAACTGAATTGCAACATATCGTGAGTTTGGATGCTCTCCAATACTAGAGACTGTATCCCACATTGCTGTTGCTGTCAGCTCTTCGTAAAGAAGCTCTCTGGGGAATTTATAAAGTGTTAAATTCCTATCGGTGACAGCTAACACTAGTAATCACGTTGAAAAAATTTTTTGGAATGTTGCGAATAATTTTTTTGGGATGGTGCTGTTGAAAATTAACATTTATTTCTTGCAGTTCATCTTGATTCCATATTGTTGGGTAGGGCTCTTCATTATTGTTGTCTATGAGGTTTAAATTATTTATGTCGTCTTGATTTACCTTCCTAAATCTTGCTGTCTGTGGTAATGTTGGACTTTTTTCGATGCTGTGAGGCTGCTGGTTTTTGTTATGTTCGCGTATGTTTTTGCTTTAGTTACAGTTTTCATTTTATCGCCGTTTGTTTGAGCGCAATTTACTTCGTTTGCTTCTTGATGTAATGCCATGCTTGTTTATGACGTTAGAATTTATTTTTGGTTATGAACGACCATATTACTTACTTTTTGCTAGAAAACAACTGTTCAGTAATCAGCCATCACTGTCTTTATCTATCACAGTTATATATCACAGTTTTTAAGTGTGAAAATGATTAGAATATGGAAAAAGAAAAGATTATTAATAAGACCTTTGTTCTTGATGACTTAGGCAT
This sequence comes from Epiperipatus broadwayi, assembly GCA_028023455.1. Lineage (NCBI taxonomy): Eukaryota > Metazoa > Onychophora > Udeonychophora > Euonychophora > Peripatidae > Epiperipatus > Epiperipatus broadwayi. Next base: position 142,091 of record JAQFVV010000182.1, on the reverse strand, counting down.
ACACACGCATGCGCATCTATCATCATCATCATTATTATTATTATCATTATTATTATTATCATTATTATTATTATCTTTCAAAAGTAACCTTTATTAGTAAAAGGATTACAAAAATTTTGGGTATACTTACCCATTGAGAATTACAAAGTGTTCAATGTGACAAACAAGGTAAAACAATTATTGATTATATAAAGTAAATATGCTTGATAACAATTTTCCATTAAAGAGTTGCTACAATGTTGATATTAATGTGTATCTGAACATAAGTATATACATGGCCCAGCTACTGAGAAGCCATCCATCACCCAATGATCCCACACCTGGGGCCCCAATGCGAAGACCCAAATGCTTCAGCTGAATAGGTGGACAAGTCCAGCATTGCGCCAACCACCACAACAGGCAGCGAGGTCCAAGGCTCAAGTCCATTGAATAATAAATTCTTGACCTGCAGCTGAGCCATGTCAAGACCATTCCAGATGCCTCTGTCTCCCAATCAACAGTCCAAATGTGCAGGGACCACATTCGGTCTAACTGCTGAGAATTGGAAAGCCAATTAAGAAAAACTAACACATAGTGAGCACAGATTTGCACTGCCTAAAACCAACCTATCAAGGGGGCACAGCAGCCAACCAAAGCAGGAATGGTGCTGAGACTTTGACCACGTACCCTCCCAGCAGGTTTTCCAGGTAGTGGCAATAATTGTCAACAGCCTGCACCAAAGAACCAGCCTCCTAACGACCACCACCACCCCTGAGGAAGCAAAGAGGAGTGCAGACCCATGCCCGGAAAATTATTGCAGCAAAGCCTCCATCAAAGTTATAAAATTTGGAGGTGGCCCAAATCATACCAACCACCTTACAAACTCTCTAATTTTAAAGTTAACCAAAGAAAAAAAAAATGATTAGCTAAAATCAACACTGCCATAATAAACAAGCATCAGGCGGTTGAAACAGCCTCCAAAGTCTGCTTCATTGTTGTTAACTCTTGATATGTGTCATATATTCTAAATACTAGTTCAACTCATCCGACTGCAAGGTTCTTCAGGGATTATGATCTAGCTTATTTATTTCCATTTGGTTATTCCAATTATGAACAGAGTGATTAGCATTGTAGGATTCTTGCTTATTGTTTGGTTGTACAGTAGAGCTGAATGGCAACCAACCTGTTATAGTAACTAGTTTCTGTAACCATGTTGTGGACTTGATTGTAGTAGGATTCCAACTGGGACTCTTGTATTGATCCTATTTGAATTCTGCTTATCTTAATTGAAATCTAGGTCTTGATTAGTAATCAAGGTTTCAATTGTGTAGTGTAAAAGTTTGTAATCTTTGGATTATTCCTAATCATTGTTGGATTAAAGGAGCTGAGCGAATTGCAGCTTCAATATCTTTGTTTGAGTCTATACCATCATTTGAACTTGTTTTTATCTTTAAATCATTGTTTTTTGGCTCAGAAAACACTTCGTTCTAATTCTGTGTCAATTTGAAAGTTTTCTATTCTTTTTGTGGTGGCCCAATCACACTGGAAGTGGCCCAGTAACTTTGATCTAATCATCAGAAAAAATTAACTCTTGTGCAGTGAGATGGCTTAAAACATAATCTATAATGTTTGATTCTAAAATTGAGATCAAATTCATATTTAAAATAATTTCCCCCTCCTGCATTGTTTTACCGCATTCAGCTACGATGATATGGTAACTTTTTTCTTATGAACGAATTAACACTGAGATTTCTTTTTTTTTAATTTCCATAGGTTTACGATTACTTTTGTGTCTAGTTTGTTTCTTGGTCTATTTCCTGTTTTTCCTGATTTGTTTGCAGACGTAGAATCTTGCTATATCTGATGCTATTGTGAAATTCTTGAGACTATCTTTATTAAGCTTTTTCTTTTTTCCAACGTTTTCAATAAAGCTTAGGATTTCTAGTAACTTTTTATTTATTTATTTGGTTTCATTTTAAAATCTTTTTCCTTAGTTTTATTCTTGCTCAAATGATGATGATTATTATTATTATTATTATTGCTTCCTAATTATCAGCATGGATTTATACCAGGAAAGTCAATAACTACAAATTTAATCACAATAAATGACATAATTGCACAAAATTTTGATCAACAAAAACAACTAGATGTTATATATGTGGATTTAAGTAAAGCCTTTGATAGAGTGAGTCATGAGGATTTGTTATTAAAGTTAGCTGCATATGGATTATCTAAAAATTTGATTGAATTTTTTAAATCTTATTTATTGAGTAGGCCTCATTATATTTTCTATAATAATGAATGGTCAAATTGTATATATCCTATTTGTGGAGTGCCACAAGATAGTGTATTAAGTCCTTATTTATTTGCAATAATGACTTCAAATTTGCATTGTTTTATAAATAATAAGAATATTCTTTGTTATGCTGATGATATAAAACTATTTAAGACAATTTATAGTTCATCAGATCATTTGAAGTTGCAAAATATGTTACAATATCTATACAAATGGTGTATTAAAAATGGTATGATTATAAATGCTAGCAAATGTAAAATTGTAACATTTACTAGAAAATCTGGTAAAAGTTTATATACTTACACATTAAATAATATGTATATTCCTCGAGATATTAGTCATAAAGATTTAGGAATAATTTTCTCTGCTAATGGATCATTTACAGAGCATGTTTCATATATTGTAATAAAAGCACATAAAGTATTAGGTCCTATTTTGAGGATAATTAATAATTTTGAATTAAATACTATATTCATGTTATTTAAAATATTAGTGCTTCCAGTACTTCATTATGGATCTGTTATATGGAATGCAGACATAATTTCACATATTAATATGATTCAAAGTGTTGAACATAAATTTTGAAAATTAATACTGCTTAAAAATAAATCAGGAAATTTAAGTAATAAGTTATTTAATCATAGACTTATTGCTGACATGATAATATTAGAAAAGATAGTGAAAGGAGAAATAGTTGGAGACAAAAATGCAATATAGAATCCCCAAGCTGAATAGTAAAAATATTGAACTATTTTATATATCTCATTTTCATTCAAATTGTTTGAAAAGATCTACACTGATTTGATTACCAGATTTTTATAATAAATATTTTTAAAGCATTGATATTTTTAATTTATCAACGAATAGCTTTAAAAAAGCAATTCAACAGTTATTGAGCTGTAATAGCAATCAAATGTAAACTTTTTTGGTCTTTGTTTGTACTGTATGTTTACATATTAATAAACATTGAATTATTATTATTATTATTATTATTATTATTATTATTATTATTATTATTATTATTATTATTATTATTATTATTATTATTATTATTATTATTATTATTATTATTATTATTATTATTATTATTATTATTATTATTATTATTACTGCTACTGCTACTATTATTATTTTATATATATATATATGTTTAATTTTTTTTTTTTAAAATTATATTTATTTTAGCTTTCTCTCTTCCAGATATTTGAACAAGGGAAACTGAAGTCATAAAGATCCATTAGCTATTATTATTATTTGACACATTTATGTTTCTCTGAAAATTGGCTCATAATTTTGATGCATATTTAGGTATATGTGTGAATGAGACATTAAATTTGATTATCTTGTATTTTATATATTTATCTAGTAATCATATTTATTAATTGAAAATTTTATAGTATGATTTGATGGGTTATGAAATTAATTCTACTTTATAAAAATTGTAAATAATAGGTGGTCTTTCATTTGTAGCATTTATTTTAAAAGTATAGCATTGTTAGGGAAAATTTCCTTATTGTATTATGAAATAGTATATAAATATATATTTGGAATTTAAGCCAATAATAAACAATGAATTATTGCAAAGAATTGTTACCACCATATGAAGTTTCTTCAAGATAGAATGTAGTTATTGAACTAGTTGTTATTTATATATTTAATAACACATTGCATGCTTATATATTTCATAAAATAAAGACTAAGGTAGTCTTTCTTTAATAAACTTGAAAAACATATTGTATTTTTTATTATAATTTAGTTATTAGTTTAAACAATTATGTGTCTAGATTAAAATAAAGACAATCTTATTTATTAGATTTATAAAATAAATCTATACTTATCTCAATACCTTATATTGTTGCATACAAATACATACACACAAAATATATTTTCTTATAATAAATTATTTTCCTAGAAAAATAAACTGGAGAGAATTTTGTTTAATTAAGTACATTTCCCCTTGTAACATAAATACTAAAATATTTTAATTTTATGTAGTTGTAAAAATTAATTTAAAATTTTATCCATTAAACTCAACTTTGTATCTTTTCTAACTTAATTAAGATTATACTTATTTATTAAATATATATTTTGTCACACACACCATCATATATTTTGAAGCCTGAGATATATTCTATTTACATATCAATTATTTATCAAGATCAGATGGAAAAGTATTTATTTAGCTATGGCATCCAAATGGCATTAAGAATCCATTAAACATGCACACATACTAAAAAATATTTACATAAGATATGAGATATATTAAGATTTACTTCCTATTATTATTATTATAAGCTAAATTTGAATTCAGTTCTTGTAAACCTAAACAAATATTTATTCAATTAAATGTAGTTTGGATGCATTAAAATAGACCCTTTTCCTCTATGCTGCATCAATGACTGTAGTCACCAAATATACATGTACTCCACTACTTTATAGTTTCAAGCATCTTACGTTCATATTAATTGACTATTACTACATATATAATACAAATAAAATGTCCATTAATTAAAAAATTATTGTAATAACAATAAAAATAATAAATATAATGGTAATAAACTATTATAAACAGTCTTTTAATCCACAGAAATACTTTCGGTTAATTCCTTAACCTGCCTCAACTGCCGTTAAATTCAAATAACAAAATGGAAGCAATAATCATTAATTCAAACCCCATGAATCCAAAATTTTAATGTTAGCAGTTTTTTTATTAATTAAATTCATTTTATTCCTATTTATTAAAATTACCTCCTTAATTTTTCTTTTATTATGGTTTCTCTCTTCACGAAGAATCTTCACACTTTTAATATCAAACTTAAATTTATATTTACACAACTTTTCATGATCCAGGAAAACTGGAGCAGTCATTAAATCATTATTTTTATTTTTCATAGGCTTATATAACAAATCATGCTCCTTTAATCTTTTTTCAATATTGCACTTCAATTCACCTATATATGATAACATACATCTACAAAAAATTTGATACACAACATTACTTTTCTGCTTGACAGGTATGACATTTTTAGAATTATTCACTAATTTATTAACATTATTTGGAACACAAAGTGAAACATTAAACACATTATTATATATATCCTTAAAAAAAATTTATTTGAGCATTTGAAATGAATAGAATAGACATTCATTTTTTACTATCAATCTTCAACTCCTTTAAACCATTATAACTCTTTTTAAATAGACATAAAGTATTATTAATCTGTTCCATCTTATAACCAACTTCAAATAATTCCTTGGCAAATATCTCAATATTTTTAATTTATCAGACTGGTAATGCCATAATTTTCATTACACAACAAAAAAGATCTAAAATTTGCCATCTTATGCATAATTGGTACTTTTGATTTACAATTTATATATCCCCTTTTTTGCAATGGTTTGATTATTAATTTATAACTTAACATACTATTATCTCTTGTAATAATTAAATCCAAATACTTAACACTTTTATCCTATTCCTTTTCAATAGTGTCCATTTTCAAGCCATTCAAATTATTTAATTCCTCTACAAGCAACTTTATAGTATTGGTATTTCGATAAACAAAAATAGCATCCACATACCTTTTGTAAAGATGTTTGTATGCAGAAATACCAATACTATAAATTTGCTTGTGGCAGAGTTAAATAATTTGAATGGCTTGAAATGGACTATTGAAAAGAAACATGACAAAAGTATTAAGTATTTGGATTTAATTATTACAGAAGATAATAATATATTAAATTATAAATTAATAATCAAACCATTGCAAAAAAGGGGATATATATATAATGTGAATCAAAAGTACCAATTATGCATAAGATGGCAAGTTTTCAATCTTTTTTGTTTCGTAATGAAAAATTAAATCATTATCAGTGTCATAAATTAAAAAATATTGAGATATTTTCCAAAGAGTTGCTTGAAGTTGGTTATAAGATGGAACAGATTAACAATACTTTATGTCAGTATAAAAAGAGTTATAATGGTTTAAAAGAGTTGAAGATTGATAGCAAAAAAAGAATATCTAGTCCATTTATTTCAAATACTCATATGAAATTTTTTAAGAATATATATAAGAATGTGTTTAATGTTACATTCTGTGTTCCAAATAATGTTAATAAATTAGTCAATAATTCTAAAAATGTCATATCTGTCAAGCAGAAAAATAATGTTGTGCATCAAATTTTTTGTGGATGTTTGTTATCATATATAGGTGAATTGAGGTGCAGTATTGAAAAAAGATTAAAGGAGCATAAATTGTTATATAAGAATGTGAAAAGGAAAAATAATAATGATTTAATGACTGCTTCAGTTTTCTTGGATCATGAAAGGGCATGCAAATATAAATTTTAGTTTGATATTAAAAATGTGAAGATTATTCATGAAGAAACTATAATAAAAGAAAAATTAAGGAGGCAATTTTAATAAACAGGAATAAAATGAATTTAATTAATAGACAAGCTGCTCACATTAAAATTGTGGGATTCATGGGATTTGAGTTGATGACATTTGCTTTCATTTTGTTATTGGAATTTAATGGCAGTTAAGGCAGGTTAAGGAATTAATTGAAAGTACTTCTGCAGATTGAAAGACTGGTTATAATAGTTTATTACTGTTATATATATATATATATATAAATGTAATCTTTGACAAATATAATGGCCAATTGTTCTATAAGCATATAAAATGATATAGTTTACTTTAAAATGCATGTTACAACATGTCTACATTGTATGCTATAAATAATTTCCTGACTTTGGAATACTTTTTATTGCAAATTCTTAAATACTAGTATTCCAAAGAACACAAAAATCTCTTAACTAACATATAAACACTAACAGCAGTTTAAAAAGCATTGCAAATTATCAGATGAGTTTGTTCTTTATGTCTACAAGGGAGGACCTGGAATCATTCTCTGGTTTGTGCACCTGTTGCAGTATATGATTCTGCTGATACCCACTCTTGTAGGAACCCTTCTGCATCAATTGCCCAAATGACATTACCATATGAAATCATAGAACCATGTAGCACATTTTTTTGTAAAATGTGTATCACATATTTGCCAATTTTTATAATGACTTAAAAGTTAAAACAATGTGAAATTCTGTTTTCATTTGCAGAACAGATGTAATGCATGATTACAAGCATGCTGATCTCATAAAAACAAGTTTATGAGTGGTTTAATTGAAATGTTAAATTCATTAATGTCTTTAAAACACATCGCAAGTGAAGTCTAAAGTCAAAACAACATTGATTTTTTTTATGCAAATGGCATTTTTCTTTCAGATTTAATTAATAATGGTCAGGCATTTTATCTGCAAATTCTGAAACATTTATGTGGTTTAATAAAATGTAAACAACCAGTTTTGTGATAAAGAAAAGAGTGCAAGGTTCGCCCCAACAAAAAATCATTTCCCAAAGTCTTGAGTGTGAAATACTTTTTAATTAAATTCTGCATGGCCCATCTTATCTATTAACCATATACACTTGATCTTGCTTTGTGCAATTTTTTAAAAATCTCTCGAATGAAAAAATGGCTTTTTTTTTTTTTGCTGATTTAGAAATAGTGGGAGGAAAATGATGGAGGCATTAAAAGGTATCATTTTGCAAGTGTTTCTGGACTACTTTGAAAAATAAAAAAAACACATTTAGATTGGTGAAATGCATCAAATGGATAGTAATTTGAAAGTGATTAAATTTGTAACATTTTAAAATAAATAAACACTTTTTTATTATAAAATTCTGGTTACTTATGGATAATCCTCATATACTAACAACAATAATAATTCAATTTGTTAAATCACTCAACTTTAAACAACAGAAGAATACATTTTAAAAAACAAACAAACACATAATGAGTTTTGTTTTTAAAAAAAGAAAATCAAATGCTCATGTTATCATTGAAGAAGTATGCTAAAAGCAATTTAAAAAACAAAACATTAATGACTAAAAATGAGCCTAAATTTTATTAAATAAATGATAATAATAAAAACTATGTAAATATTACTTAAATATTAGGATATATCTTTAGGGGGGGAGAAAATGAAAAAAGAAGTCAATAAGAGATAGAATGTGTCTTTATATAATTTTGACTTTTCTGCCTTGAAAAAAAAAAATCTAAAAAAAAAAAAATAAGTAAAAGATTTTTATATAAAATCAAAAAAAGTATTTGAACTACCATAACTGAAATTTACAAAGAGCAGTCCACTTTACTTTGCAAAGTGCCTGTGACTCAGTCAATTAGAAAAACATCAAAAATTAACTCAGAAAATCAAAGAATTGATTGAGAAAAAATCATGCCAGATGTTTATGGAAGTATAGTCTATTTGGGTTTCATGTAATTGAAGATCCTGATTGAGAACCACTGGTATATATATATATTTTAATATTTGCAACTGTATATTTGAAAAGACCGTGGTCTAAGAAGTGGGGGGCGGCGTATTATTTATGTATAATAATACAATATTAAGATATATTTAAACTTTATTAGTCCACATTTAAGACTTTTTGATAAAGGACATTTTTGCTCATAGGATTTGCTTTAGACTGATAATTTATTTATACATTATAATCTACATTTACCCCATATTTATTCTTCTTGGAATATATTTCTATGAAATACAACATAATAACTGTTTTTAGAATAAATCCATCCAAAGTTAAAAATTAAATGTCATTTAATTCCGCTTCTTAACGATTTATTACTTTTAATCTAACAAATCAAAAGGATTGAATTTCGTGTTTAACAAAAATGGCATTTCAAATATATTGATAGTGAAATTTTAAAACTTGTAATTTAAATAACAAAATTCTGTCAACAGTTTTAATAAAAATTCTTTGTAATTTTACCCGAATAAGCTACGTTCTAGGAAGCTATTAACATTTATTAAAAATACAAATAAACGGTTTAATGGGAAATAAAAACATTTTAAACATTTTTGATTCAAGTTTTCTTTGAGTTCTTCTATTAATGTTATACATATCGGTTTCCCTCTAGTTTTTTGTTTAATACTATTTTGAATATTATTTAATGATCATCAAACAGGAAAAAAAAATTATTTGCTGAAATACTAAACAAAAATGATTTTCTATAATGGAAATTATATATTCAAATATTTTACATTAAGAAAATATTTAAAATTGATTATTTTTATTTTTTGACATCTCAATAATTTTTCATGCTAACTATATTAAAACAGAATAAAATGAACTTTCACTTACTTATATATATGTATCATAATTTGTTGGTTTTTTTTTCTTTATCTCATGTAGTAATGTTTTAAAATTTAGATAACTTGAATTAATGGTAGTATGTTATGCATGTTTATAATTAGTACAGTAATAAACTAATAAATGTTTGAACATTTACTAAACAGAAAAGGCTTTCATTGGTTTAAATATCTTTATTCTAGCTTAGTGCTTTTGATACTTCCAATATCATAATCATAGCTTTATGAATTAATTTAGTTAAAATCTAATTTTTTTTTGTTTGTCGGATTTACATAAAATTGAATTTGTTTTTATATATATTCAAATCTATGTAAAAAATGTTAGAGAGGCCATTTTTGGATAGAGGGATGGTAGCTTTTTTATTTAATTTAACATGTAGTTATCTTTGGCTATAGTCCATGCCTCTCCAACCTTTCTCTTTCTGTCATCTCTCTCAGTGTGTACAATGTCTTCTTTAGAGAGATTGAATTTGTGGTCTGATTGTAGCTCATGCTCTAAAAAAATCGATGAGTATTTACTGCTTCTTTTTGCCCTATTGCATAAATAGTTGTGTTGGGCCAGTCTTGTGGACAGGCTGACCCTAGTTTCCATGTTTTTTACTATATAAAAGGAAATTAACTTTCATGGTTTCATAATTATTCCATTTAATCAACATAATAACATGAAAGGCTGAAACCTTTGACAGAAGTGCCTTAAAATTCTTATGTGGCAGTCAATCAGATGTAATAATGACTGCATGTTGAATTTTCAATTCAAGAACACAAGCCAGAACATGAGAAAAAGATGGGACTCTACGTTCCTCTATACTTAAATTTATATATAAATAAGTCAGACTCAAGTATTCTGAACTAAGAGCATAAAGCTTAAAAGATCTTCACATTTAATTCACTAAATATTATATATAAATAAACAATGCGAAATCTTTCGATTTACAATAAAGCAATTTTCAAATCTAGTAAAATGATAGTAACCAATGTTTTGAGCTTGAAACCCATGTACTAGGTTTAAACTTCTTGACTGAAGTCCATATAGAATTCTAGTGTTATAATATATATATATAATTATAGGGGATTTGAATCCAGACATTCAAGCTCCCTTCAGCCATCCAATCTATCTCATACAACCGATATACATGACCACACACATGTAATATATATATTCATACAACCGATATACATGACCACACACATGTAATATATATATTCATACAACCGATATACATGACCACACACATGTAATATATATATATAAAGAATAGCTTAAATTTATTCTGAACCATATTGAACATTATATAATATGCTTCCATATAGAATCCTTAATAAATTGCTATTCCCCCTTGCCCCCATAGTTTAGTACAAATATAAAAATGCAGAATCAAAAGCTATAAACACTTCTTAGTAATTTTTTTATGTTCAACCTCTTATTTGACTCATGAGTAACTGACATAATATTGATACAAAAACAGTTCTATACTGTATTAATATAATTATATGAATTTGCTCTCACTATTTTGTTCATTTCTATATAAACTTAAAATTTTCATTTCTTTGGCACATCTAAATGATTTGATTGATTACAGATATTTATTAGATGAATTAACAATTTATTAAATATATATTCTCACAATGACAATTTTCCACTTGAATAAAAATTTTAACATGAATATAAGTTACTACCATTCATTGTAAGATATAAATATTAAATCATTGATACACTCAATGCCCCATATACACATAATAGATTATCAAATCATTCAAAGTCAAAAATAAAATTAATTATTAAGATAGGTAAATAGAAAAGTCTACCTATTAGTTCTGACTGGACATTCAGATGTTTCGCATCTCCTGTTCAATGAGAATTTCCTGTGAAATGTATGCAAGATAGATTGCTCTGGGAAATTTTATACTAAATGATATTTCAAACATTATAGTAAACTTTGAAAAAATGCATTGTAAATCTGAAAGATTTTATTGGTTGTATTTATCAGGCACATTAATCAATTTTTTTTACATAGGTACACACTCACATATATATACTTAATGTTCTATTTTTACCCAGTAGATGTTTTAATGTGAATATAAATTATTTCCATGGAATATGAAATATGAATATTGAAGCCTTGATAGAATGAATGCTATAAATCTATACAATCATTTGTTAAAATTTTAAACTCCAAATTTATATTAGTTGTAATTAAGATATATAAATAAAATACACCGATTATCATTCCTGTGTGGATATTCAGGTATTTCAAGTCTCTAGCTCAAATGGAGTTTCCTGTGAAATGCATGCATAATGAGAAATTGAGCTGGGAAATTTTACAATGAGAGTTGAAGATTTACAACCAACTTTCAAGAAATGCATAACAAATTTAAGAGATTCAATTAGATTCAGTAAAAATATATAACTTTAGAACATAAAACAGAAATTATTGCTTATTCAGTAGTATTTAATTCTGTATTAGACTTTATTGTTAGCTTTCTAAATCCTAAAGATTAGAATCATTTATGATGTAAGAATTAAATTAAATCAACATAAATATTTTCAAGTAGAACTATTAAACAAATATCAGCTTCTTTTGTTTATATTACTTTTTTCGTGTTATTTTATACTGAGAATGCCAAAGATAGTGTTATATATATATATAACACAGAGTCCAGCAATCAATTAAATCATTAATAAATTTAGTATAGTTCTGCTTGCCTGAATTATATATAAAAAACCAAACTTTCAGTGATTCTTAAAGTATTAAATAATACCTAATGATATGATTAAAAATTATGCATCTTAAATTTTTATAATTTAGTCTGCTTCTGAAGACAGTATAAATTTCTAAAGAATAAGGAATCTTTCAGTGCATATCTAAAATTATCATTATTTTCATTCATTATTAGTCTACTGTGAATATGGATCTCTGTATATTTCTTCAATTAATTAGTTTAACTCAACTATCTATATTTCATGTGAGTTGTTCATGTAACTTCTATAATCTCTTGTGATCCAGTTTAAAACTTTGACAAATTATTAAAAAGAGATTTATTGATACCCTAAAAAGAAACTTCGCATTTGTAATGCTAGATAAATGGGATCTTTTTCACTTCAAATACAGCTTACAAGATGTTCAGGTCATTACATTTTATATTCTTTAAGCATTCACATTTCAGTTTTAGAAAAAAAATCAATATTTTACCAAGTATTACATTTTACAATTCATAGATGTTATGACTTAGATTACAATTCACATTTTATCAAAAGAATAAAAAAGATTTAAACATTTATGCTTCTATTGTTCGTAATGATTTCTACTTTAAGTATGATTTTAACTTTCAATCTATTCTATGAGGTTAATTATGTAAATCTATAGTAGATCAATAACTTATATATAACAATTAGTAAGCTAAATAATTATATTGTTAAATTACTTACATCATGTGACATTTAAGCACTCTAAGGCAAAATTAGCATTTAACAATATCATTTAAATAATTTGAATTGGATTTTGTACCAATCATTTATATATCCTTCCTTCAATCTTTTAAAAAAAATCATAAATTTTCAAATTTAATTTTATTAACTACAATAGTCATGTAAATTTCATAACTATTATGATTTGTTAATGACAAAAAACATTTTAATTTTACAGTAAATTATTTTGCCTTTTACATACAGGGTCACCACATGGGTAAGAGGTACCATTGTGCAAGCTAAAATTCAGCACTCCTAGGACCATGAACAGAGCTGGCTTAAGGACAGCATAATAGCTAAAGGTCTCACATTTATCAAGGCCCAGACCCACATAATCTATGTTCTTTGTGATAATTAAAAAATGCTTTATCACATGTTAAATGAAACTACATTTTCTTTGTTTTTTTTTGTTTTTCTTGCCAAACCTCTGTAATTTGTAGGCCCTATAATAAATATTATATGTAAAGTAATGCAATTATAGAAACATTGATTAAGTGATAATGCAGATATTTCAGTTATATTGTATACTTAAATGTTTTACAATGTTCTGGTCATATTAATATAAAATCAGTATAGGTCAAGAATGATTCTCTTCATTAGCATTTTTATGCATTGAATCAGAATTTGCAATAATAATAATAATAATTAAGTCAGTGTTATTAATAGATTTACAATAAAACATTGAAGAAATTAAAACCCATTTTTTGCATTTTATTTTTTAAAATATTGATTAAAAATTATATTATAATAAATAAGTAATTATTTATACATTACAAGTACCAATTAATGCAATCTTCATATATCTATATTTGTAAGTAAAATAATTTTTTAAATATCTAAATGTCTCTTATGTAAAAAAGACTCCCTTTTCCTTACCCATGAAAACTAATTAATTAAAACAAATTCTCTGTAACTCCATAGCAATTTTTACTTCTTTTCATTTACTATGGAATTCTATAATAAGCATTTATTGGCTTACAAATCAAAAAATAATTTATTTAAACTTTAAATAATAAAAAGCTGAGCAATGCTTTCAATCTAGAATGTCATATTCATAGAACTGTTTGAATGATCTTCCAGATTGAAAGTATTGTTCAACTATTTATTATTTGAAGTTTAAATAAATTAATATTTTCTTTGGAAGTGAATAAATGCCTGTCATAGAATAAAATAAATTCTCTATAATTTTGTTCAACAAAAGGTACAGTAGAATATTAAAAAATTATAATTATTTACACTTTTATCTTTTTATTTAGATATTACCTCTTCTGACTTTGGTGGCTGCAGTGCAATAAATAATGATCAACCTTAACTATATCAATTCTAATCAACATATTAATTAATTAAAAATAATTCATTTTTTACTTTGTTTCATTCAGAATCTCTCATACATAACTTATGTTTTCTATTAACAAAGTTAGCTTCTCAAACATTTGTTCAATAATAAAATATTTTCACTACTTCATGATTTAATGTTTTGTATGCTTATTATTTCAATGTAAAAACTTAGTCATATTATTTAGTCAAGTATCTTTACTTAAGGAAAGAAAGGTTCACACTTACATTGTTTTTTTGATAAATTTTTAGAAGCTATTATACCACATGGTTTTTTGAATCTAATGTCCCAATTCCTCACTGAAGAGACCCATAGGTCGAAATCGGTCTGGGGATGGGGACAATCCAAGATAAAAATGATTTGAATGCCTTCTCTTGTAGTAGCATTTATCATAAATGAAAAAAAAAAGCTTGTTTAGAGCTAATTAGCATGCTCTTAATTTTACATATTTGTAAGTGCAAGCTATATGTAAGTCATATGACATGTGACTTTTTATTATTACTATTATTATTTTGCTGTTGGGGCTTTGGCTAAATTAAATGGCTAAGCCTACTAATATATGGAGTATCTGAATGAAGTTCAGGCCCATATAATTTTTTCAGTTGGAGAACTGACTTTAAAGACATGTAGATGTCTAAAAGTTTCAGATCTTCTAACTATTAACTTTTAGATAAATGCTTTGCTTGAGTTAATTTGTTGAATCTAATGTCCCAACTCCTCACTGAAGAGACCCATAGGTTGAAACCGGTCTGGGGATGGGGACATTCAGAGATAAAAATGATTTGAATGCCTTCTCTTGTAGTAGCATTTATCATAAATAAAAAAAGCTTGTTTAGAGCTAATTAGCATGCTCTTAATTTTACATACTTTCTTTGTTTATTGATAAAATATAATAACTAAAAAAAAATCAAACAACTGGTTTCTTCCATTACAATAGACAAAGAATTTTGTAAGAACAAGTGATGTATGGTTGTGTCAGTCAACAGAGGGGCATTAAATGCTATTGTTTTAATAAAATGTGCACAATCATCATGTATTTGGGTAATATTATGAAACAATTATACATTTTAGCTAAATAACAAATTCCATGATACTCCAAATCCAATAAAAAACAGATTACCAAAACATGTAAAAAAATTATAACAGTTTAAAAAAATGATATTAGTAGTAACAAGAAAAATAATAATAATAATAATAGTATTAACAAAGTATAAGACTGCACCAGAATCAAATCCCAAACCCCACATTCCAGGTCCTGATAATCTAACCTGACAGCCACACAGAACATATAATAGAAAAGTTTATAAAATATGATTGATAAATCAAATTACCTATTCTGCTTAATTGTTATGAAGTAATCTGCTTTAAATAAATTATTAAAATAATGTGCCATTTTTATATAAATTAGAATGTTTGAATAAAAGTAATTCAAAAATTAAACTTTTTTATTTACATATAAATTTTATTAATTATCACAGAAAAATGGTGCCAGTCTGTTAACAATAGTGAACAATATATTTTGACCAATTACCACAAAAACTAAGTAAAAAATTAATCCTCTTATATTTAAATAAAGAATATTTGCATTCAGAACACGTTTCTAACAATAGAGTGACTCATAAATTGAAGCATTTTCATTTATCATTGCAATTTGCCACTCACATTGATGAGGTTCTTTTGTGCCCTGCCTAATCTGCATACTTATATGTGACAGCCCTGTCAAATAAAACATTTAACTTCTCATACTGATCTTCTTGTCTGAATATCATAAAAAAATTTCCAACATAGTTAGCCCCATTGCAATCACTATGAAAATGTAGTATTTTATATTCACCATATTACAACTATGAATTACCAAATATATATTGTTTAAATGCCCCCAAAACTAAGACAATAGGAGTTCAACATTGACTTAGATTTAAGTATATCCATCCATAAATATTATCTTTCAATTTATTACTGAAATCTTTTTAGTAACTATATTCCATTTCTGTATTGTTTTTGTTACTGCCTTAATGTGTATAATTTTACAATTAATTATTAAATAAAGTTAATTTATAAATAATATATTCAGTGTTTATTTTATTTCAAACATTAAAGTTTACAAATGATCTAAAATCATTAAATCTAAAAATATCACGAAGTGTTTTCTTTATGTAGTATTATCTTCTTCATAACTATATTACTCTATTTTTTGTTAGTTTCTTTTCTTAATCTTTTAGCATGCTTATATTTTAATTTGTGTCATAGATATGTATATATCTGTTTAAAATAAAATATATATGTATGTAGAAATAATGATACTTCATTACCTTTATATGTAATAAATTGTGACCAATATGCACTGGCATACAAATTAATTTTTAAATATAGATAATTATTTTAACAAAATGTATTTTTGGTACAATGAATTACAATCATGACATTCCCTTGCTGTTATCATGTACTACTTTGAAAATACATTTAGCTAAAATAATATTTATATTAAACAATTAATTAATTTATTACAACACTTGTACATGATTTTTATTATACACACATAAATATATAGTTTGGTATTATCCATGAATTTTAAGCATCATGTGAGAGCTTGGAACCATTAAGTTATAAATATGGGGGACTTACCATACACATAAAGATATGCCTTCATGTGTAAATATATGTTTTGTTTTATTAGTCTGTAGCAATTAACTACCAGTAAACTCTTCTGATTCTCATTAAACTGATTTAGTAATTTTTATTTTAGCATAAATCTTTTGTAAGGCTATAAAAAGTCAGTCTATATTGAAATCTACCTGTTTCTAATTAACTGAATTTTAATTTCAAAAGACTTTATTGAACTATAAGTTTATAAAACAGTACTTAGTACCACATGCACAGGATAGAGTAAGAAATGAGATTTTAAACAAAGGAAGATATATAATTTGCATTATATATTCTGTACCTTTATTCCATACTAGAGATGGGAAAAATTACAAATCTATATTAACAGAAAAAATAAATACAATTTTGAAAGCTTAACATTTTCTGACTGCTGCATAGGATTTACATCTTTCTATGTACATCATTGCATTAATGTGGTTTTTGCATTTAATTATCATTTTATAATAGTGAGTCATGTCATAAATCCAAGCAAAGTCACATTAGTGACCATGTGTCTGAATAAATGTTAGTGTTGGTGAAATTTTTTCATCCCTTATGCATATAATGTCCATTTTGTTCTTAAATGTATTAAGGTGTCTTCTTGTGTTTGAACAGTGTACATCTGGTATGCCATAATGAGGATAGTATAAATGTGCTGGCTTGAATGTGTGCATAAACACCTTTTTTAAATGAATTGATAAATGTATGTATGTTGAAATCTTTATTTTTAAATATTTTGGGAATATCGCACCGGGTATTATTAAGCATGGGGCACGCGACTAGAAAATGTGATTGTGTTTCTGATTCTCTCTGACATAGTTCGCATACGTTTTCAATTTTATATGAAATAAATTGACAAAAAAATTAGCGAATGAGTTCAAACTCAATTGCAAAGAAATAATTTACAAAAATTTATAAAGAATCTCATCATTTTTACAATATGTTTTTTTGTTTGTTATATTATTATTAAAATAATAGCTATTATTTTAAAATAATAACTTTTCGAAAAACTCATTTCACTAATCTAGTGATTAAACATAATAAAAAATAACTCATAGGTATTATAAAACTAAAAATATTACTGTTTAGAAATTTATTTAATATTTTAATTCTGTCATAAGCTAAATGTCTGCAAAGAAAATGAAATGTATAATGGAAAGGTCATTATTTTAAATAAATAACAGATATGTTTTATATCTATTTTTAATTTCATATATATAGTGAAACCTTTATCCACCATTTTCAGATGTTTTATCTTTCATGATCTAGGAAGAAACATCATATAAAGTTATGTTTTCCCCACATCCATCAATACCCAAATTCTGATTTTATTACAATGATTGTTGACAAATCACAGCTTTGATGCATGCACAGCAATTTTTTTTTTAAAAAAAACTATGTGAAGACTTGAAAACATTGTTATCAAAAGTAATATTTCTGTCATGATCATTCATTTTAGAGTTTTAATTCATTGGAAGTATTTCTATTTGTACTTATATATAGCGGTTTTATCTATTATCCTGATTTCATTAAGTTTTATTAAGTGCAGCATTTATTTTATTAAATAAAAGAAGTTGTGATAAATTTTGTGAAGTGCTGATGAAACTAAAAGCTTTCCAGGAATAGCTAGATTACATTTCACTTGATCTCAGCAGGTACTGACTATCACAGAAACTCACACTTTAAATTGAGGCATGAAGTTTACTTAAAACAAATATCAAAGCTTTTTTTGTCAAACTAATGTTTTAATAAAGTACATAAAATGTTGAGCCATGATTTTTAAGATTTTGTAACTTTTATTACATGTAAAACTAAAATTGTTATCAAGATGTAAAAAATCTCCAAATATCTAATCATTATACTTTGCATTAAATCTGATTTGATAACTACAATTATATTACAAATAAATATATATTGACATATGATCTCTTTCGATGACAATAACTCTGTGAAATATATTTTATCAAATGGACTGCTTAAAAAATCCATAAACAAAAAGATATCAAGTAATGTATAAATTTGTATGTTTACAAATGTCAGAATAAAATTATATTTTTCATATTTATTCTATTATTTTAAGTTATCCTTACATACAAAATCTTTTGTTTAGTAATTATTTAATAACAACATAATTTTTTAAAAAGTCACTGAAAAAAATGCAATTATATAAAAGATAAAAACAAGTCACATGAGAAAGAATTAATTTTTGAAGTATTAAAAACTGAGATAAGTTTTGAAGTACAAAGGCTTTTGGTAGATTCTCTAAATGATTATTCACATGAAGTAAATCAATACTGGTATATTATAAATACCGAACTTTAAGATGTAATACATATATTGGAGATTATTTATCTTTTTCACATGTGTATCGGCTATATAAGATGGAGTAGATAGCTGAAGGCAGCTTGAAAGTCTGTGTTCAAATCCCTTTTATTGACATGAAAGTAAAATCTATTACATGGATGTCTGAGGTAATCAATCACTCGGCCTATGGTTTAAAGTTGTTGTTGTTTTTTAGGAATTAACTTTAAAATGCAAAGTTCATTACACATAAATTCTAACGCGTTTAATTTGTATTAATTTTTGGCAAGATAATAATAAATCTGTCTACATTAAATGTAATAAATAAATTGATCACATAACCTATATGAAAAATTATAAGATTGATGAGTACATTTATTTTTTCTAAAACAAAAACTCCGTTGAAAATTATCTTGAAATGCCTTCCTTGTTTAATACTAGTATGTTATTTGAATAAGATAGATTGCGAGGTAATTGATTATCTAAAATCTTTCAATGACTTGATGGTTTAAATTTAATCTATGGGCACAAATAATTTGAACGAATATTTTGAATATTCGCAATAGTTATATAAAGGAAAGAAAATTAGAAACACTTTTATCATTAAATTACAATAAGTTTCGGTCGGAATATTTTATAATTTTTATTCCCATGTATTTTATGTATTAAAATAGCCTTTGTTCTTTTGCTTGGTTACATTATTTAAAATGAAAATAAAAATTTGATTTATGAAATAGTAATTACAAAGTTAAATATTTTGATTATTTTTATAATTCACATAGAGTAAAAACTATATTATTTTTCATATACAGTATATCATATTTTAGTTTTGATATCAGTTGTCCATTATATACAATTTACATCTATTGTATATATTTAATAAATTCTTTCATATAATTGAATATTTGTTTTACTTTTAAATTTACTTTAAACTTCTGATATTTTTTCCCTTGATCTGGTTAACTTCTAATGCTCAGCTGGCCATTCATTGGATTTCATGTGTTCACAATTTAAAATTCTGGGAAATGTTAGACATACATTTTAGATGCATGATTGAATGCCTAACTTAAAACATCAATCAGCATTATTTTTCTATTTGTCTTCTTTATAAATAAAATTGGTTAGAAAAATGAATTAGTGGAGATCTATGAAGCTATTTAAATTATCTAAAATCTAACTGCTTGAAACAAAACCAGATTATGATAGGATTGATCACACAAAATTGTATTGCTACATAAATTGACAATCTTACGTGGAATATAAATTAACTAGGGATCCTATTATTCCAATGAGATTATTATATAATTTAGCTTCTTAAATAAAATATATATTGGGGGGGGGGGGATGACCATATATTATTATTATTACATAAATTGACTTTGTAAATGTAAGGATAATAAAAATGAAATTCTGGGAATATGAGCTTGAAAAATAAAATCTCTAAACATACTAATACATTAAAAAATTCAGCCTGATAACATACCACTGTTAAAAGTAGACAATGCAAAAGCCTCAAAATTAAACTTTTAGATAATTCAAAGAGATTTAATGATCTAGTTAAAGCCAGAATAGTCAGAAATTGGAGGGAAAAAAGCAAAAATATCTATTCAACAACAACAAAAAAGGATAATAAATTTTTATAAAGTAAAACTATGCAAATGGAAAATAATGGTAATACAAGAAATATGATAATGCAATTGGTTAATATTTATATTATTTTAAATCATAGATATAAAAATTGTATATACAATAATGAAGGTTGTGAATCTCATCTTAATGTTACTAATCTGGGATCCAAGAAATGATAAAATACAGTAACAATGTGAAACATAATACACTAATAAATACCTATCAAATATATATTAATACAAAAGGATACTCAGTTTTTATGTCTTCATTACACACATTTTTGCCTGATCATGACTGATTAATTATAGAACATAGTAAAATCTGTCCTTGCTTTTAAAGAACTTTATAGACAAAATGGTTTCATGCCTACTCACACAAAAAATATTAGGATGATTTAAAATATTATAGGGATTGGAGTATTAGAATATATAGTGAAAAATATTCAGTAATTATTTAAAAATTACTCTTAGAATCACAAAATAATAAATAAAAATTTAAATGAAGATATCTTTCATTTGCTAAATAAATTTAAGCTGAATAATGTGGTATGTTGGACTATTTCCATCATCTATTATTAAATGTTGAATGTCTAATATGTTGTATTAATAATTTTTATTAGTCATTCATTAGACTAGAGATTATCTATTTATCTATATTGTAATTTTCATTACACTTCTCTCATGCAAAATAGGGAAGAATCATAAAATATATGACCAAAAATATGTGAAAAAGATGCGATTCCCAGAATACACATTTCATGTTAAATCGGCATTTATCAGTTGGTCTAGATCACAATCTCTTACACATATCATTATTATTGGTCAATGTATATAAATAGCAATTTACTACAGTTTAATTGATGTGTCAAACCTACTGCCCTTACAACTTTGTCACAAATCACTTAATGGAAGTATATTAGTCATTTATTACATTAGAGATTACCCATTTAATGAATAATATATCTGCATTGTAATTTTCACCTTCACCACTTTCTCACAAGGTAGGGACTGGTTTCTATCCACTTTTAACACTTTGTGGGTGTAAACATAAACATATGACCAAAGACATGTGAAATAGATGCATGATCCCCAAGATTCACATTTCATGCAGGTGGGCAAGATCAGAATCTCTTACACATATCTTTATGCAGAGTTCAGTTTACCTCTCCACAATGTATTAGAATAGAATAGTTTTTGTGGGTTATTACTAACAGTTGTTTGTAAATTTTAATAAAGTTTAATTTTTTATATACACATAAATTTAATGATAGATCATGGAAATAATCAAACATATTATCATATCTAAAATACCATCATTAAGCAAAACAATGGTCTTTCTTTTTAAAGTATATTAGTTTTTTTAACTTTGAAGCTAAATTGAAAATACATTTGTTTATTTAAGAATTACATTATAAAACATATATATATATATATATACTAACTGTAAAAAAGAATAACTTCTTACCCAGTTTTAAACATTGAAAAATTGGTGCTAACCCTTGTACAATACTTAATAAAATCTATTTTTAAATCCTGAAAATTGAAATATTGCTGAGTATTTAGAATCCCATTTATTTGGAAATAAATTTAAAAAGATATATTTTATTAAAGAAGAGTGGTTTTAAATATGAAAGCAGAATGAGTAGAGGCAGAGTGGGCAAGATTACTTAGCATTAATATTTAAGCAATGACTAAGAGTATTATACATCAATATATAAAAGTAAAAGTACTTACGAGTTTTCAAGTAAACCAAGAAGGTATCTTGTATTTTTGATAAATGTAGCTTTTTGTTTCAAATCAAACTTTATTGTTCCTAAAAAGTTACATTGTTGAAAATACATGGTTGAAAACTACATTGATTTGGAATAAATAGATAGATATTATTGGTACAGTTCAAATAAATTGTTAGGCAGATATTGGATAAATGTAAAGTTGTAAACTGTGTTTGCCTATATTCTATTTTCATTGTCTGAGGGTTTAATTCATCAGTTTAAAATACTTTTTTGATTGAATTAAATATATCCTTTGGACTATTCAATACACAGATGTGGTATTTAAAAAATTGTTGTAAAAGAGATATGTAAATAAGCAAAAAAAAAAAATTGTTCTTGTTAAAGCAAAAGTCATTTGATTTTTTTGAGGTTGTGGTCTGCCTCAGGTTTTTAATAATGACCATGTAGCAGCAAATATATCTGGGCATGCAATTTTGCCATCTCTGGCCTTCAGTTGTTCAAGCTTATTAGAGAATGTGGCTGGGTACCTTTTGGTGTTGTTTCCAAGGCAGAAAGTACATCTGGTGCAACACAAAGTATATAGACAAAAAGTTGCTGCACAGGCTGCGCCAGTATTGAGCCTTTACAGTGTCTCTATTAGATTATCAAGTGTGATGTTATTTTGTCTATATGTATTAATCGTAATTTCTCACTATTTGTCAGAGTTGTGCAGGTGTGAAATAGGTGCTGTTGTGTTTCTTCTCTGTGGCACAAGAAACAAAAAGCATCAATTTTGTTATAAAATGTGTGGTATTTAAGGAAATAGTAGGTAGGGAGAGTGTGAAGATTTAACCTTAAAAGAAAGTCAAAAATTTGGGTTACAATAACCATTTTTTGAATCCAAACGACTGTTGTTCATATTTAGCATTGGTGACTGAGGACCAGTAATTATGTCTGGGTACAGCATATTATGTTTATGTGCAAAGACAAATATCCATGTGAAGGTGGTGGTTGGTCTATGGTATTACTTGAACGATGCACTCAAGAGCTGGAAAACTTATCAGTGCAGTGAGGAGATTAATACCTTTTTGTTTATGAATAATTTAAATGGAGTGAAAATCCATTTCTGGTTGGTGGAAGACTAAGTCATTTTACAGAGATGGAGACTACTTTTCTGCACCAAATGGATGCAGTGAAAGATTTAGAAAAATTTATGATTGGTCAGTAATAGGTTATTTTTATAGTTACAAGCTGATTGAAAAGGTTTTGGAGACAAGTGGTTGTGCATTCAGCATCATCTGTCAGTTTTTTCTGGATCTTTTGTCTCATTCCAGAGGACCCTAGGTAGAAAGAAAATCCAAAAAATTAGTCGGTTTACCATGATAAACTTGCATATTTATCTTGCCACAGTAAAGAAACCAAGCTATTTTATTAATGTTGAGCTCAAGTTTATGTTTGAGGGTGTTTTCATTAAGTATTTTTTTCCAGAATAGGTAGTTGTTTTTTGGATGTAAGAAAAACAGTAAGGGCATGTATGTATGCAATACATGATACATATAGTACAGTGTATGGAATTTGAATTCCTTGTAATTTTTGTTGTATTTTGTTTATGAGAGGATTAATATAGAACATAAATAATAAAGAACCAAATGGAGATCCTTGAGGTATGGATTAGTGAGGAGAGAATGAAGGTGATGTTCTACCATTAATTGTAATATGGATTTCATAACTAAGGAGTAGGTTGGTTAGTAAGTATAAAAGAGAGCAAGGTATTTTGGTGTCTGAATTAAAATTTCAATAGGAACAGAGTCAAAAGCAGTTTCAATGTCAATTTGAACAGCCATTGGATCATATTTATTCTGCTAATTGAATTTATAATGGTTTTGAAAATGAGGGCAGTTTGGCCTGTTGAGAGCCTTTTTGGCATGTTGCATTGGTGATGATATGGTTTGATTTTATCTTTTAGAACCGTTTCCAGGATTTTAATACCAAGGGAGCCCATGGAAATTGGTCACAGATTAGATATTGAAGCTTGCTTTTTCTTGAATGGAACTAAGGAGCTTCGATATAGATCTTTTATGTTAAACAGTCTTTGTGGTAGATAATTTGCTAAATCAGATATGTGGTGGTAAACTGACAGATGTGAAAATACAAATTTAGGGATTCCATGTGGCCCTGGATGCCAAGAGCTTGGTATTGTGGTTAACTTCAGCAAGAAATCAGTAGCATTAAAAGATTTATCCAACCCTGATTGGCTAAATAGATCTTCAGGTAGTGTGAAGGCATGTGACAGCAGCTTTTGTTTGAAATATTTGTATATTAGTTCTATCATATTATGTCCAGCTTTGGTAACATTCTTGGTTCCAAGTGCTTGTGGAACTCTGACAGTGGAAGGATACCCCAGAGCCCATCTAATGTATCCTCATGTCCAGGTATGTTATTAGATTTTTTTTGTGGCAAGGTACTCTTTTAGAGGGTTGCGGGTATTATATATTTGTGTCTTTTTATATGTGCATAAGTATCTGGGGCAGATTTACACGATTCTTTTATATCAATAATTATGCGCTTATAACGCTCTTAAAGAAGTTATTTTACTAAATTTATTTAAAGCTTAGCGCTTTCAAAGCTCTATGGCTTCATAATCATAGCTGTGTGCGGTTGATAGTGATGAGGGAGAGTATTCGTTAATTAGATGTTTCGGTATTTATTTAAAATATTGTTTGACTTAGTTTGTCCATCTCTTTGAAATGGTAAAACAAGTGTCCTTTCTATTAATTGATTGGGTGTCATTATTTATGAAATATGCCTTTTATTTTGCGCCTATGGTCGTTACACTCTTTGCACACTATTCTGGGGTTGGTGGGTTCAAATCTGTGTCCAATAGCTTTTTCATGTTCCACGAATGCTGATGTACTCATTGTTGTTCAGTGCCCTTTTATACATATATATGCTGGGATGCTCTATTTGTAATGGTAGTTTGTTTCCCCATATGAGGTTCTGCATCCGGCCTGAGGGCATTGTATCTGGTACACCACTTGAGATGTTAGTTTGGGATCAAGTTTATCTTTTGAATTGTTTATTAGTCTATTAATGTTGGCTGAAATGCAGAAGCCAATAATAAATTTGTTTGATGTTTTAGCTAGATGTTTGGCAATGTTGGGTATGTATGGTATAGTTATTCGTGGTTTATTATCTCTGATTCTGCCTTGGGTGGTGGTGTGGTTCTGGTAATATGATTTACATTAAATGACAGAATGTTGATAAAGGAAATGTACAACTGGACAGGATCAAGTTGCATAGTGCTAAGTTTAAATAACATGTTTCAGAGTATTGTTTTATGAAGTTGAATTATTGATGTTTGCATTGTACTTAGATTGAGCATTTGACTAGTGATCAGAGAAGGATGAGGGATTAAGTGTTAACTTAAATAAGTGATGAAGTATGGGTGAATAAAAGCATGTCAATAAGTGAGGTGCAATGACTGTTGTAGAAAGAAATGGAGTTGGGTGATAAAAAAACCTTCAGCACTCATTAGGGGTATTGCAAGTTGATGTAACCACTTTGAAACAAGTGTGATAACTCAATGTTAAAGTCAACCATTAAAACAACCAGGTAAGAGGTTGAAGATAGTAGTGAGTTGATGGTAAGCAGTAATCTTGAGATGACAGCTGATCCAGGAGGTATGTAAACAAAAATTATGTGGAGTGCAACAATATGATGGTGAAAAGTGACTAAGTAGGTTTGAGTCAATATATATAATTTTAAAGGATAAAAATTGACAAGTTCTTGTGATGACCTGGCCAGTGCCTCATGAAGGTGATGAATCATCTTGTGAACAAGTGGAAAAGCCTTGGGTCCTTAATTAGGTTTTGGGGTCAATCTGAGAACCACTAGGATGTGTTGCTGTGTAAATTGAATCCATTTACTTATCTGGAGGTTTTTTTGAATTGAGTTTAGACCTCAAACATTGAAAGCTCCTATCTTTATTTTCATGTTGAAAATAAGAGTAGAAAAAATTGTTAAAGTCTATGTTTTGAGAACGAGTTGTTTTATATTGACTGGATTGAAATTTCCATTTGTTGCCTTGTTTATAAGATTTAGAATAAGGATTGTAAGAACATAATCTACCAAAGATGGTGTTGTTAAATTAAAATGAAATCAGTAAATCGATTGTTAAATAAAATAAAAAAAATCCAATAAATTTCATTAAGAGGCTTTATTTCAATTTTTTTTTTTACTTATAATATGGGAAGTGATGAGGCACTTTTAACATTGTTGTACTTTGGTTCAATTCAGCTTGTTTCTTTTGGTCAGCAGTTTTTTGGTAAACTGTCGTAATGATAAAAATTTGGGACCTTCTTATCACAGAACATGATGCAGTGGGCTATTTCCAAAGATGGGATCCTACTCCTTTGAGAAATGTGCATTAATGGTCATGACATGATTGCATGCCACTGACATGAATAAAGTGTAAATATTGTATTTATATATATTTTTCATTTTTATAATAAAAAAAAAAAAATTATAAATATTGTAATTAATTTTTCCACAAGGATTTCTTTTTTTTAAATAACTATAATAAAAAATAAAATGTTATTATTAAATACTATGTTTCCTACCAGGCATTTTTTTTGTAAATATTTGGGGATGGAGCAAAACTACAGATTTAGCAAAAATATGAGTTGCCATCTTGATTTACTTGAAAACTCACAGGTACCAAGCTAAATTTAACAGTGGCAGTGGGAATGTGGCAATATGTCATTTAAATCTTATTAATATTGTTCCTATTAGAATTTGATTTCATTTGTTCACTAATTCAATTGTCACACATTTTGTCTGCAACCAATCAAATTCAAAGAGCTATGTTAATATTTTTGATAAGAAAAATTTTGATATCTCCAACAGTCAAAACAATTTAAAACATCATTAATTAAAATTTAGGTGATACTAATGTGGTAAAAATTCTAACAGTTGAATTAATTTGATGCTACAAAGAGTAAGTAATCATTGTATAAAGAATATATTGTTGTGTAGACATATATAAAAAAGTCAATTTAATTCCTAATTGATGAGTTTGTTTTTCAAGAGCATATATGTCCTCATCTGATGATGATAATCCTACTATTATAAATTTTAACAAATAAATTGATTAAAAATGATGTAAAAAAAGATATCAAAAGCTATTACATTTATAAAGGTTATATCTGGCAAAATAAAATTATACACAGAAAAAGTAGTTTTTAATAACATTTAGCTTTATTACTGCCTAGTATATTTTCAATACATTTTTACTATATCATATTCATATTTTTTTATTTTGTATTTACTTTAAAATAATAAGTGGAGAGTTAGGTTGAAGATAAGATGGCAGCTCTTATCTTTATAAAAGTTGTTATGGTTTGAGAAGTTCATCTATCGGCAAAATAAAGATATTCTTGACTATTATAAATTTCAAGGTGCATTTAATACAGGTTAATAAAAGTTTTTACATATACTTCCCGTGAGCTTAAATAATTATAACTCCACAATAATAATTATAATAATAATTATATATAAAAAAGATCTTAATTAAAATAATAATTATATATAAAAAAGATCTGGCAGAAATGTAAATAAAAAAAGCAAGACAAGCCATCCCCCCACCCTCCAAGTTCGTTTTTAAAAGCTAGCCTAAACTGTGAAATATAAAATGTTCAGTAGATTATTCAGAATATTATCAGCATGAGAATAAAAATTTGCTATGTGGATATAAAACACTATTAGCATAAAAATGTAATGAAGAGACATAAAAAAAATATTGAATGTGTAGCTAAAGCATTACATTACTAGTATACTGCTTAAAGATTCTCTGAACAGCTAATTATATTTATGGTAGTCATTATGCATAAATTATATAGATTTTGCATTTGTTCCTGTAGAATAATAAATATGCCTATATGAAAATAATTAACCACATAAATTAATTATAAAAACCTTTATCAGAATATAGACAATTGCTGAAATACATTCATTTATATTTACTAAACAAAACATATATTTAAAGTTATCTTAGGATGTTATTCTGAAAATATGAACAATTGCATTAATACATTTTGTTTACTAAAACAAAACCATTATTTAAAGTTATCTTGAAATATCATCCTTGTTTAATACTAAAACATAAGTTATTTGGACAAGATAACTTAATTGGTAATCAATTAATCTAAAATCATTTAATAATCTATTAAGGTAAAATTTAATCTGTGGACAGAAACAATTCGAAGATATACTTTTATTTGAAAATAAGCAGATAAAAGTTACCAATTTTTTTAATGAAGTATTTTTAAGATTGGACAAAATAACTGGAACAATTGTTATTACTTTGGGGGTATTATCTTAAGTTCATTAATTACTTGGTTGTGTAAATAATTGTTTTGGAGCTTCTCTAGTGTCAAAAATGACTAGTGTTCTTACTAAAACTAAGTTTTAGTTGGGATATATTATTTAAGCATAAAGAAATACTAAAGGACCATTACTTTATTTAAATCTTATAACTATTTATTAATAATTCCACAATAAAAACTGAGATATCAAAAGTGGCATATATGCTCATAACTTTTGTCTCATATTTTAAATTTTAATTTTGAAAAACTGATTTAATTCTACAACTTATAGAAATTGTAAGTATAAGTTATTTTTAAAAAATTTATATTAATAAAATAATAACAGCTTTGCATCATTTAAAGAGAATTTTAATGGTTTAAATATTTTATAATAATTTGGTCAACTAATGACAAATTTATCTTCAAATTGCATAACTGGTGCCCATTTCACCAGATCTAAAATGAAATTCCTAAGCTACAAAATTTACTTTTATATTTAGAAATATATTTATTTTCTAAAAAAATACTTTGCTTATATTATGCTCATGTATGTATTTTTTGAATAAAATGATATTTCTAATGAAGTATAAAACTATTATGCAGATACAATGTTATTAACCATTCCAGAAAATTCAGCAAAATACAGTTCTTTAAATTTTATGACTGTGATAATTAATTACTTTAAGCAGAGCTTAATTTATTTAAACAACTTTCAAATCCTAAATACACACACATCAAAAAAGCTTACCCATTACAAATAAATTAAAACAAATTCAAAACAAACTGACAAGAACACTATAATTCTATTTTATCTTTCTTAATTTGACATCAACTCGACTTTAATTAATTTGTTGCTTTGACTTTTTGCCTAGAAAACAGACAGAAAAAAAAACTTGAATTTTTTAAAAAGAACTACTGCAAATAATCTTTTTTAAAAAAATCAATTTCTAAATCTTATAGAATATTACAAAAATAGGTGAAAGAAAAAAAATTACATAAATCGATTTGCATTTAAATATTTTTTTTTTTTTTTAAATCTTACTGATTATGCATTCAACATAAATTTAATCAAAACAATTGAATAGTTGTACAATATGTAAAAAGTATTTGCAGCATCATGCTACTTAAAATCAAAATACAAAAAACGCATTTTTTTAAAAAAAAATAAAAATACTGTAGCTATTTTCTATCAACATGAATTGGAGTGGATTGAAGCCTGTCCATTAAAATATGAAGATTGGCTATCTTAATATATATCTGAACACTTATTGCATATATGTGTGATGATAATCTGGACCAACTGATGATTGCTGGTTTAGGATGAAATACGTATATTGATGATTATTTATCTTTTTGGCATATATGTGTTCAAGTGTATCAATGTTATGAGATAGAGTGGAGAGTGGTAGGTCATATGAAAGTCTAGGCTCATATACCCTGTATATTACATATACTGATACAGGTATATAAGCCTGTATTTCAGTTATAAACGATAGAAGTAATTTTATTGTGCATTACTGTTATGTAATAGAATAATTAAACAAGAAATTGTTTTACCAGTAACTCTTTAGAATATCTTTGCTTTCATAAAAAGCACTTTAAAAATTTTCTCCCCACATCTACATTTGTGTAAGAAAATGTTAAAATCTATTTACTCACTTTACAAACAATTGGAAATGACTTTTACATTTTTAACTTTTACTAAATTTCTATTTTAAAGATTTCTCAAAATACAATATACGTATATATTTAACTTTTATATAATATATACAGCGTATATATATATGTGTGTTAATACAGTATTACTTTTAATGACATTTTTCCCCCAAATTTTGAACCGATAAGAGAGGTAAATCTTAAATTGGGAACAAAAAATTTTAACATCTTATTTCTACAGATCTTTGCTTTACGATATATATGCACATAGTATTGTGATCAATCCTTGTGTAGAATAGTGTGTTAAATCTTTCTTAATCAAAAGAAAAAAGATTTAACATCAAATGTCAATATTTATGGGATTAATTTTGTAAATGGCTTTAACACTCTCTTAAGCCATTATTTTATTGAAAAAACTGTACTTGATATCTTTAGTTTTTTTACAACTAATAAATCAATACAATAAAAATCTGCCTTCGCACTGAATAGTTGTTTCTTGTTGTCTACACAAGAGTGCCTGTCAACAATTTTGATGGTTCCAATATCATTTTCAAAATGAAAACATATTTTAGAATCTGTTATTATATTTTATCAAGAAAACTGTACTAATTTTTTTTACAACCAATAAATCATATGGGAATCTGCCTTCGCTCTGATCGAGTGCCTATCAACAATTTTGACAGTTCCAATATCTTCATTTTGATTTTCAAAATGAAAATGTATATTTTAGAATGTTTTTTTTTAAAACATTTATAATTTTTTTCAGAAAATAGTTGCAAAATATATAAATTATTTTAGAAGAATAATTTAGATTTTAATAGAAAAATTTACTTTTACATGGAAGCAAGTTGAAAAAGAGATCAATGACATATGACTGCAATTTGCAATTGGATAACAAAAATACTTTTTATATTGACCGCTATAGATTATTTTTGCCAATTATAAAGAGAAATTTATTTTTATAAATAATTGGATAAATTATTAATTTGCATTTTAGAAAAAGTTTTTAATCAAAAAAAAAATATGGTATCTACACTAAAAAAAAAGAGAGAGAAGACTTTGTAATGAAGCAATATATGTGTAATCTTGAGTGGGTTTTGGAAAGATATACCTTATGGAATTTTCAAAAAAATATTTCTTAAAACGTTGCATTGCTAACAATTTAAATGGCACTGAAGATGATGTACCCTGATGAAATAGTGAAAAATGAAAATTCAAGTTCTAAAAGTGAAGATATAAAAGTGAAAGTATGTCTGAAGAAGATTCACAATAAATTAAGTGAGCTTATTGCATTTATATTAGTTCCTATTTAAGTAAATAAAAATGTTTATTTTTCAATAAAATCATTAAAATTTTTTTTGTCAATTTTCTGAGCTTAAAATGCTACTGCATCTTAAATTCCAGGGCATCTTATATTTGAAAAAATACAATAAGTATATAAGTTTTATTGGTTAGAGTTCCAATAAAATCAATCTTAAAAACAAAATAAACTGTTAAATTCTGCAGAACATTATAGAAATAAGTGAAGGCAAAAAAGAAAAAAAACATACTAAATGTTAATTTTGTTTATATAGCATTATTAATATAAAAATGGTTTCATAAAATTAAATTACTATTTTATCTCAACAGTATAGGTATTAAAAACTTTAAATATTTAATATGAAGTATATTGTTGAACTTAGACATTTCTCCCTTAATCTTAAAATAATGCAAGAATTGGGAATAGGAGTGGAAGATTAACATCTATTTTATTTTACAAGTTTGTTTAGATAAAAAGACCTCTTAATATAATTTTACAAATGATTATATCAACTATTTTAATCCACTAATGAATGATAACACTAAAGTAGGACTCATAATTTTTCCTTATTGCCTTTTATATTTAGGATATTTTAAAAAATATTCTAAAACTTTTCAATTTTTCTTTTTTTAATTAAAATTTATTTAGACAAACACAAAACTGAGTTTAAATGACAAAAATATTGAATTGAGATTAACTCAATATACAAATATTTTATTAGCTTGTTTTTAATTTAAAAAAAAGTTGTGTAGTGTGTTAATATAATTTTGAAAAGAACACAACTCCTCTACATAATGTACAATATACATGTGACAGCTTACATATGTGATACTAGTAATTAAATAAAGTCAAAATATTTTACTTTTCAGCCTTCTATGTGAACACAAATAATCAATAAATATATAAAAGTGTCAGATCCCAAGACTTAATTTCTAATTATAGCTAATAGAAGCACTGTAATTATTCAGTAGCAGCCTTTTACTCCTACTATGCCAATGCAACAATAATAACATTGCAATCTCATTTGCTTAAGTGTATAGGTCTGACATTACATATTTTTTGCAAATTCAGTTATGAACTGAATGCATAGTGATATATATCAAATAAAGTAATATATAACCATATATAATAGCAGGAATTAATCCATCACACACTGGTTATTCACAACTATTTAATGCAGATATGTAAGCTAGAAGTAATGCTATTTGTTTGATATATTTAGTTAACAGTCAAAGGTTTCTGCAATTAATTCAAACTGAGTTCACTAAAACATACTGATATAATGTTAGACTTATATAATTAACAGCAATTGTACTTAAATTTAAAACTTCAGGGTATTTAACAATTAGCTTGAATGGATGATAAAAATGACTTCTTGAATATAATGAAAGAATACCTTATTGATTAATAGCCAAAAATCAATCTGGGATACATTTGATAATAACAATTGGTATCCAATATTTATTTATGGCTTTATCCAGAATAGGAAATGAAATAAATAACACTGAAAACACACTTGTGGACATAATACTTATGCACCTCTCCCAATATTGTGAACTTTCCTAATGGTTCTGAGAGTACAAATATAAGATGAAAAGTTGATGCACATGTAGAATCTATTAAATGAAATTATAAAAGGCAAAATATAATTTGAAATTACAGTTTTGGATATCTACTTGAGAAACAAAATGCCTGTGAAAACATAATTCATCCAGAAAATCATCATTATTAGCAACAATTCATAAATGAGAATGACCATTCTAACAAAAAATTCCGAATATATATATCCGATATATATTATTTAGAATTATAATTAAATCAAAGTTAGAAAAACATTTAAAATTTTACTTATGTTTATATTTATAGAAAATAAAGTTAAACTAAAAAAAAAAAAATTAAATGTTAATAATATATATAACGCATGCATAACAAGCAAACTATTCCATTTAATATTCAATAAATTAGTATATTTAAATTATTGCAGAATTGAAGATAAACTAATTTTTTTAAAAAGTAGGAAATATAAGACTTCACAAATTAAAAATTAGAAAAAATTTTTTTTTCAGAAAATTAAAAAAAGTACTTATTAGCTTTTAAATATGAATATTAAGATAAATATATTGTGCCAGTTACGAGGTTTTTTCAAAATATGATTGTTTGTATAGTATTTATATATTTTTTCTTAGATGTCAATGTTATTTCACTCTCAAGTAATAATAGCTAAAACTACCAATTGATAACTCTCTACTTTATCTGGCAAAACATAACACCTACCACAAAGAGTTTAATTAATATATGAACCGTATTTTTTATTATTTATTTTGTTTAAAAGTAATTCAAAATTAAAATTAATAAAGGATTATCAGAATGTAGTTAGTACAGATATTTAGTACGGTAAATTTTTTTTTTAAAACAAATTTTTATTGTGATAAAAAAATTTCATCTAAATTTATGGAAAATTTGGTTCGAATTCAATTAGCAACATGGAATAGACTAGTACAATGTTTATAGATTTCATTACTTACATACATAGGATTACCATAAAAACAAAATTAATAATAGTAAGAGAAAAAAAAAATATTATAATGGTTGCGTGAGTGTAACCAGATTCCATGTAGCATTAACAATGTTTGATGGAGCAAGTGTCTGATCTGTTTTTAATTTTTGAGATGATTTCAATTTATTAGATGTAGGGTTGAAGCAAATATGGCAACTTATGAATCAAAGGGTATACATAAGGAAAATAATGATCTAATTAAAGGGAAAAAAGCTTCTTTATATACTATCAATAAGGGAAACATTAGAAAAAATATGAGATTTAGTAATTGACTTAATAATGTTTCTACTTATGATAAGAGCAGGACACTGGATTAAAAAATAGTGTAGTTTCTTCAGACTGATGACAAAGAGAGCAAGCTGGATCAATGTTCGTAAAGGACCTTCTCTGTGATAAGAAATGACTAGTAGGTAGAGCCTCCAAATTAATTTTTATAATGAAATCAAGATATTTTGGCTCTAGGTACCAGAATTTAAATTTTTTGTTTATTAATGATGTTAAGAATAGATGGAGAAGAATGCGATTGGCTAGTTCTATGCACCATGTTGTAGACCTCTCAAAATACTATTTTCATGGAGAATGTCTGAACATCAATGTCAATACTAAAAGCTATGTGTTTGATTAAAGAATGAAAAAAATTAACTTTACAGGGTAGAAATACATCGGTAGGATTGACTAGAGTAAATTTCATAGTGTTAGAAAGTATTAAATGATGTCTAAAAATAAAAGGTGTGTATTGAGTGGAGGAAGACCATTATCTTTGGCATGCTTTTGTAAGGTTCAAATACTGATTGCAACCACCCTTTTGTTCCAAAATAGTTTTGAGCAAATCAAGTTCATCTTCTTGAAAGTATTGGTATAGTTGACAATTGGCATATAGGTCATCTTTGGAAAAATCAGAATGTTAATGAGTGATATTTTTGTATGGAGCAAAAAGTGCACTTTAGA
This sequence comes from Epiperipatus broadwayi, assembly GCA_028023455.1. Classification (NCBI taxonomy): domain Eukaryota; kingdom Metazoa; phylum Onychophora; class Udeonychophora; order Euonychophora; family Peripatidae; genus Epiperipatus; species Epiperipatus broadwayi. The sequence continues at coordinate 106,680 of JAQFVV010000182.1, read as the reverse complement.
AAGTGATTCTATTTTCAGCAGATGTAAGGATGGATGGAATCTTGTATGTTTATGTTCTCATAGCAGGCTAGATTTGTAAATGAAAAATCTAAAAAAAATTGTGAGGCAGTGCAGTGAATGGAGAAGGAACACTTACCAGTAATGATACTCCATGTGGATGATTTATCAAGATTAAACTGAAGCCTATATTGAGCTATATAATTTTCCAAATAGCAATAAGTGAAGGGAGGTACTTCTTGGAGGGAAGGAATACAAGATCATCCATGAATGATATATGCTTAACCACTTTATCAATCAACAGAAGATGCATACCAGACAATTTTCTATTTACAGAAGCAACGGGTTTATATAAGTTATAAAAAAAATGCATTCAACAGTGAACCTTGTGGAATAATTATGGAGTTTAAATCCAGGTGCAATTTTTCCATTCAGAATGATAAAAATTTCCCTGTTCATTAAAAGTTTGGCTAAAATAGATAATTGGAATGGAAATATGTAATTTTAATAATTCATTAACAACATCTATATGGGCAGAATAAAAAGCTGAAGTAATATCTAATATTAAAATAGGTGAAACTCTCCATACAGTAGTATAAGAAATGGTGATCATGTAATGTTTAGTGGTTTAAAGCAATATCTAGTTGTAATACTAGAGGACCTGCTTTTCTAGCAAAATTTTACTTGGTCAATGACAAGTTTAAAAAGGGTGAAGCATCAGAGGTGGAAGCTCCATTTTTAGCAAACTGAAAGTTTGAGATTGCAAGCAGTATAATATGCTGTAGCTTATGCTTAATAATGGATTCAATGACCTTGATAAGTATGTGACATAGAAATAGGATGAAACAGAACTAAGGAAACTGGATACAACCTTTCAATATGATGAAATTAGTTGGAAAGAAAGTCTATCATGTGCATAATGACTGGTACTGTAAAAAAACTCATATGCATATGGTGTTTAGGGATTGCATGAGAACCACAGTGAATGTTCTCAGGTAAAGATTTCAGCGTCAGCATTATATCAGACTTTGTGACACCATGACTCTGATGACCTCCACCAAAAGCAAAAATGTGGTTGAGTAGCTGACATTTTGCAACTTAGATTTAAAGTGGTAGAAAATAACAGGTAACATGTTAAGACCAGTGATGAGATGGTTGTGTACTATAATTGAGGATAGAACCGACTTTTTATTTCTATAAGATAAAGCCCAGAGGATATAGCCATTTAACCAGTAATGAGATTGAGCCAAAAAGATTTTAGTCTTTTTAATAGAAAGATTCTCAGCCAAAATAGATTGGGTATGTTTATATTGGTGCTTAAAAGACATGATTGAAAAAATAGAAGCAGGGTCACAGGAAGTGGCTTTCCAATTGAAATTAATAGCATCAAAGTCCTTAACCCAAGTTGTGATTTTTTTGCTAGTGTAGTGTCTAATGACTGATCGGATATTGACTAATGTAAACCAAGCTATGGTAGGTAGTTGAGAAAGAATATCTATCTTCTTTAAATATATTTCAGAGATTACTGCCTCTGGAGATGTAACTCTCAGTAATGCTATTGTATTGTTGAAGCTAAGAACAGGTTGTGTGTGAAAATCAATGTCTACTTGTACTGATAAGGTGATCTGAAAAACATACTGGTTCCAAAAAAGAATTAACTATAAAATGAAGATCAGATGAATAAAATAAAATACTGGTTCCAAAAAAGGATTAACTATAAAATGAAGATCAGATGAATAAAATAAAAGATCAATGAGAGTGAATGTTTCAAAGTATAGAAGGCATTACTGAAAAAGCCTTCATCACTCATCAGTTTGTGTTTAACCCTTCCACCGCTGATTATATCATTGGCCGCAGGAGGTAAAAATCAAAGCTTTTAATTGGCCAATTCACAAACTAATGTGTCAAGTTGTCAAAAGATATTGACCGTTTATTAATATATTCACTTTAGTTTCGTTTGTAAAAAGTATATTAATAATTTGTCAGATTATGAAAGTGAACGAAAGTTTGTTCAAAAATAAATTTTGATTTATAATTTAAAAAATTTTTGATTACGGCTGAAATGAAAAGAAACGTCAATCACCAATTCCACGTTATGATTTCTACTTCCCACTTTGCAATAAATAAATAATTCTTGCTAAAATCTTAACTATTTTTGTAAAATAATATTTATTTTTAGCATATTATATGAAAATAATTTGTATTTCATCAAAAAAATACTTTAAAATGCTCTAAAACATTCGTTTATCATTTTCAAAATAAAACAAAAACCGTTCGTAACTCTTTACTTTTTGGCAGCCATATTCTTTCTTTACAAAATTTCAACAGCCAATAAGATTCAAGAAAAAATGGTGAGAAGGTGGTGCTTTGCCATTTTCTTTGTTTACAAAATTTCAACAGCCAATAAGATTCAAGAAAAGATGGTGAGAAGGTGGTGCTTTGGTTTTGTTTGACATAAATGGCCATTTTATTGATTTTTTACTTGTAAAATAATTCAAGAGATGGCAGCATCTTACAGAACTTTTTTCCTTCTAAAAAAAATGACGTCAAAACTGTAAACGTAGTACAAAAACTAAGCGATTTACAGTGACGTCAAGTTTCCTCGTTTAAAAACGAGTCGATCAGGTGAAAGATTAAGTGTCGGTATTTGCCACAAACGCAATATAAGGTGTATTAAAGTCGCAAAACAGGAGAGTAGAAAAAGGGTTGGACGAAAGCTTAAAGTTAATATGGCATATTAATTGATGTACGAGAGTTGGTCGGTTATATAAATAAAGATAAATTATATTAATTGTGAAAGCAGTATGGTGAAAGGTAATGATAATCATGTTTTGATCAAGATATAGAATGAAGGATTCAAATGATGCCCTATTATGAATTAAGGCCTATCCCCGCAGCTGGAGTATCTGAAGCAGAAAATTGTAAAAACTCAAATTTTGTCAGATGTTTAATAAGATTGATATCCGACTGTGCATAAAGTTTAATTTCAGAGAAAAAAGTGATATGAGGTGAAAATTGAGAGAACCAAAGCCTTTTGATAGAGAGTTCATGCCCCTCACATTAATACCAGTAATGTTCATATGCAGTGACCATATAATTTAAGAGACAAATGGATAAGTAATTAATTACAACTCCCAACCAAATCTTGGTGGAACAGGCACAAGCATCCAATGAGCATGTAGCAATAAGTTATAAAAACAGAAACCTGACATACTAACAATATTTCACAGAAATCAGACAATGGTAACATAAGCATAATATATAAGAAATACATAACTAAAACATTTATAAGACATCTTAATAGATAACAACAAAAGCAATAATAACTATATAATAAAGCAAAAACCATGATTTCATTCACTCATGGTAGACACACTCTTGTCACCTTCAACTACCACCAGATTAGAAGAACCACTAGAGATCTTCTGCATCCGTATTGCATGATTACAACTGTTGCCAGTGCTTGTCTAGTTCAATGAATACCTGTAGGCATGCTTGTTTTCACAGAATGCCCAGCTTCTGCCAATGTTTTTCCTTTTTTGTGCCCCTGAAGTAGAGGATTCATAGAACTCAATTTTACTTGTTTATCGGCTTTCAACACAGAAGTGACTTTAGCTTCAAAAGCATGGACATCCTTAATTGTCATTTCCCCCTTCTTTGATTTCCTCAACTTTTGAATATAAATTCATCAGAAGATTAGACATCATTCTCCATGGAAAATACCTGGACTATTTCAGTCTCAATTTCAACCTGTGGACAAGGATTCATGTATTAAAATGCCAGCAGCAGTTTAGGAAGATGTCACTGTAACGACAATGTAATAGTTATCAGCATTAGGGCTAGGTAATTGTTTATTAATAGGCTGTGGCAAATCTTTGGTATATCTACGAATTTTTGATATTTTTATCTCACAGTGCTGGGAAGTCTTTAACAATTGTTCATGCTTTGCAAAAGAAACACTGAGGAAATACTTCTCTAAAGATTATTATTAATGGTAAAGAATCAGTGGCATGCAGTGTAGAAATCCCAGTTGGTGAAATGCCTTTCTTTAATGTAATGTTGAATGTCACTGTGTTGGTTAATAACAGAACACTAGCCCTTTTTTCTAGTAGGTATTTAAAATTTGAGATGGTCCCAAATTTGTTAAGGAGAAGCTGAAGATCTGTATCACTGAATTCAATGTAAGTTTTTAATCTGACCAGCAAGCAACAAGGGCCTTTCCACATCAATGTAACATAACAATTTTTTATTTAAAGAAAAAATGTTTTTAAAAAAAATCCTTTTGAACAGCATTATGGACTTCCACGCAGATGTATCGATTGTTTGGATCAGTAAAACTTTGTAAATAATATTCCATAACCTTTTTTCCACAAGCATTGCATAAAATTCCTCTAATGGAAATTTAAAAAGCTCACTATCTGCATTGGTAATCATCATAATTAGCATCTTAGCATTATGAAACTTTTAAAAAGATTTAAGCAAAGTTTGCAGCAAAGTTAAATTAAATTTTTTTTTAATATTCTTCATATAATTGCTGATCAATAGACATAGAAGTCGAATTGGATTCATTCATTGGTATATGTATATTTAAATCATTGTTCATTAAGTTAAACACATCATTTTCGCCAATATGCGATTCTTCAATGTTTATTTGAGGCCCCAAGTCACTATTTTGTAACATGTTGGCATAATTATTTTTTTCTTTTTCATTTTGAATTCTTGTATAAGAATTAGCATTTGACAAGTCAGGCCCTTTATTTTTTGAGTTTTCAATGTATTATTATTATTATTATTATTAACAAATTTGTAAAAACTGGGATCCGATTTAGAAAAATTATTTACGTTAATTTCATTAGCATTATTAATGTTCAAGACTGGAAAGTCTTTTGCATTATTAATATGGCTTACAAAGGCATTAGAAAATAAGTTTCTTTTACCGGTATATGATGATTTTTCCTTATTAGCTGAAAACTAGGAATGGTTACTAGATTCTGAATTTGATTGAGGATTATTCATATGATGTAATGATAAAGCAGGTATTTTGCTTTCATTTGGAAGTGTAGAATCTTCCATAATGGTGGATTTGTTAGAGCTGCAAGCAGCCATCACAAAGGAACAATATCTTTCTAGATATTTGTTTGTTTGGCTCACTGCATAACCCATTTAAAAGAGAGGAATTCATTGTCCAAACTGGAATTGGCCAGACAGACAAACTCCAATCTTCTCTGACAAAATAACATTTTAAGATAGAGCCTAAATTTTAACTTGCGATCACAATATATTTGAAAAAACTAATAGAAAAAAAACCAAAATAAATTATTTTGTTAAAATAACATTATTCACTTGCATATTAATGAATGATTAATACACATTAGACTTCATATGTAATAACTTTCATATATGTATGTGTGTGGATATATTTAACATATAAACAGATGTCAATTGTTTAAAGTAATAATCAAATAAAATCCAAAAGACAAAAGTGATATAGCAACAAGAAATGAAATTATATATATAAAAAAAGATATTTCTTTTTTGTGAAAATAACAGATCGATAAGTCGTATTAAAAAAAAACAACTTATTATTAACTTTATTGGATATTTTTATTTTTTGAGAGAATCTACACATTTAAGTGATAAATTACCTAGAAAAAACTATATTTTAATTAGCGTATTCTATTTACTAAAATGTATGTATTCGTAAGACCAGTTAGAAAAAAAAACAATAAAAATGAATTGCTAGATTCAAACCTGTTAATATCTGTTTCCTAAGGACCATGGATTTAAATTAAGATCGACTAATAAATAAAAACCACAACTTCCAGCACTTGTAAATTCAATCTTGCTTTTAGTAAAATATTCATTCAAATTTGGAACATATGCATATAAAATGAAATAATCGCATGCATATAAGGAGTAAAGTGTTGGCTGTTATAAATAAAATAAAACACCAATTTCATGGAAGCCAAATTAACTTTCAGCAGCTACCCTAAGAATTGTTCACTAAAGGAAGAGAACAAGATATAAAATATCAAATATACGAAACTTTAGTCATGAGACCGTAATGCCACCTACCAGACAGTAGTTTATTACATACTACTGGAAACATATTATGCACGTGCTGGAATTCTAACACCTATAATATAATGTTTGTGGATAACATAGTAAATAGATGAATACTTATAGCTGATATTAAAAGGAATTATTTTCCTGCAAGCTTACTATACAACTCAGGAATCAGTGATTATTAACTCTTTGCCCGCCTCTTACGAGGCTCCTCGTCGACATCTGACATCACTCTAACTCAGCCAGTTTTTATACGAAAATATTCGTTAAACACGTATTGAATTCGTTTTTAAAAGTTCTGTAAGATGGTGCCATCTTCCGATTTATTTTACAAGTAAAAAATAGAAAAAAAACGCATTTAAACCTAAACAAAGAAGGAACATTATTTGTGATTGGATGCTCTCAGCCGAAAAAGACATTCTGATTGGCTGGAAAGAACAAAGAAACTGCCTGATCAAAGAAAATAAAGAAAAACGCTGAGATTTTCATTTCGAATACGATTTAAATTATTATAAAAGAATATTTTGAGAAATTAAAATTATTTCAGAGAGAATAATAAAAAAACAAAATTATTTTCGAAAAATATTGAAGATTTAAGTAAAAATATTGAAGATGTAGTAAAAAGAAATATTTACTTTTCTATAACGTAAAAGTCGATCTTTTTGTTTATATTATAGCTTTTATGTTGCCGATATTGAATATTTTAGAATAAATAAATAGCAATTTATTTTTGAAAGAACTTTCGTTCTCTTCATAACCTGAAAAATTAATAATATACTTTTTATAAACGTATCTGAGTTGAATTTAATATTATAGGCGAATATGTTTTAACAATAGGCTTTGTCTTCAGTTTGTGAGTTGGCCAATTAAAAGATTTGATTTTTATCTGATACAACCAATAATAAAATTAGCGGTTAAAAGGTTAAAATTTACCTTTGGATAGATTCATACATGTATTGAAAATGGATTACATAATTATCACAAAGGAGTTAAAACCCTAAAAGTAATATGGAATAGATTATATGGGATTATCACAGGAATTCAATCAAATTTTTAGTGCTATTATCATTTCATTTTAGATACCTACAAATTCTTATATCAATTTGACCACTTTACCTAGTATAGTGAATATTTGAATGCTAAATGTTTCAATGAAGTCCTCAAGTTTTTGTTTTCAATTTTATTTAATTTACATTATATACAATTTTTAAAAATGGATTTCATGTATAGTGTTATACAAAGTAAACAATCATGTTTACACATTCAATTAAAAGAAGGTGCCTTAAATGACAAAAGGATAAATGATTAGTGAATATTTGGCAAGATAATTTATTTAGGTTTAACCCCAACATAGACCATAAGTTAATAATTCTCAATACTAAATTATCAGCAAAATTAAGCTGAATGGGTACCTTCCTTTAATTCGAGCTAAGTACCTTGTTTAACATCACCCATAGTGATATACATATACTAGTCATTATAAGCTGTTATTTTAATATGCAATTTCATGACATACATTCTAATTATCAATGTGAATAAAATATTTATCTATTAAATTAAAATCCTAGCTTTAGTTATTTCATTTTATATAACTCAGATAGGACTATACAATTGAACACCAATATATTTATCGATGGCAGACTTAATCATAAGAGCTAATATTTACTAACCAAATAAATTCAGATTGTGATAGTGTGAGTGAGGGGATTAGTTTTTCATACATATACTTATGACTTTATTGTCATCAAACATAATTCTGTAGTATTAAATTACAAATTCCATAAATATTAATAGAGTATCTATCTCACAGACCATATAAATTATAGATTTCTCACATAGATCTCTCATTTTGGAATATATTAAGAGGTAGAGGTTTTCAAATCAACTCTATACCCATCTCATATCTACTTTCCCACATCATATCATTACAATATATGCATATCTTTTTGAAATAATTCTATAATATAAAAGTCTGACAAAAACAAAAATAATTACATAAAATCATTGAAATTATTGCATAAATTAGTGAAGAAAACAAAACTATCTAGTAATACCATAAAATAAGCTCAACACCATCTAAAATTTTCAAAAAGTAGTTTTAAATTTAATAATTTTTAAAATGTGATATGATAGTCATTACTAATAAATAATTAATGACTTTATAATCTACTGTAAAATCAAATGAAATAACTACCATATTTCAAAAAGTTATATATACATATTAAGTGATGATATACTATAACATTTTTTATTGTATCCAGTCATTTATTACATATCAATGTAATCAAACAATAAGAAAAGGCCTAAGTTTTATATTGTAGAAAACCCTAAATATAAGAACCTTTTGCGAATTTTCAATTACAAATGACTTAACAGGTTATGTTATAATTTCTAATTAAAAAAAATAAAAATAAAACTTGCTTATGAAAGATATAAATATTGGGGATTTAAACTGACTTTCAAGCACCCTTCAACCATCCATACTATCTCATACCACTGCTACACATGACCACATACATGTAGAAAAGATAAATAATCACCAATATTTGTATTTCATGCTAAACTAGCACTCATCAGTTGGTCCAGATTATGTGTGTGGGAGATGATAATCTGGACCAACTGATGAGTGCTGGCTTAGCATGAAATACAAATATTGTGATTATTTATCTTTTCTACATGTATGTGGTCATGTGTATCAGTGGTATGAGATAGTATGGATAGTTGAAGGGTGCTTGAAAGTCTGAGTTTAAATCCCCTATATTTACAATTAGGCTCCAGGTTTGTGACGAGTGCCTGTATTTCAAATATTTATAAAAGATATATATTTTTTAAAATTAGATAAATTTTATAAATTAATGAATCATTTAATTCTGACATAGTAAAATCATTTTATACAAAAAAATATTTATTTGTAATGAAAATATATATATATATTATTATGAATAAAAACACATATGATTGCCTTCTATTAGCTTATTTAATTATATAAGATCTCAATAATAGAAAATTCTGAATTGTGATAAGGTTCATAAAATCAATATCAAGAAATTCTCTTCAACAGCTATGTCAAGCTCCAAGATGACTAACTATAAATCAAATAGACTTGAATTTTTTTTATATTAAGCAAATTTCATTTTAAAATGTAAAAGATCAAAAATGTTCTTTATAGTTAACAAGCACACATGTAATTTTCTATTCTCAATAATAAAAATTGTATTCAATTTCATTTTTTTTACAAACTTTACAATTAAATAAATAACTCAGATTCTTTGTACATAACAGGAAGTAACTGATGTTCCCATTGAATAAGCATATACACAAATTTTATTTTGGGAGATGTTTATTATTTGCGTAAAAAGCAACATATGTGAATTTAATAAAGGAAGAAGCATGTTTTCAAATATATACATTAATGCTATGTGTTTGTAAGAAAAATGAAATTGACTATACCTACCTTAAATATAATTATGTAAGCGTGCATATTATAGAGCATCCCATTTGATAACTTTTATATTTTGAAATAAAGCAAGTGAAATCTGTTTAACATAAACACAATTTAAACCTATTTTGGTTAATGGCTAGTAATAGGACTCAGCATAGCTACTAAAAGGAGTTTTTCTGAAATATATCTTATGAGCATTGTCATTACTCACAATTTAGTATTTGGCTAATATATAACGTCTTTGTTAAATAATAAGCTAATAAAAGAAACCTAAAATTATAAGATATAGCTCTGTAATTAAATGCCTGTATTTCATATGTATCTCCATAAACATTTTTATTCAAATTCAAGTTCATAGATTTGACTTTTGATTAAAACATTACTACAAAAAATTGTTATGTATTACATAATTATGCAGATATTTTCCAAACACAGGTTAATAAACCAAAAAAAAAAAAAAAAAGAACTATACATAATTAAACCTCACTTATCTTTGTAAATAAGTTGAGACAGCTTTTCAGAATAATGATATTGCAAGATATCATCAAAATGCCACATTCTGATTAGACCTGGTTAAAAAAATATTCTTCCATACTTTCTATAAATGATAACAGATATCAAATATGCCTTGCTAATGAATTTTTTTCACTTTTCTCATAATGCAAATGTCTAGCTATATTCAAACCTTTATAAATTCTATGAAACTATAAAATATTTGAGATTGCTTTAGGTTTTTATATATTCCAAGTCAGATTCTTAATTTGGATGAAAAATCTGATACTCTTCAAAGAACCATGGCTGGAAAGTTTATATTGCTAAGAAAAAGGCTTACTCTGGGAAAAAAAAATGAAGGGTTTTTTTTTTTGGGGGGGCGGGCTAATCTTTCCTAGAAGTCATATTCAAATAAAAACTGCACAGCTAAAAAATACAAAATACATATTATAGACTTTGTGGAAACTTTTGCTATGGCATAAAGGCCAAAATAAATTAAGTCCAGATGTTACTAGCTTTCCATATTAATAATATTCTGTGTATGTAGTTTCAGCAACAGGCTCTTATAATTAAGTCAAGAAATCACGATCATTTCTGATAATAGTTTGTCATTGCCTGACATTCATTTCTCTCTATACATGTATGAAAAATACATACTTTAAACAATAGCACACTCTCTATACAGTAGTGCCACCCAGGGCAAGCCTTAATAATCAATGGGAAGGTTTGTGCATAAAATCCTTATCTAGTGCCTGATCCAATATCCATCCCCAAACTAGTTTCTACTTTATGGCTTTCATCAGTGAAGAGCCTGAAATATTGGATGAATAGACACTAGATAGGGATTTTATGTACAAATCTTCTTGCAACCATTCATTACTTACTAAGGTTTGCACTGGGTAGCATTACTATATGAAGAGTTTGTTACTTTTGTGTACGCATAAGAAATGGTAATCATGTGAAAATATATACTTTTTTTAAACAACATTCAACATTTTTCTTAAAAATTGGATAATATAAATTGTTTTTTAAATAATAAATGAGTAAATGCATTTAACAATATTAAAAGTGTTTTTTTTAATTATAGTTTTTCTCTGATAAATATTCATTTTAACTTGTTTCAAAGCAATGACTAAGATTTATTGAATTTAATGTTTATACATATCACATATAAGTATATTTACAACAACTTTTAACAAAATCATTAAAAGGTGCTTTTAAAAACGAGGCAGTATGATTAACTTTTCTTTTTATATTTTACCACACTTAGTTTGAGTTTTCTTTTCAATTTCTTCTACTCTTTTCTCATTAAAGGATGAATCAGAATATGCTTCCCGAATGCGACCAACTAACCCATCCTTATCATCAATAACTTGCTTACCACCTAAGAAAAAAAAAATCAATTAGTCGAATCATCATGGAGATTTTTAAAAATCTTAAACTTTAGCAAAATCACAAACAATATAAGTTAAAATACTTCTAGAAAACTTGTAAACTTAATATAAAAAAAAGGTATACATTTATAGAAATAAATATTATTAACTGTACAAGTAAAATTAATGGTTCTTACTCATTCTGAAGTTATAACACATTTGTGTATAAAATTTTTTGGAGAAAACCTTTATTTCAAAATGTGTTATTCATGAGATATAACCTTAAGTATTCTCATCTGTTAGGATTAAAAAAAAAAAAAACCAACTAAATCTGCTACAAAATAATAAAAGACTAATGCTAAATGTAAGATTTAACTTGTTAATAATAAACTACTTACTGCTCATGTGACTTTTTTCTTATTATTGTTATAATATAAGGTACTTATGTATTTATCCTGTCTAACAAGCTTGGCAGCCATTTTTTTAAATTATACAGTTTCAGGGACATATAGGTATTTGTTTTTTTTTCAATATTATTTTACTGAATTTATGTTAGTTGTTAAATTTAAAAAAATTAATATTATGTATAAATGCGGACATGCTCCAAACATTGTCATGGTTTGTTTAAATTGAGCTTCTTTATTTTTGACATTATCATTTTGGCAAAATGATGAAAATTTGGGATCTTCCTTTGACAAAACATTATGCATTTGGAGTATTCCAAAGGTAGAGGATACTGCCCTCTCAAAAAGTCTGCATTAATGGGCACGATATGATACTTCAGCTGTCAATAGCCCCATAATGGCAATGCAATGCCAAAAGTTGTTTAAACCGAATATTTGTTTAAAAAAGAATGTGATTAGAAAGTTCCAAAATTCTATTTCTGACTGTGCACAGATTCATTTAACATAAATTGCGCAAGGAAAAGAACAATTGGATTTGTTGGGCAAGACAGCCATTGATTGGAACAATTACCTGAGAGAAGTGTACACATCTAGCTTTTTATCTTGATTTTCATGCAAAATCGGAGGGCTGAAATCGACGAAAATCTTTTCACTACGCATAAAACCCAACAGGGGAGAATACTTCCAATGCAATGATTATTCATGACGTATGCAAAGAGGAGGAACAGCAGCTATTCTTATGAATTCAGACAGATCTACTATTTATTCATTCTGTTGGAAGGTCTATAAAACTGATAAACTAAGACATGCAGTATTTGAACATTTCCAAGTAAATCACAGATATAGCTTTGTGGATCCAGTTATGGATTCAGTTACTAGTATGCATATACAAAACATCAAACAATTATGGAGTCTGGCTAAATGGTGGAACAAAAAAACACATAAAAAACTGTGCTACAATACCTGGATTCCTATTTAGACAAATTTATATGGCATTGATTATACAAAGAAAATTCAAATTTCAGGTCACTGATATGAATAATCCTCACTTACTTTCTTTAAAAATAATAATATAAAGTTATTTCATTATATATATATATTAATAAGTTGAAGTCTGCATGAATAGGCACAATAAAACATTTTATGTTTCTTATATAATTTTTATTTTTTTAAATTTACGTAATACAAAAATAATATAAAAAATCCGTTAAATATAACTATTTTTTTGTCAACCATTTTGTTTTAAACATTTATTGTAGGCCCCTGAAACTATAAATAATAATAATAATAATAATGAGCTGCCAAGATTCATAGACAGGATAATGCATAAGTACCAAAATAAGATAAGTTTATTATTTGTATTAACAGAAATAAAAAATATATATTTCAAATGGAAAAATATTTTTTCAAATTCAATAAAAATAATGACTATTATAGTTTTCTTCTCCAGTTTGTGGAAAGTTCACAAATAAAAAGTGTGGTATGGAACACTGTTAAAAATTATAGAGTATTTATCATCATCATTGTTAAACATTATCAATCCAGTACAGGATTGTCTTTCCAAGTTCAATCCACCTTTCTCCAATCTCTAGCCTCTCTTCTCCACACCTCCCTTGCATACTTTCTTATTTCATCCATCCATCTCACATGCGGTCTCATTCTGGGTTTTTACATTCTCTTGAAATCCCATTTACGATTTCAATTGTCTATCTGTTATCAACTTTTCTAGCAATATGTCCAGCCCAACTCCATGTCAGTAACACTGTTTGTTCTCTTACCCATGTATACCCGGGTCTCATTTTATGCGGATTTTTAAAATGCGATTCATGTTTCTTCTTAATATCTTTGTATGCGCTTTTCTTTCATGCGATAAAAATTATTAGATCAGAAGTCGAGCTCCGATAATGCACTATTATTTTAAATATTATAAATTTCGTGCACTCACATATCATATTTAAAGTAATAGCGCATTATTGGAGTTCGACTTCCATCTAATAATTTCAATATTTTCAGCGCTTTGTAATAGTATTGTAATAGATTTTATGTAAAAAAAAGTTCATAATTTACTTAAAATCAGGATTTCCCCATTTTATATACACACATTAAATTTTAAAAAATTATAAATGTAAATCTGTTCAAACATTATAGATGCCTATACTATGCATGTTGTTGTTTTTGCATTTTAAATCACATTCTATTTTTGTTTTTTTAAAAAAGTATGTAATCAATTAATCATTTAGTGTCCACAAGTTTATTTTTAAAAGGTGAGTAACAGCAGTGGGCACAATTAAATTTGATAATTAAAAATTAAAATCTGATTTTTAATTGTAACTAACAATTTAAAAATTATGTAATGTGATCTGAAATTAATGCGATGTGAAACAATGAAATTTGATTTTTAAACGGAATTGAAAAGTAAAAAATTAAAGACAAAAATAAGAATTTAATTTTTAATTGTTAGTTTTAATTAAATTTTGCCCAACAGTGGTGAGTAGGTGTCTTTTTATTATCATAAGTCTAAGTTCTTATTTTTATTTTAAACTTTTAGCTTACCCTAATGGAGAGAAAAAAACACCCAAGAAAATGAATTTCTTTGGAAATAAAAATTTCAATTTTAGATCGCTCAGCGAATTAGGAAGGATCAACAGCGATTGAAAAACATTTTAGTTTGGACGAGTCTACTATAAGAGCAATTAAAAAAAATGAAGTTGGTGCTAGTTGTATTTTCTCTTGTGATGAATCTGATGTCTTATCAGTTCACAAACGAACCTGCATATTGTCAAATAGCGATAATGATTAAAATACTGTACATGTATGAAAAAATGTGAAATATTGTTAATTATGCATAAAAATATATTGTTTTGACTAAAATTAAATACTGTAGTTAATAAAAAAAAGTAAAAAAAGCTTGTCTTGTATAGATTTTTTTCAAATTTGACATTTTTTATTAGTCATATTTTATTTCCTTATTTTTTTTCTTTTTGCGAATTTTAAAATAATTTTACGTTGTTGCATTGCTTTTATGCGATTTTTGAAAATTACAGTATGTATCCCCCACTTTTCAAGGTAAATTAAGTCTATTTTTGTGCGATTTCTTTTGTGTGCGTTTTCTGAGGAACTTATCTACCGCATAAAACGAGACACAGTTGTATTGTGTTTTTGATTTCTTGTTGCTCCTAACGTGCATCTCTCCATACTTATTTGAGTGATCTGAAGACTCTTTATTGCTTTTCTATTAAGTGTCCAAGTCTCAATTCATAAGTAAAAACGGTTGTCGTCGATGAGCAACCATATCACACTGGATGGCGCAGTTATCATGCTTAAACTATAAAATATGATCATTCACGGGCCGTTAATTATAATCATTTTGATGTGTTTTTTGTAATGTGAAAATAAAAACAAAAGAAAATCGTCTTTTTTAAATATTATTTAATTTTAAATATTATTTTTTATTAACGTATACAAATTAAATGATAATAATAAATGTAAAATAAAATAAACAAATTACAATTTGATTCGTCTTTTTTAGTTTTCTTTTTATTAGAAAAATCAATTTTCTATCGGAGATTTTTTTACTGGGGTTACGGCCTTTTTTTTTGTTGTTTATCGCTATTTTTTATTTCAAATAGAATGACAACTAAAAGTAAAAGTTGTTACGGTTAGGTTTAGGGTTAGTTTTAGGGTTAACTTTAGGGTTAGGTTTACGGTTAAAATAAAAAATATCAAAATCGTATTTTTGTAAATATTTTTTTTACTAACATCTATAAAATAAATGATAACAATAAACGTAAACTATATTCAACAAAGTATAACAGTAGTCGGAGAAAAGAAAGAAACTAAAACTTTTTTAAACAACGACAAATATATATAGAAAATGTTTATAATATATGCTTTTTATGACATTTAAAAAAACAGTGTACAATTGTATTTTTCTTACTGGATATTTTTGTGTTAACGCTCTTTTTTATTTCAAAAATATACACACGGTACAATCTTAAAATGTCTTGTGGAAATGTTATGAACAATACGTTACTTGACGCGTTACCTAATTCCAATTCACTTTATACATATATCTGTCAACATTTACTACTTAAAACTTCAATACACTACGGTGTAAAAAGTCTGTTAATTATTACTTTACAAAATCTGAACATTTCAATACTTTAAAATAAAAAAAATCCAATGAAAATAACATTTCCATCCAATTCAAAAAAACACACCCTCTCCCCAAGCCGTAACCATTTTATAAACTGTACGAATTGGGAAAATGTATTTGCTGCGTAAACATACATGCTGTACTGTGACGCGACACAGCAGCCTGCAATCTGTAGTACAGCAAAAAAGTTGTATTATAGAAAATGCGGGTTCGAACGTGTCAGCCACGGAAATGGCATTTTTATGTGTTTTATCGTGAAAACAGCGCCATCCAGTGGGATATGGTGGCTTATCGACAACAACCGTAAAAACAATTATTAAAAACCTCCCTTTTCAAACATATAGATATATTTCCTTTTAATATTAAGTTATTTCTCTCAAGAATACTCCATTATCTAGGAGAATATTTCACTTATTGCAAACATAAATAAAATCTTAATGATAAAGTTGCTCAACTTAATATCCCCTCCCCCCCAAAAAAAAACATTAAATTTTCATTTTTAACAATCTTCCAAATGCTCAAATCTTTCTAAAGATATTACATAAATTCGTTGATTGCAAAGATCTCCACAACTACTGCATACATTCACAGAATTAAACGTGTGAATAAGTGATATATATATAATTCACTTTTTTTTTTTTAGAATATTCCTTAATTTGTATAAACATTTGTATATCAATCAGTAAAAATCTTAATTTTTTGAGGAATGAAATTATTATGGCAAAATGAGTATCTATAAAATTATACACTAGGATAAGTTTATTTGAAGTGGAAATTTTAATGTGTTATTGGAATTTAAATCTTATTCTCTATTTTAAAGAAATAAAATTACAGAATTATTAGAACATGTAACACTTTAAAACTAAATTTTTATTTTCATATGATTTGAAAATAGTTATTCTCGTTAGAAATTAATTTCATAGACAAAAAAAAAGTTATGTTTGGCTGAAATTACATTTGAAAATACGAATTTTTGAAATAACTTTTTCTATCTGAGCAGAATTTTATTTTCCTTAAAATACAAGTCAAATAGTTTTCAACATGCCATATTATTTTCATGTTTATTTTCTCATGGTTAATACATTTCCATACACATTTGAAAATTCAAAATTTCACGAGTCTGTACATTTTCAATTTTTTAATATCACTCATTATCTTGAACTTTGAAATTGAAGTAATTAATACAAAACTTATTATCTTCATATATTGGCATTAAAAACAAGACAAATTTAACATTCTATCAATCTGTTTATAATTAGCTGCTGACTTTTATTAAATAACCGATTGACCGACTGTTCATGATTAAACTATATAAGTTAAATATGTTATAATTTTAAGTTAGAAACTTCTAATTTTTTTATTATCTAGTCTCGACTCTCATAATTTTTTATATCTCTTTTATAAAATGGAGATATTGTATTGTATG
Source organism: Epiperipatus broadwayi (assembly GCA_028023455.1). NCBI lineage: Eukaryota > Metazoa > Onychophora > Udeonychophora > Euonychophora > Peripatidae > Epiperipatus > Epiperipatus broadwayi. The sequence goes on along the minus strand of JAQFVV010000182.1, from coordinate 89,324 downwards.
TCAATAATATTTTTAATAGCAATAAAAATTTCTTTTACTGAGAAGATTTTAGATAAAATTAGTAAGAGAAACTGTATATCTTTTTATAAGGGTGATTTTAATGAATATAAAAACCCAAAAACTTCACCTAAACCAATTAAGAATAATTTGTGTCAAGCAATGTTTCAAAATAAATAGCATCTACTAGATAAAATTACAACTTCTATTTAGTCAAACTACCATTATAAAAATCTATATTCCAAAATAATGTCAATTATTGAAAATGAGATCAATTTTGGTTGGAAAATCACATTTTATGAGAGCATAGTGGAGTCACTGTATCTGCTATACTTTATTCAAACTTCTCTTGCTTATATTGTACTCCTCATATGAAATAGGTTTTGTTAATAAGCATTGATTACAATACAATATGTGCAAGTATGCGTTTCAACATACACATATATGATATTTTACTTTTATAGTACACATATATAAATTAAAAGTATGCCATAAACAAATTTTTTTAAAAAATGTTATTAATAAATAAAAATGAATAGCAAAGTATTAGAATTTCATTGCAATTCAACACATTCTAGATCCTTTCAATAATAACTTTTTCCCCTCCAAGAAAATGTTAATAGCAGTCTTGTTATCAACAGACAATAGTTTTTTAGTGGTTTCGATGTTTTTAAGTATGTACTGGCTTCAGAATTTATATAGCCACCGCTACTTGCTGTTAACCACTTCAGATTCTAAATTAATTTTTTCAAATTTTAGTTTTTTGTACAAGCAGTGAATAAAATATGTATTTTCAACTTAAACCTAAAGAAACATTAATAAACATGATCACATACAGTGCTCCGAGATAGAAAAATGACTGCGGTGAATCATAAATTTATTAAATTTACATTTTCTTTTGGGATAGCATATAATTCAATAAATGAATATTGATACAGCACATATTGCAGTTTCACTATAATTAGTTTATATATAACAAAGTATAATTATGCAAAGCAATCAATATTATATTTTAAAATATAAAGTATCATAAAAATTAAATGATTTAGAAAGTGGTTTGTAAATAATATAATGTTTTGAAGAAGCAATGTACACTTGCACATCATTCAAAATTTAAAATGCATTTAAAAATTTGAATAGTAAGTAAAATATTTATGAAAAAATTAATTTATACATTTTTAAAATTAAATAAATGAAAATACTTCAAAATAAAACAAAATTATTTTGAACAATTTATTAATATTATATATATATTTAAAAAGTATATAATTTAAAAAATTACAAACATAGACAGACTATCATTATTCCGAACTTCATAAATTTAACAGTTTTACATCAGCCAACATAATATCAGTAAAATCTTTTCAAAATCAACAATTCTCATTGACTTAAAAAATCAAGCCAAAATGTATTTATCCATACTCTAATAAATATTGATTCTCAATTGCATCCACCATATAAACTCAAAATATTTACAATCTATGCTAAAATATTATTCTTAAAACACAAAAGAGTTAGGAAAAAAATAGTGTGGATAGTTGATGGGTGCTTGAAAGTTCAAATCCCCTATATTTACAAATAAGCTCCAGGTATATGAAGAATGCCTGTATTTCAAATATTTAAATAAAATTAATGAATTTTTAAGCAATTATTTTTTATTATCATTTTTATGACATACAAAATTCTTTTGTAATCAAGTAAATATAAGTATTGAAGGTAAAAGCCTGAAATCCGGGCACGGCCGCTTGGGGCATTGTTTACGTGTCAAAACACATAAAAATGCCGTTTACAGCAGCCGCGGCCTTACAGGTTAATACAACATTTACGTATTGTATTAATCCATTGAGCTAGGCTGCTTTACATGACATTGCACAAAAATATTACGGCCTGCTTTGTGCTTCGAAGCTATTTACGCGTATTTGTTCTATTCATAGCTGATTACCGTATCACTTGGGGGTGTTTAAATTTCAAGGTGGTACGACTTTTTCAAATCTCCGTAACAGAGTAATGTAATTTCGATTTAAAAAATGTTGTTAATTATTAATAATTGTCATATGGTCCCCACCCTTCCCGAAAAAAAGGTTAATATGTAAAATATTGGCAAAGTGTATGTTCGAACAGGCTTCGACAAAGCTCACACGCTAAGTCACGTTTCAGCGCAAGGACAAATATTTGAGACCACTAAAAGGTCTGAGACGAACGTGCAATTTTGAAACTTTTCTTCAGAATTGCCGAGTACAGAAAGTGTGTGAGATTATGGTTTTTTTTTTTTTTTGTCAGGCACACATAATGTCCACTTTTTATTACAGCAATAAAATCGAATAAATAATTGTAAAAAGTCCAAAGTTTGTGTCCTTTTTTATTGTTTTTTTATTTCATTAGAAATTGACAAGTATTTGGATTCAATTTTTTGCAACGGGGTTAAAATAAATGACGACTTTGGTTGACTTTTTGTTAAGAATAACAAATTATGAAATACCCCCATCCCGCCCCCACAAGCGGTTTATTGTAGAAGGCTAAAAAAAAAAAAAAAAAAAGGTAATTCGAACGAAATAGAAATTAAAGTAAAAAGTGAGAAAAAGTTGTTTAAAAAAAAGCAAAAAAGTTAAATTCTTGACTTTTTGGTTACAATTCTTTTTCCGAGTGTGTGGGGGTGGGTATTTGAAAACAATTTTTTAATCGGCAAAAACACAAAAGTAAATTTTGATTTAATATTAAGAAAAACAATTACGTCAACCTAAAAGAAATCAAAATTCGAAACATTTCCCAAAGTTGATTCTCTTTTTTCAGCGCTGCTAAAATAATTGACTATTTTTGTTGCCTTTTTGTTAATAATAACAGTACGAATCCCCCCCCTCCCGTCCCCTGCTCAAAAAGCTGTTTCTTGTAGTAGCCAAAAAAAAAAAAAAAAAAGGCTAATTCAAACATAATCTAAATCAAAGTGAAAACAAGTTGTGTTTTTTAAAAAAAAAGTAAAATTAATAATAATAAGAAAAACCATTTAGTCAAGCCAAAAAAAAAAAAAAAAGAAAGGTAGAATTAAGTTCTAAACAAGTCGCAAATAATTGTATTCTATTTTTTCGGCGGTGGGATTCAAACAAATTTTTTGACGTCGTGAAACGGTCCGAATTTTTCAAATGATAAAAAGAAAAAAATACAATTAGCAAAATTTGTTAAAAAAAATGTCAGTCAGGTTCCAAAAAACCCACAAAAAGTAACGAAAATGAATATCAAAATTTGTTTAATAATAAAGAAATCATGTTCTAAATGAAATAAGAATTATTCGTTTAATCAATATTAGAAAAAAAAAACCTTGTTGTCTAAAAAAATAAAAAGTTGCAGCGGTCCGGTAACGTTATATTTCATTGATTTTGTCTAGCATCAACGCTCCAAGTGGCTTTTCCCGGATTTCAGGCTTTTACCGTATTGAATTTAAAATTGTTTTATTTTTTGATATATTTTCAAGAAAAATTAGCTAATGAGTTAAATTTAAGTTATGCTAATATATTACATTTTAAGTTTTGAATATTTCCATTTTATTGATATAACTTATAGGTTTTTACAAATCTGAAACCAATTTTGAATTCAGGGTTTTGAAATAATGATGGCATATCTGTAATACTTTATATAATTATGATGAATTATTCTAATCTTACTCTATTTTTTTACATAATCAACCTTAAATAGCATAAAAAAACTAAAAAAACAAACAAACAAACATTTCTTCAATCATTTATATAACAAACTTTTTTGTTAAATAAAAACTTTCTAATCCTAAAATTTAAATTCTCTTAGCAAAAAAATAATATTCAAATAATATATGCTTTATAAAAACAGTTTGAACATTAAAAAATTTAGTGTCAAAAGTATAATAAAATCAGACTAAAGAGACTCGGATAATTTCAGACTGATAAAAGATTTAGTTAAATATTATAACAAATTATATTACAAGGTAAATAAAAAAAGAAAAATGTGGATTCAAAGTTGATATAAAAAATATCAATTTCATGCTTATAATACTATATTCATAACTGAAAAGAGGTCCATGACCAAAGTGGAGATATGAGATAAAAAAAAAAAAGGACAAAATATTATGACAGCAACAACAGTGGATAATTAAAAAGCGATAATAAAGTTAACATAATAGTCCTTGCTTTCTTGAATCACTCAACAATAAAGAATCCAGAAGTCAATAGATATCATAGATTATTAGAGTTGAGATGGAAGGATTCCTCTCTCCTCACAAAATCTATAAAATGCAAACTGTAACCGATTTAAAAAAACGTTATATATAATTAATCACCACATAATATTTTCTGCCTAAATTGCCGATGTCATAGGTGGATCATTGTTTTCCCTACCATGGAAACATGAGAATTTCCTTTACCTACTCTTGAAATGCCGGAGAAACATCTTTTGTCCCATATGAAGTGCTTAACTATGGATCCGTTAGGCCAATGCAGAATTGTTCCAAGTGCGCAATGGACAGATAGTAACGAGCAACTTGCACTTTGATTAAGAAGAATTATTTGTAATGCATGAACTATACATATATGAAGGACTTTTGCCAGATCAATTTTAATTAAATTGATTTAAGGGAATTCTGAATTTTTAATTGTGTGTTATAATTTTATGACTACTTTTGTAAATATTTTTTTTTTTATACTTGGAAACATAAAACTATTGTGATTTAGTTTTTTTGGGAGAGTTCATTTTTAAATAGAAGTCGAAAGTTGAGTGGGGGATGGTTAATTTTAGTTGAAATTTTCTTTTGTAAATAAAGATTCGATTAGCCTTTCTCCACTCATAGCAACGTGACATTTGATCATTAACCACGTGGTACTAAGGTAAGATTTTATTATGATACCACATTAAATACACACACTATAACATGACAGAGTTTATGTTGCTTGTTACATGTTAATGAACAGTCGTTATATTTGTTCTGTGTAAATAATCTTTACTATCATGATAGGAATTGTACAAAGATTGGGTGGGTGGGGGTCACAAAGAAATCAAGCACAGACTGCTGGATTTGGACAATGATGTGAAAGTAGACATACCAATGAAAAAATTTAACATAGCTACTTAGATTTGTGTTTATGCTAAATCAATCTTATTTTTGTTTTTATTTTAAACTTTGTAAAATAATTGATATTAGCATGGATTTCTGTCAAGGAGATTATGGGTATGGCAACATAAATTTGTTAAATTATTGATATGATAGAAGTCCATTGTTAACATCCATAATTATAATTTATATATATATATTGTTAAAACATTTTTGAGAGCTTATTTTGTTTTTTTGTTCTCTAATAAATGTTAATGAATTTGTAAATCTCAATTTGATCTCTCTAGTTTATTAAATCAACTTTGTATTCATTCATTAATCTAAAGCCTCAAATATAGATACATGCACGCTATACTTATATAACAGAATTGAAAATTGGTTGGGTGATTAGATACATCATATTAATTGTAACCTACATAGAGGTGCGGTAGTTGTCAGCTGGCATCAGTGCAACCCTATTAAGAGAGTCAAAAACGAATTCCCCCTGAGTTCGAACTCTGTGGCATAACGAAACCAGAAAGTGGTGAGGTGGATGAACTAACCTAAATTCTATCTAAATTTGGTAAATAGGTTTAGAGCTAATTAATGGAAGGGGAATACAATCATAGGTCACATACTTCAACACACCAGCTCCAGCATCCTACCCGAAGACCCAAAACCGTACACAGATGCTACTACCTCTTTTTTCCGGACTGTTACATCTGGTGTCCAATGTGTTGGGCGTGAACTCAATATAATGATCAATTGCAATTTCAAAACATAAGTCATTGGGAATCTAATCACATATATACATTATATATTCCGTTACAGTAGATATTTTCTTGCAATAGCTATACATGCTACAGTACTCTGACTTTTTTTCAAAAACTTTTTCTAAAATATATCCATAATGCAACTTTTTTTTGCTCTTCGAAATTAGAAAATTATTTGCTATGTATTTAGCTACTTAAGAAGTCCATTTTGATTTTATCCACATTTAATCAATACAAATTTCTATGACATAACACAATTACAATAAAAATAAACTTTATAATATCAATTAACAAAAAAAAAATTACATGAATATTAAATTATATATTTTTTTAAAAAAACAAACAAAAAAAAAAAAAATGAAGTAGAAAATGACAAATATTAGTAGGCATAATACATAATCAGCAAATATGATTTAATATAACTTGAAAATATTATAATAAACATGTAATATAAACAGATTTAAACTTTCAAATTAGCAATTAATAATTGTCCTACCTGTTTCACTGTAATGGTCGTTGTATCATTATTATTATAAAATAAATAATAACAATAACATTCTATACCATGATCAATATTTAAAACAACTAACATTATTTGGTTAATTTTCAGAAGAATGTTCATCTAAAAAGTATTATGAAAATAAAAAAAAAGTATTGTATTTAATTATCCAGTAAAAATAAAATACATGGTGAACAGCAATAATCCAGCAATTGACAGATTTATATCTCTGTTAATGTGGACAAAATTACAAGATGACACTTAAGTTTTTTAAATTGCCAGCTATTATTTTGGCATAATTTTTTTTTTTTTAAAATAACATTAATCTGAAACTAATAAATAAATGCATAATTCTTAAAAAAAAAAAAAATTGAAAATTAATATGTCTAATTAAAATAAAGATTTTTTTTTGTTTGTTTTTCTTATTCTTAGTTTTTCACTTTTCAGTTCTAGAGAAAATTGTCAACTGTTTTAATAAACATGATTTTCACTTTTTCTTAAAATAGAAAAAAAAAAAAGTATGAGACACTAATAGGTAATATTGCTGAAGTATTATGCTCTAATAAACATGATTTTAATTTTCTTCTGAAAATAGAAAATTAAAAAAAAAATAAACAAGTATAAGAGACACTAATAGGTAATATTGCTGAATTATAACATAACCCATTCTGGTAAAATGCTGGATTATCGATATTCAACCTTTACAAATATTATTTACAAAAATTTGTTTTTGAATCCTGAATTATAGCATTCATTGTTGTTTTTTTTATTTATTATTAAATTCTGAATATCAGAATTTCATTATTTTCAAATAAATTATTAAAAAAAAAAAAAAAATGTTTAAACTTTTTTTATTGAATAAAGCAAATGACTGAATAATTCTTGAAAATAATCTATAAATATTTTAAGAAAAAAAAAAAGGCTTGAAGAAATAAAAAAAAATATTACTTTACAAGTACAGTTATTTTATATCTATATTCTCAACTATTACTCTCATCATAATAATCACATATTATTCATAGATGGGAGCATTCATTAAGTTATCCCATTAAAAATAAAATTATATAGGTTTTTTTGTTGTTGTTTTATAACTATAATATAAGAATCACGAAGGTAATTGTAATTATTAAACATATAATTGTAACTTAATTAATGATAACAAAAATATTATATTATTACACAATACAACTCATTATATATCTAAAGTTTACAATTTAAAATAATTTTTTAAACAAATATTCTCATAAACTTATTTAAAAAGTTTAAACTCATTGGGGGATCAAAATATATATCAATATGAAGATAATAAATTCAAAATAATAAAATGGACAGAAAAAAAAATTGATCTGAAATATTATCCATAATCAAAGTAAGCCACAAAATTAAATATAAATGATTAAGAATCTAATCATTATCTGAGTGAAATCACAAACTATTTGGTATATCCAGGAATAGTTAATTGATGAACAGTTGAATTTTTACTATTAAGAATTAGGTTCAGATGAGGAAACTGTCAGCTGAACAAGCATAAACAATAAACAATTAACTTGACAAATAGTGTTCAATAAATAAAACTTAATTCATTACATAAACTATAAAAAGAAGAAATTGAACTGATAATAATTTACATGGCACAAACAATCTGGTTTATTATATGATTCTGCTACATGCTAATAATTCTCCAATCTATATATAATATACCACTATGCAAGTTTAATAAATAATAATATTCTAAAACCTAAAGGTTACAGAAACATAGAAAATCTGGGCAACCTGTAAAATAGCCCTATATCTATTTCTTACCTACAGACTAATTATCTTTGGGATTAAAACTCCAGCCCTTCTGGAAAATTATCAATGTATATAAATTCTTTGATGTTTTTTAATCTGAATAGGCTTGTTATAATTTTGCAGCAATTAATTTCTGAAGAGTGCTTATCAGATATGGGGATACTTTTTAACAGCAGTTTAATCTATAAGTGCTTTATTTTTAATTGGGATTATTAATCCTTTTTAATTAGATATTTTTTGAAAAAACAATTATTTCTATATAGTCAATTTTTTAAATAACATATTTTTATTTGCATAGTTCATATCATAATTAACATACATATAATATAGTTAGTTATTCATTAGCAAGATATAACACTAAGTACAAAAAAAAATAATTTAAGAATATAATGATTATTTAATATATTTCTAAAATTGATATACATAACTTTATTTTTTCTAAGTTATATAAATCATAATGACAAAAAACCACCAGATACGTTCTATAAAATATTGAAAATAATGCCATGCTTTATCAAATTTTATGCTTTATTCTTATGAAAAAAAAAAAAATTCTATTAAATATAATTAAACCGATATTATCAAAATACACTTCAATAATGTAAAGTGCAAGATTTACTAAGTGGATCAAAGCTTATTTCTCACTTTCAGTGCTTTAATAGCATAGCAGCGATGAATCATTTGATTATTTTTTAAACATTGAGGATTTTTGATATTCAGAGGCAACAAACTGTGTCAAAACCATAATTTACATACAGCAAGATACATTACCTTAATTATATAATTTAATTAATACTGAAAAATCATTCCCAATATTTAAATAAAATCCTTGTTTTTACTTCATCTTTGAATGGTAAGTTTTAAATTGCACTTTACGCAAAAAAGTGAAGCTTAGTATTATTAGAAAAGAATTATAAGGCTTAGCGCTTTGGAGAACTTAGGTCAAATAAAAATATAATTTATATTAATATGTTTTATTAGCTTTAAAAACTGGTTTGTCAGAATGAAAGGAATTATTTTGTTGAATATTAGTCTAAAAAGACATAGAATGAAAAAAAATGCTAATAGAACATTTATATTATAAATCTAAATCAGAAGATATTTGTAAGATTAAATGTTTTTTGTTTTTTAAATTCATATATAGTAGATACTAAAACAGAAATGTTTCTTTTTTCCTGCTACTAAAATTTATATAGAAGAAATGATAAATAAATATATTTTGATATGAAAAAAGTTAGCTGAATTATATTTGCCATTTCTACGAATAATAAGATGGAATTTAATAATAAGATAGATGGAATTTGAAGTTTGAGATAAAGTAAATGTTAGTAAAATTATAGCAGTGATAATAGATGGAGAGAATAAAAGTTTGAGAGATAAAACTATAGCAGTGATAATAGATGGAGAGAATAAAAGTTTGAGAGATACTTTTCCAGAAAGTTATATAGTGAATTGTCATTTTTAAATATTTTTCTAATGTTAAAAAAATAATTTCAATAAAGCTCATTAAGAAAGAGATCTGTAAAGCATTTTGTTTGGAAGTTTTTTATATATAAAACAAAACTTGGGAAAGAAAAAAGTAGATTTAAGGACATAATAAATTTGGGAAAAAAAGACTGCTGAACTGAGAGGTAAAAAACGAAAATGGTATAGATAATTTTAAAAAAAAGTAGCTATGATTTTTTAAAACTTAGAATGATTTGTTGGAGAAAGTGGTCTCAGACATGAGAATTGATTTTGACAGACAATAATTTAATTTAAAATTTTTTTAATTTAAATGTTTAATTTAAAAAAAAAAAAAATGAAATTAAAAACAAAACAACTCTATTTAAATCAAAAAACATTACACCAGCTACAATTATCAACAAAGAAATATATATATATTTTTGTTTCATAATGAAATTTTTTTTATTATCAAATTTAAAGTCTAAAATCTATTTAAAAATAATGCCTGTCCATAGGATTTTCTTGACAAAAATATAATTAAGAGGCATTATTTAACCAATTTTCCTGTCATAAATAGAGAATAGCTTATCTGCTCCATCAAAATTACAATATTAAAGTACTTACAATGTCTTCATTTTTTATAGATTTGAGATGATTACAAATATATACTGTTTCTATTTTTCTACAATTCTTTAAAATGAGATGATGTAAAAAAAATCATATTAATTAATATTCTGATGGACATTAAATTTTCTTTCATTTAAATCAGTATTATTTGTATGTTAATAGAGTTCCACCTGCATTTTTATTATTTTCATTTTAGCATTTGGAATAAAATAAAAAAGTATTTTTTTAGAAGAAAATATTCAAATAATTTAATATAAACTTTTACAATGTTTTTTTATTTAACAGAATTTACTGTATGGTTAATTTGACAAACTTGAAATTTCATTCTGCATTGTGAAAAATGTCAAATATAATAAGTTAGGTGAATATATGATTGAAGGCTTTCATGGTTGAGATAAAAAAAAAAAGCTTCAGTTCCAATCTGAAAGATCACAACCTATTTGTATATTATTAAATCAGAAAAAAACAAAGATGCATACTATAATTTAATTGCTGGTGAAATAGTTAAAAAAACTTAAAAATAAATCATCCAAAAACCAGTCAAACTTCTAATCAGGTGCTTATTTAAAATATAAAATATGATCACTGTGGTTTCATACCAATCACCTTTATCTTTTTCCCTGACTGGGCAATATTTATTTTTTCATATAACACTTTCAATTTTTGTTTTAGATTCTAATTGAATTTATTTTCAATAAAATGGGCAGATCTTTTTATTATTGCATTGATTTGACATTGAAAGGAAGAAAAAAAAATTTTTTTTAATGAACAATGTGATGAATTAGGGAATCTTCTCTATTAAAATTATTAAGGACTTCTTTTCATGAATATGCTCTCCATATATTGTCAAACTATGATTTTACTTAAAAGTATGTTGTGCTCTAATGTTAACATATACTAAATAATAATTTATTAAATAAAGCTCTCATGCTTTTTTTTATGCATGAATACAATGCTTAGTGTTATATATATATGCCAAAAATTTTCATGAATCTCATTACTATTTGGGGTTACTAATTATATTAACAATTTTTATTTTAAAATATAAAAACAGATTTTTAATGTTTTATTTGAACTTATATAAATTTTACCATTTTTATTAATGGTATATGGTTTAAAACATGTATTTAAAATCATGCTGGCTCAGGTTTTTGATAGTAACTGGAAAACAAATTATTGTTTTTATTATTTCCAAATTTAATTAAGGTATTTTTTTAAAAGACCATTTTGTAGCTTATCAGAATCACAAATTCTATATGCACAGTCAAGCGTTGGTGGCCTAGTGGTTAGCACAGCTGCCTTCGAAGAAGCTGGCCTGGGTTCACTTCCTGGTCAACGCATTTGACATATGAAAAAAAAAAATCCTATATGCACAATGTAACAGCATAGTTTCTATATAAACTGGTGATAAGAATGAGTTTGTAGTTATTTATTTGAAAATATAATTTGCAATACACTGAATCAAGAAATATACTATTATCATGTTTAAAAAAAATAGTTTGTTTCATTTTCTATTATTACGTCAAAATTAATATTTAAACATATAGTATAAAAATAATTAAGAAATTGATTTAATTTGTTGAGACTATGAGGCTAGACATAAAAGTATTATCAACATGGTCAATAAGTTATTAGCCATAACCAATCATCAGTTTTCAAAATAATGAGGCAAGATTCATATAATCATTAACATAATGTTGAATAAAATATTGCCTATGACAAGGCTTCAATAGCTATTTGGACAAATAGTCACATCATAATAAAACTAGTGAATATGCTTCTTAAAGTAATAATTTGATAAAATATTCTCCCAAAAATTAATCAAGTAATAAAAAACAAAAGAGAATTTACCAACAAAATTAATATGCAATTAGCTATAACATTTAAACAAGTTATATATAGTTATTACAGATATAGATCAATGCAGTATTATTATTTAAATTTTTTTTTATAAACAGTTATTCTGTATCAAATGATATTTGTTTTATGAACAATAGAATGGTATGGCCATAGGCATCTTCTCAGTTCCATATTTCAAATTCTTATATAAAATCCTACCAAAACAAGTATTTGAATTTAAACTTTCTGAATGGCTAAGTTTTATTAATGATACTTTTGTGATTTGGCATTAACAAATTAAATCATTTAAAAAAATATACACTTATATAGTAACCCCAATGTGGAATTATAAAATTAAAGCTAACTAATATTTCTAAATATTCTTATTCTAAAAACAATATAAAACTTCATTCAGTTTATCAAACATATACCAATCATATATATTCTATCCTGCTGAAAGTCAATATTAAAACGCTACCACATTATGCTTATAAAAATTATTTCCTAAGTCCTTAGCATCATAAAGTTAATGTTTATTTTTCAAACAATAATATACCTAAATCAGAAAAAAAAAAATCAAATAATTGTATTCACAAAAAATCAGTTACAGTAGTTCTGTTGTAATTATAAATTTTATTAAACACCCATTATTATATTAAGTAATAATTTACTAAGGCTGTAACCTTAGAAATCAGCATCTGAAAAATACGAAGGTAGGGACCTCTATAGTTCTGTTGCAAAGTTGGATCCACATATGATAAAATCATATTGAAGGCCAATGAATTGGCAAATAAAAAATCTAATCTCAGTATTTAATAAAATATTTTCTTTCCTTAATTTGAATATAATAATAATAGTAATGGAAAACTATTCAAGAAAGTTTTAAATTTTAATAAAAATAATATCTAAGCATAGCTTTCAACCAGGTCAGTCATAATCAAACAACTACAATAAAATATATAAATAAAATTAAATATATCCATTAAAATTAAATAAGCCATTTATATGATAATGCAATGCACAAGTCTTTCTTGTTTATTGCATCGATATTATTTGCTATAAATCATATCTCTTTATATTTTCTTTTTCAATCATTACATTTAGTACAGTGTCCAGATTTAATTTCATATTACAAAAATATACATTTAACATTAGAGTCTGCTTTAGCATGTTTATATAAATATTTATGTTGTGCTAATCTTGTAGCACAATTGGCATGAGATTCTTCATAATAAATTGCATTGCATTTTGGTTCATTATATTTAATTTTTTAAACAATTTGTAGAGATTGGTTTGGAGATAATTTATCTTTACCATTGTCTAAAATTTGATTAAGATTAGGTGTTCTAAAACTGATATTATAGTCGTTTGAAAAAATTGTTTTCATCCTTTTAGATAACTTAGGTATATAAGGAAGGCTGATCCATGCATTATCACTCTTAAAGTTTTTAATATTCAAAGATAAATAGAAAAAATTAAGTTTTGCTTAATAAATTATAATTATAATCTGATTTAATTAAATTTTTCATATAAATTTCAATGTTGTTTCTTCTATCTGCTTTAAACTTACATAATTTAAAGTTTCCATACAAAGAATATTTAAATCCAGTTAATATATAAGAAATTGGAATAAAAGAATGCAGATAAACCACACCATGAATATTGATAGGCTTTATAACCATTTTAAAACTAATCTGTAAATTTATAAGTTGAATATACATATCTAAAAACTTTATACCATCTTCATCTTCCGTAGTCCAAACCTTTAAAGAAGATAAAAGAAATAATTCAACTTTTATATCAATAATTGTTTTCTCTTCAGCATATATAAGAACATTATCTACACATATCGTATATATAAAGGTGATGTTGCTAAAGCAAATATTTTTGGAATAACTTCTAATTCAAATTTATTTAAAACTGTACTACAAATAATTCTACTTAAAGATAGTCCCATAGGTCATCCATGTTCCATTGTATAAAATCCATAGTTAAAAAGAGCTACAATCCATCCATTTAAGAACAAAATTTATTTTGTACTTAAATTATTAATAATATCAATAGATAATTTTCGGAAACTGAACCATAAATTTAGTTCTGTTATATCTACTGAAATAATTTTATCGTTATGATTATACATTTGTGAATTTAATATTTGTGCTCATTCAAATAAAGATTTTACAATATCTGCATCCCTAAATGCTAAAACTGATGCTACATTCCTACAGCAGTAGCAATAATTAGGAACAGACCAAGCCAGTAACAAATTTACCATCAAATATATATTTGTAATCTAAGTATATTTTTATCTTAATGGATATTTAAAATGATGAGGATTTAATGAAAAAAAAAAGAACATTTTTGATGCACATTATCAATTTATATAATAATATATGCTTCCGTTATCATTAACTATGTTGATTTAAGGCATTCAGATGTTAAAGTTTGTATTATTTATATACTTAAATTCAAATTATACATTTGAAATATCCAATAAATATATACATATATTAAACAGTTTAAAAGTTAGTGATAATGTCATTTTACTTGTAATTATATATTAGACTATTTTCTTCATCTAGTTTAACTTTTAAACGTTTTAGAAAAAATCAAACTTATTCATTTATACTATTAGACTTTTAATTATTTATTATTAACACTTCAATATATTTGAAAAAAATTATTTTTGTTTGAATTTCTCAAAAACATTTAACAAACTAGATGACAGAAACACTCCCACATACAATTTCAAATATATTAAAATTATTTATAAATATATATAACCCCCTCCCCCATTCCCAATTAAAAGATAGTATATTGCTCAGAATACAAACTCTATAATATTCTCTGCTAGATTTACCCCACCTTTTACATGTGTCAGACTAATAGAAGAATGAATATACGAAAATAACATGTTTTTGACGATATTAAAGTTCTTTTGAAATATAATAACTGAAAAAAGATTCATAAGAGACGCCACGGAAATTCATAAAGTGCCTAATTGTTTAAATAAAAAAGAATAATATTTTAAAGTTATCTAATATTTGCAAGCTGGTATTAATTTTTAAGAAATGCAGAATGATTCCTATCGATACATTATGATTTTACTATGTTTCGTTTTCTTTTTATTGAATGTATTAAAATTCTTTTTTTTTAATTAAAAAAAAAAAAAAATTACAAAGTTATGACTAAATTTCTTTGGAATAAAGAACAGTGTCATTATCGAAACATCATTCTTTTCTACCCTTGAAAATATTCATATCAATACATAAAATATATTCAATATTTGATAAATACAATAAACCAAACAATGCAACAGTTGCAATTGAAATTAGCACTCATGCAGCAAGCAGTTTGATTCATAAAAATATTAACTACCCCCTTAGATAGGTCTATTCACTATCACTAAGACTTCAGGACATCCAAGCAGAATGCAGAGCAGTAAATAGTTTATCAATTTCTATTGAAAACTACAAATATTGCATGTTTGTAAATTACTATATTTGTAAAGTATGCGGAGTTTATTACATATTATTTAACAGCTGAGACTCTTAACATTAAACATCACACGATCCCCATCTCTATACTAGCACATAATTGTTGTAAACAAAGGCAAAACTCTCCATACAGTAGAGCCACCCTGTGCCAAACAGTGTATGGAGAGTTTTGCCTTTGTTTACAACAATTATGTGCTAGTATAGAGATGGTGATCATGTGATGCCTAGTGGTTTAACACCAATCCTGCCTAATAGGATAGTGGTGGCTATGGTTGTTTAAGAGCCAAAGACACCAAAATGTATGGGTGCTGAATTGAGTTCAGACCCATATGACTATATAAGCTATTGAGCTTAGATTGAAAATATTATTGTGTTTTCAATTTCATTCTCATAGTTTTGTAGTAAAGTAGAGTTAAAAGGTGGCTGCTGGAGGGTTGCATTAGATCCTAAGATCTAGGTGCAGTGCTCTCGGATCCAAGGTTCCTCACTGATGATGGCCACAAGCCAGAAACTAGTCTAGGGATATTGGATGAGTAAGCACTAGATAGGGATTTTATGCACAAGCCTTCTGGCATCCACTGATTACACTGTTTGGCACAGGTGGCACTACTGTATGAAGAGTTTTGCCTTTGTTTACTCTTAACATTGTTAAAATGGAGTGAAAAAATCTTAATTATATTAATCGTCTACATAGAATCAATCAATGTGTGTGCTTTTATCTTTGTATTATTAAGGTATTATTCATGCTTGCAAAAATATGCATATACATTTCTAATTATATATAAGAATTGAAATAAACCGGCTTATGGACATACACAATGACATCACATGATCACCATTTCTTATGCTTGCTCTTAACTGTTATTAAAACAAGCAAAACTCTCTATACGTTGTGCCACTACTTTTTATATCTGAATGATTGTACACTGAGATATTCTTGACTTCGTTTAAGGAGCCATAATACATCACATCACAACCACAAAATTTACAAAAATCCCATATTCGCGGTCGATAATTTGTATACATATGACAGATCAACCCAAATTTCTCTCAACAATCCCATTTCAACATGGACGGATTTAATACAATAATAGATTTCATTGTTTAAAGAACAAATGCAAAAAAAAAAAACAAACAAACAAATACACTTTCATAACCTTTAACCATGATATGCTTTATTATAGTTTCATTTTTTTTCTTTATTCAGGACCATTAACAAAACAAATCCCTAATAACCCCTCTACACCTTCCTTCTTTTTCTTGACTCTTTACACAACTAACGTAATCTTTCTCTTCCTTCTTTCCCCTCTTTTTTTTTTTTAAATTAAAGAAAAAAAACAAACAAAGGCGAAGAGCAATATATATTTCATTCTTGAAGGAAGATTGCTTTTACTTAAATAAGCATCCAAACCGATCCAACTCTTGACCAATATTAGGACTAAGCGGCTTACTATTAAGAGTAAGTTATAACATAAGACCCCTACCCTCTTCTTATCAATATTTCTCAATCCTTAATACTTTTCACTTGCTTTCCAAATCCCTTTTTTTTATTCTATTCTGATATCATTCTCGTGGGTTCATTTATTGGATTATTATCTTTTCTTGACCTCACCCAATAGCCCTGAAAATTTAGTCAAAATTTAGCTAAACCATTCATAAAGAAAAATTAAAACATACAAATAATTTACACATTTTAACTAAACAAATTAATTAATGCAGATATAAACATTATTAATATTAAAATAAAATCCCCTTCTACTGTCATAACTCATAGTTCATAATGGTTAAATGCAATCCTAAATGTATGTTTAAAGTTAGCTAATGTCTATAGTTCAATCAATAAACATAAAGTTTCCATTACCCTGATCGATCAATGCACGTCCATAAGCATT
Organism: Epiperipatus broadwayi; assembly: GCA_028023455.1. Taxonomy (NCBI): domain Eukaryota; kingdom Metazoa; phylum Onychophora; class Udeonychophora; order Euonychophora; family Peripatidae; genus Epiperipatus; species Epiperipatus broadwayi. The sequence continues at coordinate 71,913 of JAQFVV010000182.1, read as the reverse complement.
TCTTCGTATCTCTGGGGACTTGATTCTCAGCAACTAATTTTTGTTCCACGGCTAGCTCCGATTTCTCTTATGTGGTTTGATGTCCCTTGAAATGGTTTCACGGTTCTATGAAGATCTAGGAATGGGTCAATGCCCCGGTTGGGGACAGATTCTATTTTGTTTTAACCTTCGATCATTTTTATTTAACTTTTTTATATAATAGTTATTTTTTCATTAAAAAAAATTAATAGTCACACAATAGGCTTTTCTCTTTATTTATAGTCCTTTTTTTTTTGATCACGTTCCCGCCAGTGATTGCATTCCTTTCATTTTTTTTGTTTTAACACCTTGCTAACCAGAAGTCACGACAATAGAATTAATTACAATTCTTTTTACTTCTCCCCTCCCTTCAGATTAGAAAATTAAAATAATTAATTACAAAATTGTTTCCAAAAACTTTTAACACTTTTTTCTACCACTTTCGATTTAATTTCTCAATCCAATTAAAAATAAATAATCCACCATTTTGTTTTTTGTTCTCTCTTTTTTTTTTTTAAAATCCCAATAAAAAAACTAATAAATAATACCAAAAAAAAAAAAACTTCCTATATATACAGCTTTTATTTCCCATTTTCTACCTAATGTATATGTGTATATACATATATCTACATACACACAGAGAACATAACATGAGCTGATCGAAATTATCGGCCAACGTATTGCCACTCAGTGCAAGCCAGAGTAATCAATGGATGCCAGAAGGCTTGTGCATAAAATCCCCATCTAGTGCCTACTCATCCAATATCCCCAGACTAGTTTCTGGCTTGTGGCCTTCATCAAAGTTTTGCCTGTTTTAATGACCTACACAATGTTTAGATTATTTGAAAAATCATGTTGGAGACAAATAGATCTACACAAAAAGACTGCTGAAATTTTTTTTACAAATGGTGAAATTAATAATGAAAGTACTTATTTCAATTTAAGACACAAGTATCAATTTGTTACATTATAGTTTATATTAATTTAACAAATTATATAATAGACTTCAATATATATTTATAAAATCAGTAAGAAATTAAGTCACTCATAGTTAAATGCTCATATCCAGAGACTTTATTATATAAATTTTGCTGAACACTATATGTAAGTAAATAAAGTATGGCTGGTTTGAAATTAAAAATCCATCAACAAAATGCTTTTTTTTTTCCTCATGAAGAATTTATTACAGGATTTTAAATAAAAACTAGAATTTTTAGAATGTATGAGAAGACATTTCGAAAATTATAAAAAAAGAAAACAAATAAGTGGAGCAAACTATATTTCTATTGGTTAATTTTTCAAAATCAGAAATAAAATATACAAAATTTATTCTACTAAAGGATATTTTTTATAATTCCAATAATACAACACTGGAAATAAATGTAGTAAAAAAATAAAATAGTTCTAGAAATAGTGATGGAAAAGAACATTATTCATTAGAGTAGACAATTACTGGATGGTAATGATTTTAGTTTTCTTTCTTTGTTTCATCTTTTAGTTAAGAATTACTTATACAGTTGTGGAAAATAACTAGGATAGCAAAAAAATAATCATATATAGTTTGGAAATCTTTAGTTATCTAAAAAAAATTTCAATTCCACTCAAATTTGAATCTTAAAACATGTGAACAAAATTAATATGGAAATCACATTAAAAAATTATTTGATACATATAAACTGTATATAAATACAATTTTCTTAGCAATAGATTTTGTTTTTATTTAAATTTTGAATGCTTTAAATTAAATTATTTTTGTAGAATTTTTGTATTATATACAGTGATATTTAAAATTATTATGAATATTATAATATTTAAAAACAAAATTTCCTCCTTTTTAAATAAGTCTAATTTTTTCATCCTCAATGTTTATTTTCAATTATGACTGAAATAATATAAACATCAACAGAGACACTGACCTGTTGTCAGCCAAAAATTGATTTCTTAAGCCGACTCAAGAAGCCAGTGTCTTTTTCAGATCCACTATATTTTTTGGTATTTGGATTTTCACCTAGGAGGAAAAGAAAAACTTATAAGAATTTTTGCAGTTCCAAAGCCAGAACAATAGTGATGATAAAAAAATAATCATTTAAGAAATAAAAACTAAAGAATACATGCAGTACAACATGGCAAAAAATTTAAATATCTATCTCATACAATCATATGATTTTAAAAGTTTGTAAATTAAAAAACTAATTTTAAAATAAAAAGAAATTAACAAGAATACTTTGAAAAATAATCAATTTTTATTAAAAAAAAAAAAAGAATTATCACTATCATTAAATTTGTGATTTATACACAAAAACCTTTTTCAATCTCATTTTCAATGAATATCACTTACAAAATTCTTTATATAAATTATTCCTGAAAAGCAGAATAAAATTAGATATGATTTTAAAATAGTGAAAAAAAAGATAAAAATAAATTTGGTAAACCATTTTAGCATGTGAGATTTTTATTTAAGAGATTAAAGTAAAAGATTCTAACTGAATTTTATCTAAAATATCTGATAATTCTGTGATGAACAAATGAGTATATTATTTGGTAAGAAGTTTGTAACCTAATCCTTTTTATTTAAGATTAAACTTTTTTTAAAAAAAAAACTATATTTCAAATAAAATATAATTATTTACAACTATTTAATATAAATATATTGGCACTTTATAAAAAAAATCCAAGCAATGCTAATATTAAAAACTGAAGTTTAAAAAAAAGAGACAAATATGAGATCATTTAGAAAATATTAAAATATAAAAAATATCTATTGCTCATGAAGAATGAGGCTGATTGATTTTTATTCAAATTAACAATTTCTATAATGAATATTAATTAATTCTTAAATATATAGGTTCTGTTATATTAAAGATATGCACCAATATATTGCAATAAAATAAATTAATAATAGTACTTTTACTATCATAATCTATATGACAAACAATTACACTCAGATAACTAACTACAATAGAATAAAAAAAAAAAAAAAACAGCTACTCAATACCAACTTACCAATCTAGAACAGACAAAAAACTTCAATTATCAGAAAATAAAAAAAGATATGGCATTAAAGATTTCTCTCCATTATCAAGCAAATAAACCATTATGTTCCAAATTCCTTCTCAATTCAAATTTCTAATTAACTGATGCATAATTAATAGCAATTGAAATTCTGATCAAAGGTCAATCATATTTAATTATTAAATAATAATTATAGAACTTTGAAAATTCCAGTATTTAATTTTTTATGACACTATGAACTTTCAGAAAGTACAAACAATGCATATAAGAATATACTGATTATTTTAATATTAGATAACAAAACTTTTGTCTATAAAGTTATTATCATTAGCTATTTATGAAACAGCATCCTTAATCTTTGTTAATAAAAATTGGCCTAAAAATAATTTTAATATTTGGAATAAAATTAAGTTCATACCATAATATCAATTATATGTATATATTATAAAAACATTGATTGTAAAATATTTAATAAAGACTCAAACATAACAAGGGCAATAATAATTTAGTTGCAACTGTCAATCCTTCAATTTGATTAGTTTTAATAGTTTGCTATTTAACACAAATAAATAAAAGATTTGTGTTTGCAGTAAATTCATATAGAAATTTCTAGTATGTCTGCATCATCCAATTCAATGGCATTAAAATTTGTAGGCTAACTTTTTCCCAATTTTAAGCACAGCTTTTATTTACTGCATCTAATCTAATATCATTATCTATTTGTGATCAACTTTCAATAAATAAGTTCTTGTAATAATAAAAAAATAAACTTGCAATAATTTTATAAAACATTAGAAGCAGAAATTCACTTGTATTTTCTGTATTGTGGAAATATTTTTTTAATAAACTTGAGTAACCAATTGACACAAATTTCCAGAATGGTTTCTGACAATTGAGTTTCTTTAGTGAGAGAAGCATTGAATTTCTTTCTCATTGAAGATCAATATCCAGAAATTGTTTTGGGGGATTTGAATATAGTATAGTGTCCACATATACCTCAAATTTATTAATACAAGTCTCCAGAATTAAATAAATAGAGGAAATTATTCTTTATAATGCATATATAGTAAGTAAACAGAAAAAGTCATGGAACATTTGTTTGATATAATTTGAATAAATATCATAGTTTGAATAGAGTGACTTCTATGTTTTTAGTGAAGACATATTTATTAATAAAAATTTCATATAAAATATATAAACATGTTTAGCATTGAAGCTTCATCTAAAAATTTTTGCATCAAACAATCTACTATGAAATGTACACTGGGTCACAACCATAAATTAGAAATAATCAGAATCTTATTTTTTATAAAGTTAATTTTTTTCTTTGTTTGAAAGTGCAAAAGACGAATACATACCATTTAACATATATGTACACATTAATTATCATAATTTATGAAAAAAGATATAATTAATAGTCACTAATGTATAACTTTTACAATATTGAGTAATACATATATACACAAATATATCTAGTTAGTTAGGAAGTTAATGATAAATTATATTAAAAAACAGAAACTTACAAATTATAGCAATGAAGCTTATGTAAAATATATTAATGTTATATAGTAGCCCTTTGGAATTTTAAACAATAACAATGCAAGATTCAGTATTAAATTTAGAACCTCCACCCATTAAGTGGCTGACACGATAGATCAGAACATTACCATTTATAATAAAGATAACAGCAAAGTTTAAATTCTCAGTTTTATACAATTTAAGTAATAAATCATTTTAAAATATGAAATTATATCTAAAAATGTTCAAACAATGCAACCATTAACACTGCAGTTAAGATGGAATGTTTTTGTTTTATTTAACACTGTGACTAATAGCACTCCTAATCAAACTAAAATCTAATTAAATTAAATATCTGCATTTACATAGCATATAATATGTAAATCATAGATATGATAAAGCAGAACATTTGGCTAAGAAGAGCTTCTTGTGATATATTTATAAACTTTTCAAACTGGCAACAAAAAACAGAAATATGTTTTCAGTAGCCTATATCAGATTTTTCTGTCAAAATTTATTTATTCACTAATTAAAGAGATACAAGACTTGCATTTATAGTTCAAATATAGAATAAATTTACTACAATTTCAATAATTGTTTTGAAAATTTGAAGGATGTCAATTTTCCATATCATAAAAAAAAATAGATAACTTTTATTTCATAATTACATCCTTATTATTTACATATCTGAGAGATTATTTTTAAAGCTAATTTACAAAAATAGATTAATGGATCTTGAAAAAAACCATTTCAAATAAAGTGAATTAACATTGTGGGAATGAAAAAACTGTTACTTATAAAAGTACAAATTGTACATGTATAAATATATCTATTTATATTCCTCTTACTTTTTTTGCTAAATGAAAGCTATTTTACTTACTTATGTATGAGTATATATATATTTATTAATTCATAACTTGCCAATAACTAATTGATTTCCAAATCTCATTCATAGCAAAATTGTCAAAGTTTAATAAACTAACAGAAAATATGTCATCTATAATCAAGGCAACTGTTATAGATAAAAGATACAGATTCCACCTTTCCCCTTATCTTCGAATAAATAATGAATGAAACTCATGATTAAAACAGAACAAGATTTTTTTTTTCAAGCAATTTATCCCTGTCTGTTTAATGAAGCTTATTTAAAACTTCTAAACAAATAAATATCTCAATATATTTCAACCATGACCACAATAAAAGATGGAATCCATCTTTTATCTATAGATTTAATTTGATAATAGATTGTGAATATTCTATTGCTTTACTAAGCTTTAGTTGTTGTGCTGTGAATTATATTAGAAACTAGCTAGCCAATGGCAAGTTCAAGTTTATTACATCTAAAGTATTGAGTAGGTTTCTTTTGAAAGATTGTAAAAACAATTATTTATTAATCTGCTTTCAAGCAGTTTATTTTTGCTTGTTGAAAGGGACTTAAACTTCTAGGCAGATAAAAATCTCAATCTGTTTCGGTCATGTTTCACTGTCTACTAAATATCAGGATAAAAATAAAATCCATCTTTTTTATACTATAGATTGCCTTGACAACAAATTACTGATGCTCTATTAATTAATTAAGCTTTAGCTGTAATGTTGTGAATTATATATATATGTATTATAAAGAAATCGGTTTTTCCTGTATCATATTTATATAGATATCCATATATGCACGTGATTTTAACATGATTAATTATTGAGGCAAATATATACCCTACCGTATTTCTGTAAGACATTTAATAATATTTCTTAAAATAATTCATAGGATTTTATTTATATTTCTCACCCTGCATATTTATGTATGTCACTTATGACTCCAAGTACCAATCTTATTTTTCATAAGAATTATGCCGGAAAAAAAACCCAATAAGGAATAATTGGAGAATCCAGCCACTGGCTAGCTCACTCAAGGCAGGTGGTATTTAAACCGTGAGAAAGCATGCTAAGGACTGCAATAATTAGGGATGCAAGTACTCTAACTAAATAATTATTACATTTATTCAAATTTATCTTTCTGCATTCTCTATACAACCCGAAATAAAGAAATAACATAGATACAGATATGTTTGATCTTAGTTTTAATATTTAATGCAATCAATAAACTATGAAGGATAACAATATTATTTTGTGCTCAAATATTGTCAAAAAGGGAAAAAAAACAAAAGCATACGCACATGCTGCATAGATCTATAAATCAAGCAATAAAAAATATAAAAGAAAACACAATATTTAATTCATTCAGACGGGAAATATTATTTGAATGGTGAAGAGAATTGATTAAATTGTCATTATATGAAAACCTCTATACGTTATTACCACAAAACGCACTAATATTTGGAATAAAAAAAATATATAAAACGTACTTACTACATGGAATTTTCCCGGGGAATACTATAAATCCATAAAGGTAATGATAAGTTTGTTTGATGCTATGGCCATTGAAACTGATGATCTCTGATGTATCTAATTTTGATATCGACTTCAAGCCAAATGCTTGAGAATGGCTTCTTTCAAGGGTAGGCAAATATTTCTGGTTGTAGCAGCTTACATATCTTCGTGGGATGGGGTCAAAACCCTGCATGATTAAGTTTTTACCCCGACATGTTCATAGCTGGCAAATACACTATTTGTTTTAGAAAATAACACCGACCTGCTGCCTTCTGCATAATAATTTATTACTGCAATCAAATGATTGGTTTTTTTACATTCCTTCCAACCGCATCACAACGAAAATTATATTAAATTCCATCTGAAATAATTAGTTAATATTTTTATATCTTTTTATTTATTTTCGCAAGTTCTAAATTCCTGGAATTTCCAATTCCCCCCCTCTTGGGCATCTTTATCATGTGTCATTCTAAGTCCAGCATCTACGAAACAAAGCAAAAGCTTTTAGCACCTTTGTTTTTTCCTTCTCTTAAAATATTTCAGATAGTAACTTCATTAAAGTGCATTCCATAGATGACAAACTATATAATTTCAATATATAGCTTTTTTTTGTCCTTTTTTATTTACCATCTTCTTTCTAACATGAATAAATTTAAATGTAGCAAACTCCATCTTGGAAATAAAATATATATTTTTAATTGTGTTCATTCATCCACCCATACATCAATATGCATACATGTGTTTTAACAAAACAAAAGAACACAAACAACCCCCATCCCGCATTCTTCACGATTATTTTAACCCTTTATCTACCTATTTGGATATACATAAAAATATAGAATATAGTATGTGAATAAATAATATTAAAACTATATATATATCTGTGCATGGATACAAAATTTCCCTTTTGAAACAGAGTTTGAACCCACCCTGCTACAGTAAATGTCCTATCAGTATCAAAATGTTTTACACTCTTAAGACTTTTATTCTCTTCTATAACTTTCCTTACTAATTCATAATTATAGTTCATTATATATGATTATCAACTCTTTTCCACACCATTTTACAAAATTCTAGATATTCAATACTTCTTAATACATCACTTTTATACGTTTTCATATTCCTCGTTTTTCCAAAAATTGTCTTCTATCATTAAAAATTTTACTGGTCTACTATTGCTTTTTTGTACAAGCTATCTTTTTTGCAGTTTTTAAGAGTATATCGGTTATCTTCCTATTGATTTCATTCAAATCTGACTCAAGTTCAATATCTGTTACTATTTGAAAACGATTTGCAAGTTCTAATTTCTGCAATAAGAAAAAAAGATGGAACTAATACTAAAAAGAGAGATGACATAATGAAATGTGTACAATTTCTATTAAAAATTATATAGCAATAAAAACAAAGAAAAATATCTTCTACAACTAAAGTACTATATCTTCTGAATTGCCCATGATTTTAATAAGGAAGTGAAAAATGCAACTAAATCAATGAAGAAAGGAAAAGTTCCAAGTAATGATGGAATTATAATAAATATCTTAAAAAAAGCAGGTGAACAAATAGAAATTTTTTAGCAAAGTTATATACTACATAACTGAATGATGTACCAGATGATTAGAAAAACACAATATTATTATAAATATTTAATTTAAAAAGGTGATAAAGATATTAGAAATTAAGACCTAGTGCTCTTTTATCAGTTCTATACAAAACTTTTACCAAGACAATTACAAAGCATCTATAGCAAACTTTGGATTTTAACCAAGCAAAAGAACATGGATTTAAAGTGTTTTAGTACAACGTATCATATCCAAATATTGAGAGAAGTTATAAAAATAACCAATGAATATGAGTTGCCATTATGCTTTGGATTTGTAGATTATGAAAAAGGCATTTGATTCTGTAAGCATTTCTTCAGTGATTTAAAGTATTAGTTCATCAAGGTACTGTCATATTCTGTAAAATATTTAGATTACATAATGATACTAGAAAGATTTGAGAATTTAAAAAAATTTTTACGGCAATTTTGCAAGAAATATTTTGTGAATTAAAATAGAAAACTAAGGGACTAAAAGTAAATGGAGAGTATTTAATTTATCTAGATTTTGCAGATATCATTATTTTTGCAAATAATGCTTTAGAGCTTCAGAAAATGTTGCAAGAGTTATCAGATGAAAGTAAAAAAATAATACTAAAGATAAGTGTCAAAAAAGACTAAAGTAATCTTCAATGGATTTTCTCAAACAAAAATTGATAAGTTAGAAGAAACTAGCAATTATAAATATTTTGGTCAGATTATTACTACAGATGGAAACATAAAGGACAAACTTGGTTGAAGTGACTTTGGCAGAAATAATTTAATATTAAAAGAAAATACGCCTATGTTTTTAAAAAAGAAAGATTTTTTAATAAATAAATTTTACCAGATCTCATTTATGGATTTGAGATTTGGACACTTAAAAAAAGAACTATACAAAGACTTTAGGCTACTCAAAGAAGTATGGAGAGATGCATTTTAGAAATAATAAAAGAGATCAAAAACAAAATATATGAATGAGAGAACAAACAGGTGTTACTGACATCATTCAAAAAATTAAGAGAACTGCAATGGAATTGGGATGGATTAGAAGAGATAATAATAGATGGACAATTGAAATCTTACATTGGTTTCAAAAGATTGTAACAGATCTAGAAAGAGATCACATGTGAGATGGGTGAATGCAATATGAAAGTATGCTGGGGTGATGTGCAGACGAGGCTAGAAATTGGAGAAAATGAATTAAACTTGGAGAGACTTTCATCCTGCAGTGGATCGATAATGGTTTAAAATGATGATAATGTATGTCCTAAAAGTCCAGGAATATAAAAAACAAAAAAAAAAAAAAATTATAAAAAGTAAAATGAAAACTTACATTTACTTAATTTTGGTCAATATATCCATCTTCATCATTCTCAATATACAAATTTCAGAATTTTCAAATAAAAATTAAAGCTATTAGAAGCAAAAAATCAAAAATAATTGTTAGTTTTAAAAAAAAAAAATAATTAAATTTTAAAGTTTTTAAATATTTAAAAAGTTGGTTTAATAACAAAAAAGTATTCAGAAGAAAATGAATCATATTAGCTGAATTAGCTAACTATTTTATAAAACAATAAATGAAAGTAAGTTAGATGTTTTGACTGAAAAGCGGAATATAATTTTGTATAATGATAAAATAAAATAAAAAATTAATGCACTGATTGTCAACTATAAGAAGAATTGTAATGAATGACTTCTTGCATATTATTATAAGTTAACTTGTAAAGATAAAATTGCCCCTGCTAATAATATAAGCTTACTTGTAATAAAGAAATATAATATTGGATGGTGGATATGTCAAATATAAATGAAAATATAAAATATTTTCTTTTGTGATTCCTATAGCTTGGTTTATAAATGTGTTGACAGCTAAAGTGTTAAAATATATAATAAAAATAATAATCTAATTAAATTGTTCTAAATTTATAAAAAATTATTTAACATTTTAGTTGAGCAATTTTTAATTATATTTAGAATAAAGTTAAACTTACTCAGTGTGTGAATGTGTTTGTCAAAAAAATTAGCAAAATTAGCTTTTGATACAAAAAAAAAGTTACATTCTTTTTGTGGAGTATCTTGCATGTTAGCATAAAAATAATCGGATATTACAAGTTGTTATTATATTTTTTATGTTATCATTTGTTTTAAAAAATACATTTTTAGTTTAGAATTGAAAAATTTTTGTTTTTACATATGCAAAGTTCAGAACCAATATATATTATAGATAAATATGCAGCTTAAGGATAAATATGTTTGACAATTTTTTTTTATTATTTATAGAAATTGTCATCTTTGCATATACCTTTGTGATGCCATAATGGTTGACCTGAAAATTATTTAAAAAAAATATATAATTGATTTCATAAATTTTAGAATAATGCTATTTTACTTATACATATATAAAATGATGTCAAACGATCTATTGGAAAACAAATTATATGATCTCTAAAAAATTTCAACTACATATTTATTTGAAATGTTACACAAAATAATATTTATAATAAAAAGGATTAAAAAATTAATAAGTTATTTTTCTGTCATCTTCTGAGATTAGAAAAATATAACATTAATTTTACATATTCCATTTAAATAACAATCTAAAAATATTATACAATTCTGCCAGCTAAGACAAATTGCAAACTGATTATAAACAACCATTTTAAATAAACTTATAAATATGTCATCCTTTTGTAAATTAATGCCAATCCATTTTTTCTGATAAAACAAGATATCCTCTTTCATCTAATCTTTATAAAATATTTATATTGTATGAAGAATTTATATTCCTAAATATTATATCTTTAATCAGCAATAAAAATCATTTATGTGCGATTAAAATTATTAGTATTTAATTCAACCATTTCTGAGCATGAAAATTACAGTTCATAAAAATGCTTTTTTTAAACATATGAAGTAAAAGAATGATTTAACAATGACTTGTTTTGTATATAATTTATTCAAAATTTCTTTTGCTATGATCCAAAAAATATTATTAATCTTTAATTTATGTGTTAATAAAGGACAGACTTATCACAGGCAATTTTTAACTAAAATATTCTTATCTATAATATATAATCTATAGTGTAACGATCTGGAGAAAGCTACTTAATGTAATCTGCACTACAGGGCGCCACTAGGCATTTGAACCTAGAAAATTTATAAAGTAGGCAGATACGTAAGTTAAAAAAAAAACATTTTTTTTTTTTTATATTTTGATTTAATATATTTTGATTCCGGTTGTTAGCCCATTGTCACTAGCTCAGGGAGTAGCAGAGATTTATATTTATAATAAATTCTTATCTAAGAATATATAAAAAAGAATAAAATAAGCCACTGCCAGTAATTAACACACAAACATTTATTTACGCACATATATAAAATTTAGCATTATTTTAGAATAACTTTTACTTTGGATTTTAACTTGATTTTAGAATTTAAATTTACATTTTAATTTTTATAATATTATAAGTTTACATTTTAATTTTTTATAAGTTCGCACAGATGGGTTTATAAAATGTGTTTTTTAATGTTGAGTATAGATCGGTTACATAGATTACACGGTCAAAAAACATTTCAAAATAAACATAAACGATCAAAATACAAAGTCATTGATACCGTCAATTGCATAGGAATACAAGAAACCCAATGGTGTTCATCATAAGACACCACATTGACACCAATAACTTAAAAGACATCCGACATAAATACATCTTAGATACTCACTGTAAGGTATCAGTATTTACCGAATGTCTATATATTTTGATCAAATATGAAAACCAAAAACATAATCAACCGGTAACGAACCCATGCAAGCGTCTATACCCAACTTAAATTTAATGCATCTTTATTTAGAGTGTCGAGTATGAATAGACTACATAGATTTGCATTTGAAAAGAAAATATTCAATCCTTGTTTAACCTTAGGCCAAAGGTTCGCAGTCAAACCAAACTTCAATCCATCTGATATATCGATGTGTTCAATGTAATATGAATACGGCAGCACAATTAGGTTAAGAGAAGAAACTGCTTCTCATCAGATAGGAATATTACATCTATCTGACGATGAGAGCAATAAAAAAAAAACTCCATAGGAAGGAACTGCGGTCTCAGTCTTATAATTCCTCCCATAGGCAAAACGAGTGTGTGGGGCGTATAATAGCGATTCTGCCCGTAGCGAATCTCGTACTACATCTACTAATTACACCAATATATCCAATCCATTGACCTAATTCAACTACGAAATGAATAACCTAAGATTACCCTCCCCTAATATAACTTTACAAATCTATATAGCCATTCACGCCCGACTTAAGTTTAATATTTATATAGTTTAATTTATCGAAAAACAGAAATCATAATAAAAACTTAAAAGAACAAAAAAAAATAAATAAATGGAAATGATTTTACAAAAGAAATACATCAAATAAAATTATACCTAATTAATAATTAATTTAGTTTGGTCAGATAGGAATCTATTTCTACTTTTTTTTTTTAAATACGGAACAAGTTTAGAAGTAAAGTTCTTATTGTTTAGAAATGTTCATTAATTATATATATCTAAAGCTGAGAGTTCAAAAAGTTCTTACGATTTCAAAACGTTCCTTTTATCCGTTGCTTGCCATTTGAATGTGAATTCCCATGCCGTCCTAAAGAGATTGGTATTCTGTTGGCCGATTTATTTATTCATCCGGAGGTCTTTTGCTTTGGCTGGTCCTCAATGTAGAAAACGATGTCATTTCTTTTTTTTTTAACAAAACTGAAGGGATTGAAGAGTGCGTCTTTTCAATCCCTTCTCCTTCAACTCCGCACTAACACATATAGTCACATCATAATAACTAACTAATAATTTCCAAACTTTTCCTTTTATATTACCTTTAGGATCCAATGGACATTACGTCATCGTTGATGATGATCCTTCCGTTGAGGTCCGATTTCCCGATGGATTTCTCTCATTTGCTATTAGTTTCTATTGTTTTCCTATCTGACCGTTGCTTATACATTTAAATGCCCAAAGGCTAGTTCACTTTGACTAATTAAAATAATCATTTCCATTTCTGATTAATTAATGTGTTTTCCAAACTTAAAGATATTTTTATCTCTAAATCTTTTTGTTGAAAGATTTAGTTTTTCTATTTTTAATAAAGTTTTATTTTAATAATTTTTTTTTTTATCTGTGCGATTTTATATATATACGAGTTTAAGATGATTTTTTAATTTTCAATTTTTAATTCTTAAAAAAGAAATTTTTATTTGCGAACTTTTATTTTTTTCATGTTTAATAATAAAACACAATGTAACGTCGTCTGTGCCCGTTACATATCAGTAAACTTGCTTAAAAAAAAAAATAAACAAAAAAAAATATTTTACTTAGGGTTAGTAATTACGGTACATGATTAACAAAATTTACAAAACATTCGGTTAGTATAAAGACTATATACAAAAAAAAAAAAATGTTGACTATCGTTTTCCTAAGGACCATTTACGTCTACGCCTCCTCCCCCCAAGCGTTCTATTTTTTTTATACATTTTATTTTTACACACGGCATGACAAGCAAATTTTATAAATTATTTATTTAAGAAGGTTGCACTGAGGTAAATATGTTTTAAGGAATAATGGGTTTAAACGTGTATATTTGCAGCACAATTATAAATACCACCAACTTATTTATGACTGATTGAAATGCTTAAATAGGGTTACTATGAAGTAAATTCCCAAACAGTACTCATCGTAAGGTACGACATTTACGATCATAAACTTACGTGGCTGTGCGCGCCTATACACGTTAAAGCATAATATATATTAACAAACAAAAAAACATATTAATTGCAACCTTTTGACTTTCTTTTTAACAAAATACAATTTAAAATTATTAATACTTTCTCATGTTTAATATATGTGCAATTTCTTTCTGGCAGTGCTTTTATAAGATTTAAAGTATCCGACTTTATGTAAACAGATAAACATATTTCATTTTGAAAAAAGAAATTTACTCAGGGTATACGTGGTTTTTATTAATAGATCGGCCCAAGTTGGGTGGCCAGTTGTAACGATCCGGAGAAAGCTACTTAACGTAATCTGCACTACAGGGCGCCACTAGGCATTTGAACCTAGAAAATTTATAAAGTAGGCAGATACGTAAGTTAAAAAAAAATAATTTTTTTTTTTTATATATTTTGATTTAATATATTTTGATTCCGGTCGTTAGCCCATTGTCACTAGCTCAGGGAGTAGCAGAGATTTATATTTATAATAAATTCTTATCTAAGAATATATAAAAAAGAATAAAATAAGCCACTGCCAGTAATTAACACACAAACATTTATTTACGCACATATATAAAATTTAGCATTATTTTAGAATAACTTTTACTTTGGATTTTAACTTGATTTTAGAATTTAAATTTACATTTTAATTTTTATAATATTATAAGTTTACATTTTAATTTTTTATAAGTTCGCACAGATGGGTTTATAAAATGTGTTTTTAATGTTGAGTATAGATCGGTTACATAGATTACCCGGTCAAAAAACATTTCAAAATAAACATAAACGATCAAAATACAAAGTCATTGATACCGTCAATTGCATAGGGAATACAAGAAACCCAATGGTGTTCATCATAAGACACCGCATTGACACCAATAACTTAAAAGACATCCGACATAAATACATCTTAGATACTCACCGTAAGGTATCAGTATTTACCGAATGTCTATATATTTTGATCAAATATGAAAACCAAAAACATAATCAACCAGTAACGAACCCATGCAAGCGTCTATACCCAACTTAAATTTAATGCATCTTTATTTAGAGTGTCGAGTATGAATAGACTACATAGATTTGCATTTGAAAAGAAAATATTCAATCCTTGTTTAACCTTAGGCCAAAGGTTCGCAGTCAAACCAAACTTCAATCCATCTGATATATCGATGTGTTCAATGTAATACGAATACGGCAGCACAATTAGGTTAAGAGAAGAAACTGCTTCTCGTCAGATAGGAATATTACATCTATCTGACGATGAGAGCAATAAAAAAAAAACTCCATAGGAAGGAACTGCGGTCTCCGTCTTATAATTCCTCCCATAGGCAAAACGAGTGTGTGCGGCATATAATAGCGATTCTGCCCGTAGCGAATCTCGTACTACATCTACTAATTACACCAATATATCCAATCCATTGACCTAATTCAACTACGAAACGAATAACCTAAGATTACCCTCCCCTAATATAACTTTACAAATCTATATAGCCATTCACGCCCGACTTAAGTTTAATATTTATATAGTTTAATTTATCGAAAAACAGAAATCATAATAAAAACTTAAAAGAACAAAAAAAAAATAAATGGAAATGATTTTACAAAAGAAATACATCAAATAAAATTATACCTAATTAATAAATAATTTAGTTTGGTCAGATAGGAATCTATTTCTATTTTTTTTTTTTAAATACGGAACAAGTTTAGAAGTAAAGTTCTTATTGTTTAGAAATGTTCATTAATTATATATATTTAAAGCTGAGAGTTCAAAAAGTTCTTACGATTTCAAAACGTTCCTTTTATCCGTTGCTTGCCGTTTGAACGTGAATTCCCACGCCGTCCTAAAGAGATTGGTATTCTGTTGGCCGATTTATTTATTCATCCGGAGGTCTTTTGCTTTGGCTGGTCCTCAATGTAGAAAACGATGTCATTTCTTTTTTTTTTAACAAAACTGAAGGGATTGAAGAGTGCGTCTTTTCAATCCCTTCTCCTTCAACTCCGCACTAACACATATAGTCACATCGTAATAACTAACTAATAATTTCCAAACTTTTCCTTTTATATTACCTTTAGGATCCAATGGACATTACGTCATCGTTGATGATGATCCTTCCGTTGAGGTCCGATTTCCCGATGGATTTCTCTCATTTGCTATTAGTTTCTATTGTTTTCCTATCTGACCGTTGCTTATACATTTAAATGCCCAAAGGCTAGTTCACTTTGACTAATTAAAATAATCATTTCCATTTCTGATTAATTAATGTGTTTTCCAAACTTAAAGATATTTTTATCTCTAAATCTTTTTGTTGAAAGATTTAGTTTTTCTATTTTTAATAAAGTTTTATTTTAATAATTTTTTTTTTTTTTATCTGTGCGATTTTATATATATACAAGTTTAAGATGATTTTTTAATTTTCAATTCTTAAAAAAGAAATTTTTATTTGCAAACTTTTATTTTTGTCATGTTTAATAATAAAACACAATGTAACGTCGTCTGTGCCCGTTACAATAGATAGCATATATTACTTCTGATAATTATAGCCAAGTAATGGATGTCTTGCATAAAAAAAGATCAAAAAAATTGGCATGTTAGTTGAATATTATTAGGTTTAATTATCAGTTTATATATTACACACCTCAATGCATATTGTGCTTTTTAAAAAAAATAAAAATATTCGCATATAATAAAATAAACACCCCTATCACAACAATATATAAGTTAGTAAATAATTTCATATATTTCATCAATTTAATATTAAAAAAAAAAAATTCTAAATTTAAAGCTTACCATCTCTTGTATCAGTGACTCCATTAATAGTTCCTGCTGTGTTTTTCTCTGTTTCTGCATAGGCCAATATAAGTGCCCGTTGTTTCTCTGATAATTTTCTAATGAAGTATAAAATAAATAAAGTGAAAATAAATGGTATTAATAAAGTATATACTCTACTTCTTGATGGAGTCATAATCATATATCCATGTAGTAAAAATAAATACATAAGTTTCATATTTATTGTTAAAAAAAAAATCAAAAACTAAAGAAAAAATAAAACCAAGAAAATAAAATATTTAATGAACTCAAAATAATCAAAAAACAAATATTTTGAATAAATTTTATTAGCAATGATGGCAAATGGTATCAATGAAAGCAAAGCAAAAACATGAAAATATTATAATTAATAAAAAATGAATGAAAATTTTTTTAATAAATATGATCAATGAAAACATTTGGTAAGAAATTATATAAGCTTTTAGCATCATTGATAATATAAATTCTTACAAAATGCTTACATTGATCATACTTATTTTAATTTTTTTTTTCCAATCATTTTCAGATTTGTTTTGTAAATAAATTATACTATTTTTACGTTTTCCAATTTACTACATTATTTTTATTTTTTGTGTTTTTTTTTTTTTCAGAAAAATAAATTCATGTTTGTATATATTTAATATTACCATTTTCAATAATAAAGATTATTATCTGTTAAAATGCAGATTCCATATATCAATTCAACAATTTTCTCCAAGCCATTTGCTCTATTTTTCAGAAACTCATATAATTCCTGCTTTTATTTTAACAATCAGTTTCTTCTATCTCTCTTTCCTCTTATTTTCCATAGATCCTTCCAACATATTCTACCTTTAAGAATGGTTCATTCTAATTTCACTTCATAATTTAAATTTGATCATTAAACTAATTTCATTAATTTTTTTCCCTGTTAACTCTATTCTTACAACTTAATTCAAATTCCTTTCGAAATCTAACTCTAAAAATTTCTCCAATCTTTTCTATCATTATTTCTCAATTATTCTAAGTCAAAGCCCAATATATTGCTACAAAATATTTAATAAGCCTTTTTCTTATATCTTCTTGTTTAAATATCACTCTTAATCACTTATTAACATCATCAATAATAACTGCTTTTAGCCTTAAAATTTATTTATGATATTTATTCCAGAATTTCTAAATATTTCATTAATTCAATTCATTAACAAAACTAATGCAATAAACTTTCCCATTTCTATGCTTATTAAAATAGCTCACTTTACATCATCTAAATAAATATATAATGAAAAAAAAAAAAATTGATTCACATAACTTTTCTATTAGTTAATCCAAACTAGAGCATTCTTTTTTAAAATATCCAACAAAATAACAATTTATTCTTCAAAATATCTTTTCAGTATATGACTTTAGCTACAATTAAAATGTAACCTTATTGCTCTAAAATCTACTGAAGTAGGCCTTTTCTCTAAAAGTAAAAAAACCTTATAAATTTTTGAAAAAAATCTATTGACAATTTTCCCAATTCATTAATTAGATTACATATATAAACAAACATTCATTCTCCCCTCTCCTCTTTCTAAAAATTTCTGTGACTGAAATTTCATCAAATCATCTCATTTTGCTAACCCTTAATCTCTTTTATGGCTCTTATATCCTCATTTTCTAGAAAATGGATAACTTACTTTATTTCACTTTTCTTTTTTTTTAAGATTCAGATAAAAAATGTAAAGGCAAAAATTCAATGACTGACAAAAAGGCTTAAAAATGATTAGATTAAAACTGCAAAGGAGATAGACATTCACCGATCATTTTTGATGCATTGAGGACAACATATGAATTAACAAGTGGAACGATAATTCTATTAAATACAGCAATGGCACTATCTTCTATGATGACAATGATATTTTGAACAGGTAGCATGAGGATTTTAATCAACCTTTGAATATACAAAAATTGAAATGCATTCGAATGAATGTGTGTAAATTTATATTAAAACAGCGCATGTGTGAAGATTGAATTACTTCTGAATATATTATAATAAATACTGTGCTGTATAAAAAATAAATATTTATCAATATATAAAAATTGAGATAACAACTTAACGATATATCCATTTTATATATTCATTTACATTTGGACAACTTAATAAAATCATAATGGTTCCTTGCATTCTCAAAAATTGAAAGGCTGCAAGTTTTGATGAGATACCAGAGATATTTTAAAATATGATGGTGATATACAACTTCAAAAATTTTGAAAAAATATATGAACTCATAAAGTTGTGCCACAATCATAAGATTGCTTCTATTGTTTCAACTTTTTAAAATAAAGAGAATAGACAAGACTGTAGTAATTATTACGGAATATCATTATTATCAATTATAGCAAAGATAATTTCAAGAATTTTTTTGAATAAGTTGCTTCTAATTTTAGATGAATGGTTACCAGCGATTGCTATATAAATATGTAGCATCAGAAATAAAAGAATGATTTACTTATTGCATTTATTCATTTGAATCTAAACATAAGGCTCAATGAATCAAACAGGTGTAATGGCATTGTTTAAAAATAATTGATTGTATACTAAATTTTATTCATATTATATAGCTTCTATATCAGGAATAGCCAAAAAGGATATCTGAGGGCGACTATGGTTTTTTCAGGACTTCAAACCGAAAACCAGAAAAATTTTGCGCCACCTATCGGCCATTTTTGGTCACATTTTGGCAATTTTATGCTTATTTTATTGTAATTCATAGTTTTATTGGTATTAATTTTTAATTCCCCCAAAAAATCTGCTATTGGCAGTATTATTCGCAAAAAATCGATTTCTAAGCATGGTCTATTGTATATAGTGTCGCCTCTTTTCCCTTATAAAGTGCCGAAAAGCACTAACTGTCAACTTTGGCTATTGTTCTCCAGGCGTTTCTAACTGTCAGGGTCAGAAATCAAACCAAAATGTTTTATAACTTTTGGAATAAATTTTGAACATAAATATATTTCTCGTAATTTTTTACATTCATAATTAAGTTTTTATATTAATATTGTACCGGTCAAAAACGACTGCTTCGAGGGGGGGGGGGGGGGGGGGGGAAGGGGGGGGGGGAATATATCTAAGTACAAACTTTGATTCGAAAATTTTTAAATTTTATAATAATAATAATCAAGGAAAAGTGAATAGCGATATACTGCTATTCAAGACAAGTGAATAACGTGACAGCTATTTGCATGTCAATGACATTTAGCGATAGCTAGCAAAACACAACTATTTTTCATAAATATTTGTGGATTTTATGATTACTTTTTACATTATATTGACTAATAATGTGGCTACACTTAGATTTTTATTTAAAATATTTAATTTTAGACAAAGGAAAGACAACAGAAGTGAATAATCAGCTATCACAATTTCTAAGCCACAAAAAATCACCAGCGTTTTCATATAATAATTGGTTGAAATATAATTATTTTGTTTTATTGTAGGTTATTTTTCAAATGTTTTCTTCAGTTATTAACATTATTTTAAATTTTTCGTTACATTTATCCAATATGAATGTAAAATAATTCAATTTTTAGAAGCTAAATTAAAACAATTCTGATTATACATTAATATATTTCAAAAAGTAAAACTGGTTAGATCTGTATTTAACGAATAAAATCAAATTTTTATTCAATCTGGCCAATAAGAAAATTCATTAGATAAAAGGTTAAATTATCTCAGTTTCCTCTAGTATTATAATTTGTCCATATTGCTTTATAAAATATTTATTAAATTACAATTTTGAATTACGTATAAATAATTATTTTCTAAAAGCTGGTCCTGAATTTTAAAAAAAATTAAAAAAAAAAAGAAAATTGTTTTAGAATTATATTAAAATAAATTAAATGCAAATTTTAAAAAAAAAAAAAAAAAAAAGAAATCACATGGTCGACATCTTGGGACACCCCTGTTCTATATGATAAAAATGAGAGGATTATTATTAGAGACAAAAACAATCTGAGGCCTTTAAAATAAAAACTGGTGTTAAATAAGGATATGTACTTGCTTCAAAATTATTTCCATTTTTAATAATTGTGGTTGTATTCAAACTCCAATAAATTTAAATAGGATTTTGATAATCATTTTAAAATAGACAGACTTTGAAGATTGTTCAAGCTTAACTGACATCAATAAGGAGAGAAGTTATTCACTATTAAAAATGGCAACAAAGATAACTGGTTTAAAAAAAAAAAGCAATTCAGTAAATTTTCAATTGAGACAATGTATGACAAAAAGGAATATAAAAATGTTTAAAAATGGCCCATTAAAAAAAATCCATTATATGAAATTCTGCAAATTGACATAAAAATAATTAATAATGATAAATATGTGTGAATGCAAGAAGAGCTATAGAAAAGGATAAAAGTATCAAAAGTACAAAACAACTTTATAAGTACATCTAACAGATAGAAAAAATTTTTTTAATTTAAACACTCAAATTTGAATCCCGTATAAATTTTTTAATGAAATTTTTCACTTTTACAATTATTTTCAAAAGTGATTTGAATAAAGAATCCATAAATTTCATAAAAACAATAGTTTTTATAACTATTAGAATATTAACTTCACTGCAAAATATATATTACAATTACATGACTTTTTGTATAACATTATTAAAATTAGTCAAATAAAAATTTCAATGCCTTTCTTTTTCAAATAAATAAATAATAAAATTATACAAAAAATAATAACAATAATAATTTTTGATAAGTAATTTGAGAAAATAATCAACTGGAAAAGGTTAAGAATCAGTTCCGATTAGTTTTGAAATTCTCCTTCCCTTTATATTTTTGAAGACATATATTGGGCTGATTTGATCTTCAATCCATATTAATAAATTTTCCATTTGTGCAATAAAAATTATTATACTTCTTAATTACATAACAGTTGAATTTTTAATTTCATTAAAAATTTATCTTTTAGCTCAGTTTTTAACTTAAGATCTAGTAGTCATTTAAAGTAAGATATTTAGGCCGAGCAAAAGGAGGTTCTACTTCCATAATGCTTGAATATGATACCTCACACAATAGATTTATCATAATAAATAATGAAATATTTTGAATTAGTTCTACTATGCCCTATAATTTATGTCAATAGTAATACAACATTTAATTTAATTAAAACAATAAATTTGTAAAAACTTTGTATTGTAACGGTATATATATGCCATTACATTATTTTAAAATTAATACATAAAGGGGAAAATAAATCTTAAGTAGAAAGTGTTTTATTAAAAACTGAAAAAAAAATTAAAAATATTATGTTAACATGTATATATCACACAGATGGAAAACTTTAAACTATTTAAAAAAAAAAAAAAGTATTAAAGTTCTTTTTGTAGAAAAAAAAAAAAAATCTTAAGATAAACATTAATATTTTTGTTTAAAAGCAATGAAAGGAAAAATGTTAATTAGATTCAATTTTTATAAAAAAAAAAAATCATGTTTTAACCAACTTTTTGCTAGTTACGGCTAAAAACGTGACGGCTTCCAGTCGCTCTAAATCGAGCATTTTTAATACTACCATTAAGATTTTGCGTTATTTTTAAAGGTTAAAAAAAGTTCCGTAAGATGCTGCCCTCTCTTGAATTATTTTACAAGTAAAAAATCAATAAAACTAACGTAAAAGTCTAATAAAGGAAAAAGGCTGTCCTTTCTTGAATCTTATTGGCTGGTAAATTTCGACAACAAAGAAAATAGTTGTCAATAACTTTTATTTCTTTTGTTTCATTTCAAAAATGATAAACGAATGTTTTAGACCATTTTAAAAGAATTTTTTGACAAATTATAAATTATTTTGATAAAATATGCTAAAAATAAAATTATTTTAGAAAAATAGTTAAGACTTTAGCAAAAATTATTTACTTATCCGCAACGTAAAATTGGGAGAGAAATCACTGACGTCAGCAAAACTTTTTGGTTGGTGAGTAACGTTCGTTTTAGATTTGCCACTATCGAATATTTTTATAATTATAAATAAAAATTTATTTTTGAAAAAACTTTCGTTCACTTTCATAACCTGACAAATTATTAATATACTTTTTACAAACGAAACTAAAGTGAATATAATATTAAAAGATGAATATATTTTGACGCTTGAGTTTGTGAATTAACCAATTAAAAGTTTAGACTTTTACCTCACTCGGCCAATAAAATAATCAGCAAAAAAGAGGTTAATCTTAAAATGGAAATGATTGTTTTATTAATTAAACACAAAGCACACTAGCCTTTGGGGCACTTAAATAATTACAAGGTCAGATAAGAGAAAAAAAAATTAGATTGATCAATGTAAGCATGAAGCCACACCACGGACCGAAAATGGAACATTAGAATCAGTGACATCATGTTCAATCGATCTGAGAAAATGCTGATAAGAGGCTAATAAAAATATAAAAGCCAAAATAATAGAATTCATGAGTTGTTGTCTTAGAGCTGACTATTAATCTATATATGAACTGTAGTGGTATTGCAGAACTTCATAATGTAGGAGTCTTGCAATAGATTTAATTTCCTGACAATCAGCTGAGGCCTCCCGATGACAGTTCTTGACCAAAGGAATGGCAAGCAGCGGCTTTGTTTCAAGAAGGACAAACAATCTACGGAAGTGATCATGAAGATGGACCTCTAAATCTGCGGAATCCGTAAAGTATAAACTCTTGTGTTTATCTAATATGAATTTTTTCAAATTTGCAATTAGTAACTGAAAATAAGAACTCTTATCTGACCTAAAAAATTCCAAATCAATTATTAATAATATTTTTTTTTATGTATATGTTTAAGTAATTGATTTCTATTTTTTTTTTTTTTGTTATGTGTTAATTAAAATGTATTAAATTTAAGTTGGGTGTAGATAGCAATCATTAACGTTATTTTTTTTTTTTTAGATTTTCATATGCGTGAAATATATATATATCTGTAAATATGATACCTCATGCTGAGTGTCTAAATGTATTTATTGGTATATCTTTCAAGTTATTGTTGTCAATGCGGCACCTTATGATGAGTGCCATTGGTTTACTTTATTGTAAATTTCCCTCAGCAATTTTCAATTAATAACTTAACTTTAAAATCGTTTATGTTTATTTTAAGGAAGTTTAATTTCAGACTATTTGTCTCGTCGTTGAGTCAATGCTTGTAAAGAAATATGTGGGTGTTTATATCAATGTAATGTGAAGTGTGTTAGCATACAGGGCAATATGCCCAACTGAATGCATAATCCCAAAGATGTAGTCATTGTGTTGCAATGTACCCAGATGTATTTCCTGCGACATTGATTTCCATTAGCTCTATGGATAGGGACTATAAGTTGGCAAAAGTTCCGCTCTCCCGCCATACATAGCACTTCTTAATATTTTATATACCTGATTCCCTCGTCAGACAGACGCACATTCCTGTACTGGATGAGGATCATGTCCTTCAAATAATATCATGCAGCAGACGCACATTCCTGACAGCGTGGTTTATGCTAGCATCTTCATATTGCATTGGTTGCATCCGTAGATCAGAAAGCAAACGTGGGTCTAGTTACAGACTTTTAGTCTGAGATTGAATGATTGTTTTGAAAAGTTTTTAACTGAGAAATCAATGTAGCCTATCTATACTCAACATTCTAAAGTAAAATTTATTAAAATGTCCATCTGTGTGGACTTTCTTAAATAATAATTTAAATTTAAAAAATAATAACCAATTTAAAATTAATAGTAAAGTCTAAATTTATTCTTCAATTTTAAATATTTATATATGTGCGTTAATAAATGTTTTTTGTGTGTTATTACTGGTAGTGGCTTATTTTATTTTTTAATATTAAAAATAAATTTTTAAAAAGTTTTATATTAAATCTCTGCGTCTCCTTGAGCTAGTGACATGGACTAATGGTCAATATAAAATAAAATTTGGATCTTAACAGTAAGTATCTGCCTACTATATAAATTTTCCAGGTTCAAATGGCTTGGTGGCGCCCTTGTATGGCAGATACAGTAAGACTCAAATATACTCCCCGACCATTATAATATATTTCATTATTTTATTAACATAACTAATTAAATAATGTTAAAGCAAAATTAATATATACATATTGAACCATTCCTAAATTTGTACCTCTTGTTTTAATTAATATGAGTACTGTGTTACCAGTAACATGGTGTCATTCATATATTCTCTAATATATTTTCATAAGTTAATCAAACTATGGCCTGCAACAAACAATGATGAACAATATATATAAGACCATAATTATATTTCCTGATTATCCTTAATCCTTGGGTTTGAGAGAGTTAGTAAAAATGTGGTTTGAACAACCATTATTCTTATCTAAAGTAGCTTATATTATGGGTGCCAGTGTCAATGTGAGATTTGTTAACATGCTGCTTTAATAAAAGGAAAAAAAAATAGAATTTAATATTCATATTTAATATTTTCATTGGATATTTGTCTGCTTATTTAAATGCAATAATAAAAGTATTAAATAGTATATATAATGTTATGGGA
The DNA here is from genome assembly GCA_028023455.1 of Epiperipatus broadwayi. Classification (NCBI taxonomy): domain Eukaryota; kingdom Metazoa; phylum Onychophora; class Udeonychophora; order Euonychophora; family Peripatidae; genus Epiperipatus; species Epiperipatus broadwayi. The sequence goes on along the minus strand of JAQFVV010000182.1, from coordinate 46,328 downwards.
AAAAACTGCTGAGATTTTTTTTGTGTTTAAAAAAAAAGAAAATTTAATGAATTAATAATATAAAAAACAAACACCCAATTCCAACTTGCTTATGTCCCCTTCCATAACACATTCAATAAATAATTGTTAATGAACAGAACCATTTTCCTGTTCTAGTTAAAATAAACGATACAAATATAAAACATTAATTTATAACATTAATTAATAATGATACAAAGGTAAAACATTAATTACAAATGTACTTTAGAAGATATAAAATAGATTAAGCTTAAAAAAATTAAACTCAAAAGATTATCAAAGGTCTTTTCTCTTAAGTAATTACTTATTAGGAAAATATCAATATAAAGTCTTACTATGAGATTTTAAATATAGGTACCTTTTTTTTTTATGTATAAGTCCCTTTGTTTTATGGTAATGGCTTGACATTCTTGAATAGTGGTATTTCCGTTTTCCATTAATACATTTCAGTTAGATCAGCCGGAGTTGATTTATAAATGAATTTTCACATTCTGGTTTCACGATGGCAACAAACTAGGATTAGGCAGATATTAGCAGTTTAGAAGTCCATTTTCAGCAGCAGGAATGGGTTCAGCGATGACAAGTAATCTTTTACTAATACTTTTGAAAGCTTTCATATTGTCAATTAGGCAGATAACAGCCTTCTCAGGATTTAAAATCAGTCACACTTTATTTCAGTTTCCAGCTTTTTACAATATCTTGAGGCCATGAAGTTCTTTATGGCTACCAAATGGATTGCTGGTGAATAACTGATTCAGTTCATGTTACTGTACGAATTAATTCTTTAATTAATAATCTCCTAAACGCAACAGACTCAGCTATGTATATATATAAACTGCCCTCCTTCGTCATCACTTTTTTTTTAATCAGCACAATTTCTTTAATTAATTAATTTTTTTTTTTTTTAATTTTCAGATTAACTCTTTTGTGTGCAACAATTGTTCACATCTAAAATGTAATCTTATTGCTATGTGACAAGGTCTGTTTTTAAATTTTTTTATTACAACCAAATTTTTATATTACATTTTTTTATTATCACAAACTACTTTTTAGATTTTTTTTTTTAATCAAATAAAGACAAAAAAACAAGCAAGTATATATCTTTTATAATATGCATTTTAGAAACTTCATAGAAACTGTTTATTATTTAAAATGCATACTTTACATAAAGATCTTTCAAACAAAATCTTTTTTTTTTTTCTGGTTAACTTTTAATTAAATGTTGGAAGGACAAAACAATAAATAATGAAGCTTAGCTAATTTCATTCATTAATAGAGCTTCGTTCCATCCTACTCTCATGTATGTCTACTTTGTACCAGTAAATGGTACAATATATATATATGTTATGTTTTTTTAATTATTTATATTTTTTTCTTAAATGAAAAAAAAAAAAAACTTACATTCTTTTAAATTTAAAGAACCAATCCTCTATCATGAAATTAAAAAATGTGACTTTAAAAATATGAAATCCAATAAATTTCAGATGTATTTAATGTCATCTGAATAATCTAGAATTGTCACTGCTTACAACTTTTAATCACAAAAATATGAGATAAAATACAATTGATAATTTTCCAAATTATATAAAATTATTGAATATTTTATACATGCTGGGAAAAAAATTCACAGTCAATAGTGCTAAAGCGTATAGTCTAAAATCAGTATTTTGATAGAGACAAGCCATTATTGTAAAGTGCTACTATAATGGTCTGTAATCTGTCACCCTAATCTGCACTTATAATTGCTCATATAATATAAACTTCTGCATTCTGTTATTTTGAGTGTGAATACATCCAAATTCATTTATAATATTTGAGATTTCAAATTAAATTAGTATTATTATTTTCAATAACACTGGGCAATAATTTACTAACATGTGAATTAAAGTTTCCAAAAACAAATTTAGTCTGTTTAATAGTATTAATAATAGCATTCTCTGAATTTTGAATCAAATGTTGGAGCACAGCATTAAATGGTCAAATATTTACATAAACAATTTTTAATATTACCTTTCCTTAAAACTACAAAAATTCCAAAATAAATAATATTAAATTAAATCTTATAAATAAATTTATTATCGTGCTGTTTCCTTTCACTCGATAAATCTGCTCTTCCAAAAAAAAAAATTATAATTGTCTATGGCTTAGTTTTTATATATTCAAGATGTAAATTTTTAATAATGATATATTATTTATATAAATTCAATTAGCATTATTTATATTCTAAGAAAGAAAAGACATTCTTTTAATATTATTACAATATATAAATGTTATTTGGTATCAATGGAAATTTCAGATGATTGTACTTAAAGTAACACATTTCACTTAATAACACTCTATATTATAGGCAATTTAAAAGATGGAGAGTAAATATCAGGCAACTACCAAATCAATGCATTCTTGCACATATAAATCTGCTTACATTTTAATAGCATAGCTGATTTTACAATGAACAGTATTTTATCCTATTATTAGAGATCTAATCTTTTCAAATTTGAATCTTCATCAACCAGCATTTTTACATTATAGCTTATTGAAAGGTTGTTCTCCACGTAGTACTAAATTAAAGTAATTTTTCCCAATAAGTATAACTAATAGATAAGTTTTTTAGATATGCCTTACAGATGTCCTTGTATTTTACTTTTGGTCTATCTCATGATCTCTTCCCTATAATCAATTAATCAAATAACATTTGTTTAGGAATGCAACTATCCTTTTTTTTTTTTTAGATATATCCCTACTGCTTTAGACTTTTGGTGCAAAGTACTACACAAAAAATGAGAACTTATCATAATGAAATGCTTTACAATTAATTACCATGAATTTTACTGCTTAATGTTTAAAGTTATCCAGATCATTAAAGATAGGCTTATTAATTTTGGGTTCCTCTATGTACATTTAGTAGTTTAGTACATATAAAAGCATATCTTCCCAGTTGTATATCTTTTTCAAGTGAAAGTATGTTTGTACTTTGAAAATGAGATATAGATGAAAATTTGTATAGTGCCAAGAACATTTCAATTTAAAGAATTCTGGAAGAGAAAGTCTTTTGGCTAAGCATTTTAATGTGGAGTATCAACAGTGATAAATCCATTGATAAAAGTCACAACACTTTAGTTATGTTACTGAGCAATGATTGTAGGATAATTTATATAAAGTCACAAAAGTAGACTTTTATAAAAAAAAAAATTAAAAAAAGAGCTTTACGAGTTCTCATTTATTTGCCAATTATTTAAATACAAAAATATGCAAAGAAATTTCTAGATATATAAAAAAAAAAGCATCTGACTTATTATTTATATTTTGTATACATGCAAACAAAATTACTGTTACACATAAATATACTTACGATGGAATTGCAATTTTTATATGAACATAATGATCTCCATAACCATGAGAACTAACTTTTCTTACACCTTTCCCAGTAAGCCTCATTCTTGTATGAGAGGGTGTACCTGCAGGAATCTAAAACAATGAAGTGACAGCATTATAAAACATTATAATAAAATATAAAGAGAAAAACAACCTTAGGGTTTTCTTAAAAAAAATATAAACTCTAAAAAAATCTTGATATGTTATAAATATTAAAAAAACCCAGAATTCTATAAATTAAAAATGGAAATATATTTGTTTCTTAAACAACTAAAACAGAAACATTTTAGTTTTATGATAAGTGAATGAAATTAAATGAGAAATAAAGGTTACAAACTTTAAATAATATTCTGCATACCGTCAAAATTTAATATTATGGATCAAATTCATTAAACATATTATTCTGAAATAAAATTATTAGAATTGGAATATGGATTTTCATGAAAAATAAAAAGAGGCACTAATAGTGATTAACTATTTATAAGTAGTTTATTAAAAGTATAAACTTGGAGTAAATGAAAAAGTTAAGTTTTAAAAATATAAAGTGAAAAAAACATTTGCTGAGAAAACTAAAAAGATCAAAAAGTATATAAATAATATAAAAGAGACAAATAGATAAAAAAGTATTTGAAATTCAGAAATTTGAGATAAGTACTTAAAAGAAAAATCAGAATTGTGTGTGGAATCTGCTATAAGTCAGGTTCTGCATTTTAATCGAAATAATTTCTATTCTTGCTCCATTTTTAAAATATTCTTAAAATGACTAATTAATTTCTTTTTTAAATCTTTATGCAGCCATTAAACATTTTCATTTACTTCCAAACATATATTCAATCTCAATTCATATATTTTTTAGTCATTGCTGATCTTACCTTCTTAACTTTTACATTCTCCTTAAATCTATATCTCAAACGTCTTTCTCTCATTTTCTTAAATAAATGTTTTTATTTCACATAAAGCTAAATTTTAAACAAAAATAGTTAATAATTATCTTATTAAATTCAGCTTCAATGAGTAACAAAATAATTCTCTATTCTTTGGCTGTTGTAATTCTTACAACTTTTCGATGACAAGGTGGAAACTTATAAAAAACTGATGCTGAAGCATACCATATTTAGATAAATGCCATTCACTTTACATAGATAATTTTTTAGTAATCCTCTCTAAACATCTATTTAAAAGAAAATCAATACAATAGGCATGAACCAAAGCAAGAGAATTATTAAAATTAGATTAAAAAGATTATGAAGATATAAAAAAATGGAGAAGATAAAAAATTGACTGATGATCTCAAACGAAGAATAGTTATAAGTATTTGAATAATATAATAAAAGATAGAAAGATTTATAAAAATGAGATTTGGTTTGGAATATATGACTTGCCTTTTGCAGATATCTAATGATTGTAATTATGAATAATCTTATAAGAGTATGAGAATGTAATGCAATTTTATAAATAGAAAGAATATTGGAAAGATTATTAAAATGATATGATTATCAAATATCGAACTAAATAACTTTATATCACAAATGGCCAATATGCAAACAAAATATATTCTACGTAAGTGAAGATTGAATTACCAAATTTGAAAAAAAAAAAAACACTATAGACTTTAAAAAGAAATAAAGTACTGTTTTTTTTTATTGTGCAATGTTTAACAAGTAAAACATAACTCCTTTAATTAATCTGTTGATGAATTAATAGGGAATTAAGACAATTATAAACTGAATTTTAACAGTTTATCATAAGCCAATATATCATAATAATATAAGGTCTTATTAAGGTTCATGATATAGCTTTAAAATTAACATGCTAGAATAAATTATGTTAGGAAGGTGAAAATCAATAGTAAATTATCACCAATGATCATCAAATGTCATCGCTTTATCATACTTAGCCAATTCAGCCTTCAAAAAAAGATCTTAACAAACATATAGACTAATGTAGCTTTTTTGAAATGATGATAAATGATAAAGAAAGCACCGAGAAGAAAAATATCATTCAAAAATGACAAAAAAAAATTCTACTGTTCCTAAAAGATAACATTAAAAAAAGATAAAAAAAAAAAAAATAATTAAATGATTTATTTGGAAGTTTATAAATATTTCAAGCACCAGAAAGAACTGGAGCTACAATCCATGGACTTGAGCTGCAGAGTCAACCATTCTACTGCTGCATTAAATCACATAGAGGAAAGATAACTGAATGGCTTGCTTTAAACAATTGAGAATAGAAAATGATGAGATAAGAGAACTAAAAAACTCTGATGAAAATAATAGAGCTAAAAAAAACTATGAATGTAATTCAAAAATATCATCAAAATGTGCTTACCACAAAATTAAGATCTTCATAAACTCCTTGAATTGTAATAGTCCCTCCGAGAATTGCTTGTGAAACACTAATAACAGCTTCTGTATGTATATCAGGACCATCTCTTTTAAAATAATCGCTCTGTGATACCTACAATAAACAAAATACATTTGTAAATTGTAACTAATTATAACACATATAAAAAATGTGTGTACAACATAATAACAAAAAAGCAAAATTAAGTAAAAAAACCTCTTAGCAGTCTGATATTCAAGTTTTCTTGTCTTAAATAGTAATATCAACTCAAAAAAAAAAAGGATCATAAATTATGTATCATAAAGACATATGGATAATAGGATAACAATGTTTTAAACAAAATCGCAAATACTGATATTGTTCAGAATTATGGATGCATAATAATCAAGAGTAATTTTAAAGTCACTTGTGAAAATGATTTATGCAAAAATAATAGAAATTTTGAATAATTATGACTAACTATGTTAGGCAAGAAATTATTACATATATTCAAATATATCTTAGTATATTGTATTCAAATTTATAAATTAATGTTTGTATGAATGCTTGTATATAGGCATGTGTACATATTATATAACAGCTCACAATATCTAATTTTAAAATAACATAACTTTTTATCTCCAAGAAATGTAGTTCATAATAAGTGTACACAATTCTAAATTTTTTATATAAATCATCTGATTTAAAAAATATTATTAAAATAACATTAACCAGACAATATATATATATATATGTATAATTCTGAATCAAGTCAACACTGACATAATTAAAAAAATCAAAAATTTATTATTTAAAACACTGCTATCCCATCACTCATATACCTTTATATATAATTTAAAATCATTCGTTTACACTTGTGTGTCTGTGAAAAAATAGAATACTCATTATACAATCAGTATGATAAGGGTTTTATTTCAAATTAATTTTTCTAATTCATGAAATCTTCCTTCATTTAAAAATGATCTAATATGGTAGTTACCCAAATAAATGATCATCAATAAATATCAGCCTAGATCTTTAATCCAATAATAAGATATCCCCCTTCTTTAGTTTTCAATTGTTATTCTTGGTTGACAATTTTACATCCATTGGAATAAAAAAATCATAATTTACTTTTTGCCTAACAAGATTGTAAAAGTAAAGAGAATGAGCATTTATGCACATACACACATTTAAAAAACTCATTGTATCAGTTGACAATTATCACGCATCTGAGAAGAAAGACTGGTATTTTCTGAATATTAAACCTGGAGATAAAAGATAGCAAGTTCACAATGCTGGTTGATGCATAGTGATTAACAGGCTGTCCATATTCATTTAGCATGTGAACAATATCATATTTAATAAGAATAACACTATATATTGTAATGGTATACATATATGCAGTTACATTGCTCTCAAATGAAAATATAAAAAAAAGATTAATAAATAAAATTTATTTAAATTGATATAAAAAAAATGCACAGATGGTAAACTGATTAAATAATTATTTAAAGCTAAAAGTGATAAGGAAAAGTTAAAAATCTAAAAACAAAAGATTATTTTAAGGAAGGTATAAAAAAATAATGCAAACGAAATGAAATGGCAAATAGGCCCTTGGGGCATTTAAGATTGTAAATCCGATAAGAGAAATTAAAATTACTAGTGATAAGAAAATATTGGTGTTTTCTGCTTTAAAAGCAAACTAACCAATAAAGATGCATATGAACACATTGTCCAGAGAGAAAAATCATTATCACCAATGAGAATCTCGCTAAGCCATGAGAAATCGATCCTGGAATTCTGTGATAAGGGATATGAAATAATATAAAATGAATGAATTAGATTAATTTAAGGGTTTTTTATTTTGATTTGATTAAAAACATTTTTGTGCCTGTATTGCGGACCTCCACGAAATAGAGGTCATGCAATAATTTCATTCCCTCAGTTGCACTGACTGAGGCAGTCTCCAGAGCAGCAGTTCCTGAAGAATAACAAAAACAAATTAGTCTCCAAAAGGAAGGATCTACTCATCGATGATGGAAAAAGTTTTGAATTGGACGTGTAGCACATCAATCATTACAAAAATGGCTTTCAATAAACCTGCAGCAATCTGGAGGATTCATAAAAATACCAAGTATTTTTTTTTAACATTGAGATTTGAATTTTTAATCATCTAACTTGAGAAAATACAAACTTTCAATTATTAAACCTGAATGTTATTTCTCCTAAAGAAAATCTCTTATCCGACAATTAAATGAAATTCTAAATTATTTATTAAATATTTTATGTATAACATGTTTGCCACTGTCATTTCCATTGTTACTAAATTGAATTAATAAATTTAAAGTTGGCTGTAAATGGTTGCATAGATTTATTAAGATTATGTTGGGTTAGGTAGAGTTAATTTTGGGCTAATTGTTTCATAGTTGAATGCGATGCTGGTGGATGTATGTAAGGGTGTTTTATGTCAATGTAATCTGGGGGGGGGGTGCATTAGATTCTCATTCCCTTGTGTCACGTTAACATACCGGAATATCACCCAATTGAGTGCATGGCCCAAAAATGGAAGCTATCGCATAGCAAATGGTAGTAGAAATATTTCCTATGCCATTGATTTTCTTATGTTCTAGATGGGCACTATAAGTCGGCAAGGACTGCTCTCCCTTCCATATGCAGCACTTCTTATTCCCAAGTATATTCATGTGATTGCTTTGCCAGTCAGATGCACATACCTGTAATGGTCGAGGATCATTGTTTCTTTAATAATATTAGATTGCAGATGGAAATTCCGGCAATCATGATTTTTGTTATGCTAACCTTCTCATTTTTGCATTGATCACATCAATATATTAGTAAACTAGCATTGGTTTGGACGCCAACTTTTGCTCTGAAATTAAAAGATTTAAGTCTTTCAAATGCATGTTTTATGCAGTATGTTTGCGCTTAACAAAATATGAAAATAATATTAAAATATATGAAATTTCATCCATCTGTGCAATTTTAGATAAATATGAATTAAATCTATTCAATAATAAATGTTAAAGATTTAAATCCTCAAATTTGTTTTGATATTGTATGTGCATAATAAATGTTTTGTCTTAATTAGTTCTGGCAGTGATCAGTGACTTGTTTTATCTTTATTAATTCTATCAATGATTAAAAAGTTTAAATTTGAAATGTTATATTGTAAAGCTCAGTGTCTCCGTGAACTGGCGACTAGGGCTATCGGTCAAATAAAAGTTTAATCTCACTTGTATGTGTCCGCCTCCTTTATAGATTTTTCTCAAACAGCCTAGTGGCACACTGGAAAGGCAGATAGGGGTAGAGAGGGCACTGATCGTTATAATATATAAAGTAAATATTAGGAATTAGTCCTGTACAGTTGCTTTAAAACCTCAGGAACAAAAACCTTTTTATAACACATATATATATATATATGCATATATATATATGCATGCATAATGAAAGAGGATGGCCTTAATTTCTACACTGGTGCAATTGAAATGAAAGATAAACTAATAAAACCAAAAAAAAAATTTTGAAATTACATTCCTACATAAATTTTGCATTACTTTTTCTTTTAATGTTGAATTTTCAATCTGAAATCATAATTTTTATAACTATTAAACAAACTGGGTCTATCATTTTGTTTCTATGTAAAACAACTTTACTTCAACTTACTATTAACTCTTATAACTTATGAGTAACATACTAGTTTATATTTTGCTATTCCATGACAAAAATTACTCGAATGCAATTTTTGTCTTGGAATAACAAACTATAAACTAGGATGACAAACTATAAACTAGGACGTTAATCATATGTTATATGAGTTAGTAGTAAGTTGAAGTAAATTCTAGATTATAAGAAGAAATAATAAACCTCTTAATAGTAAAATGCTATTGATCAGGAATATTTTTCTCTTGATAAATATAACTCATAAAAAATAAAATTATTTTTGTTAATATGTCTACACAGTGATGATTCTAATTGCAAGGGAATAGATTTGTTTGGAAAAATTTTTGAACACCTACCACATTCATATTTGATGTTATGAACTAGTTGGTTCTCTTTTAGTATTTGATAATATGTTTACTATAAATGGCTTACAAGATGTTATTTTCAAAAAAATCTAAGTAATTTGTAAAACCATTACAAAAGACCTTTGGAAAAAGAGATGAATTGACAATTCATAAATCAAAAAGCTTAGTGTAAAAATTCTTTAAAAGCAATGGAATGGGTCATTGATAATGAAAACTTCAGAATTTCAGTTTTAAAGCTATCTTGGTAAAAATGTTTAAGTGAAGTTCTTTTGAATAACAGATTTACATTCAGAGAGATAACAATATACTTCATCAACATTATAATATTAATGAACTATCACAAAACTGCTACTACTAATACTGTCTTTCTCCTCATGGACACCCACTCACATAAATCATAATAATTAATCTTGTTTATAACATAATCATATTTACATAATAGTAAATGTTACCCTAAAAGTAATAAATATTTCTTTCTTTCCAACAGGCATTCGAATAGTTTGACCATCTTCAACACCTATAAAATAAACAGTAAAATTAATATTAAGACCACTAAACATTTATAAAAAAAAAAAAACATGGATAAAGATAATAATGATTTTTATCATCACGCAAAAAAAAAAAAAAAAAAAGATATGCATTAATTAATTCAATAGATACTAAATGGATAAAAATGAAGATGAAATTACTGATTGTTTAATGTAGAGAAGTAAAATAGTGAAAACAAATAACTCATGATTTAATACAAAACTTTATCTAATCAAGGTTATTTAAATTAATACTTACCTGCAGGTACAGGTACTGTCACAGTCTTTCTCTGCACAGTATTTCCTGTGCCTTCACACTCAGTACATGGAAATTTGATGTGCATTCTTGTACCATGGCAATGTCTGCATGTGCTTCTCATAACAAATGGCCCAGTACTAATTGTTTCCTAACAAAAAAAAAATAATAATTTTTTTATTTTTAACTTCATTACAAAATAAGAATAATTCATTATCTATGGTAAGCACTTTGTGACTATTGGAAATTTATAAATGAACTATTTCTTTTCTTTAAATTAATTAATTTTAGTGGATTAAATAGATATAATTCAATGATTTTTTACCCCCTACTCCTCCATTATTAGATCTTTTGCATCTTTAAATTAATCATGAACTAGTAAAAATTTAAATAAACATTAAATGTAAATAATAAAGTTGTTTATTTATATTTATAAAATTTTACAAGTATCTTCTCATATCCTCGATTTTCAGTTACTTACATCTTGAAAAAAGTATTAAATAAAAAAACTACATATTTCTAAAAATAAAATTATAATTTATTAATTTTTTAGTTCATAATGCAATCACTGTGCTTTGAGATCATAAAACATCACAAGCAAATAGCTGATAAAATCATTTTCAATCAAATGAATCAATTTTTTTAATTTAACAATAATTATCTTTTTTATTTTATCCAAATGAACGATTTTACAACACTTATCTATTCAAAGAAAAAAAAAAGTATTTAGTTTTTTGCTAATTTACTTGTTTATTTACATATATATATAAATGAAACAAAAAAATAGTAATAGAGATTTTATCTTTGTAAATTCATTATTTTATCTTTTAAAAATATAATTAATTATTTTTGTCGATGACTTAATTCTTCTATAGGATGGTAAATTATATTATAAATGTACATGTATTAATAAATACATCCATTTTAGTTAGAACAGTTTTTCTTAATAGTTGGAACATCTGCTTAGGAATAAAAATATCTTTACATGACAATAAAGCTACAAACAAATACAAGTAATAGTATGAATAATGAACCCAACCACCTGATGGCATTGTTTTTCACAAAACGCACATCAATATACCGTTTTAGCGGACTTAACTTACGGCTGACACTACAATAGGTGTTTTTGAGATGCAACAGGCCGCCTGAAGGCGATGTATTCTACAATTACATAACAAAATACTACGTTTTGCGACAGTATTCGTCAAATGAGTGCTCTTGAACTCTCCTATGGTCTGATTTGATGGTGGCTGTATTTGAAAGAGATGAAACTGCAAAAATTCATTGTCGGAAATTTTTTAGAAAGCGTAGTGGAATTAGTATTCCATATTAAGAATTGCCATGTCGTCAACACGCTTCCCTACACTTTTGAACTGCACACAACTTGAAAAGGTTCTTCTTTTCAGCAAATTTTTTTCTGATTTTGCGCGCAAATGCCCGTTTACACGTGAATCCGTGTGAGAACTGTAAGGGAAGTTGGTGTGAAGGCTCCAAAATCCCGTTACTTACAGTTTTGAGGCTTCCCTGTTATTTTATCTGTGTGTTACTTTTCTTACAGCTTTGCGGCTTCCCTGTTATTTTATTTGCGTGTTACTTTTGGCATTTTTTTTATGCTCCCGAAAATGGTGTTTTTTTTGTTACTTGTTTTGGTTCACAACTTGTCCAAAGTTTCGTTTATTTTTGATTCAATAAATTATTTTATGGGAAACTTGTTTTTTGTTGTTGTTCACATGATTAGAAAATAGGTAGGTAATTTTTGATAAGTTTCATTAACAGTTAATTAATAAACTAGGTAATATTTTATTATACCAAAAAAAAAAAAAGTGTTTAAGAGTTTATTCAAAAGGCCCCACCCAAAAAAAAATATATATATAAAATAATAATAAAGAACTATGCGGTAACATAATAAAATGTTCAAAAAGAAAATCCAAAAAGAAGTCAATAATTAAAAATCAAAACAAACCTTCCCCGCCACCCCACCCCCCCTGGCTTAAAAAAAAAAAAGTGTTCTTTAAAAATGAACTGTTTATGTCTTTTTTAAAATTAAAGGCCCTAAAATGAAGGCAGAACTTTTCGCTATCATATAATATATCTTTCCATAGCGTAAAGATTTGAAACAAAAAAATAGAAAAGCCTCGTAATAAATTAACAAAAAAAAAAGACGACAATTCAAAATCAAAACAATTCCTCCACCCTCTAAAAAACCAAGAGTTGGTTTATTCAAAAGTATCGAATTGTTCAAGTCTTTCAGCAAATCAAAACATCAACCAAAAAAAAAAAAAAAAGGATAAATTAAAAGCAAACAACCAACCCCTCTCCACCATCTAAAAACAACAAAGTGTTTGTTACCGTATTTTTGTGTAAACAAACCAACGGAACATTAATCGATAATTTAAAAGCAAACCAACACCCCTCTAACACCAACTAAAAACAAAGTGTTTGTTTCTTAAAAAAACGAACCAAAAGAAACCAGTTGAAAAAAAAAACTTTGGTTTACCGTAAGTAATATTATGTACAGAAACTGACCGACAGTTAGTCGATAATTTAAAAACAAACCAACACCCCTAGACCATCTAAAAACAAAGTATTTGTTTATTAAAAAACGGAAAAAAAACTCCGGGTGGAATGAAAAAAAAACTTTGGTGGTTTATCTTATGTTAACCAAATAGACGGGCCGACAACGAAAAAAACTTTTACCATAATATTATGTAAACAAACAGGTGACCTGTGAATCGGTATATTGATGTGCATTGGGCGAAAAAGAGCGCCATCAAACGATAGGGTTAAGTATTCATACTATTACCCAAATACATAACTTCAATTATATGCTTTGCAATAAAAACTGTAAACAAACAAACAAAAATACAAAAAACATTAAAATTCGTAAATTTAATATATGCGAGCAGTCATTTTTCCCTCTCTGAGCAACATATGCAATCGCTTTTAAAAAAATTATAAATAAATTTTAAAATACATCAGAAACCATTTTTTCACTTAGGAGCATTGTTTGCAATAATCTTTATTAATAAAATTTCTTCAGTTTATATTGAAAGCACATACATTTTATCTTTTAATAATCTTTCCAAATTTGTTGTACAATATTCCATTCAATAAATATTTTCTAATCATAATGTTAAAAATTTTATAAAAAAGTTATGAAAAAAAAAAAATATATATATATATCACTTAATTCAATGGCAATGAAAGTCAGACATTTTGCTATTCCTTTTTTTTAAAAAAAAAAAAATGGCGCAAAGTTTTTTTTAAATTTAACGAATGAACAACCTAACACACAATCAGTAATAATTATTTAAAAGTGTCCCATCAATTTATTATTAATAACTATATTATTTTAAAATCTTGTTTTACTATAATCTTAATTTACATAAGCATACTCTATATATAGAAAAGTTGTTATATATATATATATTGTAACCCTCCCCATCATATACCGTACTTATAAACGAATCACTATGCACGTTTTTAGACGTTTAATTCCAATGTAACTTTTGTCTATATTAATCTAGAGTATACCTTCTTCTAACCTCTCTGCTTCAACACTCAACCTAACCGAGTCTAGAATATACACCTAAAAAAAATATGTGTTAAACCAAAGAGAAGATTTCCTTATTGGCTAAGCTCACATGAAACTATACTTAGAGAAGATTACAAGGTGAGTAATAACTTCTGGTCAAACCAGCCTCAAAATCCACAAATAAGTAAACAAACAAAAGATTGTGAAATGGACTTAATTTTTATCAAACTAATAAATAAATAATGATTAGATCGATGGACTGAAGATGAAGTTAAAATACAAATTAAGCAATAAGGAAATTAGGATATAGATGATGGAATGGATGACGTAAATAAATAGAAGTTAAATAATAAAATGAAATAAGTCTGAGAATGAAGAGAAAAGGAATGAATATGTATCAGAATAATGAATGATTAAGATGATGGTAGAATAAAATTTAATGGATGATTAAGATGACAATGGAATAAAAGCTATTGAATGGTGATTTAATTAGGATAAAGAATTAGGCTGAAAGGAGAGTAAAGGAAAATTGAAATGACAGATGAGAAAATGATGATGATGAAAGATGATATCCAGAACTCTAAATTTGATATTGAATTAAATGATAATGAAAAAACTAAATCAAATATGGATTTCAAGCTCAGCAAAACCAGAATATTTACTATAAAGTCAAAACAAGCTATATATATTTCAGATAAAGAAGCAATTGATATTTTAAAATTTGGTTGACCTTTATAAAACAGTGAATGTACATAACTCTGATCTAACTATAATAAACAACTAAATTTAAAATCTACCATAAACTCAGATTCTATTTTTCAAATTAATATAATTTATTCTTCTCAGGGTTCATATTACTTAAAGATTATTATACAAAATATACTTGGATCAGTGAGAGATATTTTGCTACTACCCAAATATAATGCATAAAATGGTTCTTGATATAAAATTAAATTAACAAACATTTCTAGTAATTTCAGAGAAACTTTATAAATTCCTTAATTATTATAAACTGTAAGCTTCCACATGTAGGAATAATTTTCACTTGCTAAACAATAACTTACTAACTTCTTTCTCTTAAATAAGTAGTAACAATGTGATCAAGATCAGTGAATGATAAATCCGCAGGTCCAAATAAACTGATTAACCCAATATTAAGTGTTTAATCTTTAGTATATCACTTAAAATAATATATACTTTAGGTTAACAATATTTTGATTATTAAATAATGAGGCCCTAGATATACTTATAAATGATAGGGCTTAGCAAAATTTACTGTGATATACCAACATATAGTAACTTACTCTTGATCGATGATGATTTCCATATAATCATTGGATATGTCGATAGCAATAACAATAATACTGGGTGTGTGTGTTAATTAGCAATAAGACTACTAACAATTAAGTAAATGTTTAACATAACAAGATTTATTTATAGTATTTACATTTTAGTTAGATATATTACAAGAAACAAGATTCTTTCATTACTACAATCAGGGATGGGGATTATTTGATATCCCCTTAACTATACACGTATAATGACAAACTAATAGTGATATTCCTCATATCCCTATTATTGTGAGCTATATTTTAAACATTACTCTATCTTATAGAATAAGATAGTTACCTTAGTGGAATTATCCTACTATTTACATTACAAAATAAAATGTATATAAATCTTTGGGATAAGCAATCTTTTAAATCTATTAATGGAGTTTTAACTTAGTATCTCAAATTGGAGCTATTTAATTTATTAAAATATGATAAGGGCAATTACCATATGCAATACTATTAATAACTTATCATTATTTACTGTAAAAGATTCACTATATTGATGTGGGACAGACATCATAAGTTAAAATACATATATGACAAAAAAATATTGCCTATGTCCACAATCTAATCATTTAATAATTAAGTGATCTTACCGATCCATCAGCGAATCACAACTTGATAAAGATACATCCACATTGTCCATGTACACCCCTTGCTATTTTGTTCCACAAACACTTAAGTTTGGTCGGTTTGTTTATAAACTGATGATGATTACACATCATCATCAAAACACTATCCCAAGTAAACCAACACTATGAATAGACTAGTGTCCCGTAATCTAACTTATTTTATCCTTGCTAGTGGATTATGAAATACTAATCTTCACCATACATGGTGGAAAACTAACTCTAACTTCATGAAGGATCTAACAATAAAGGAGGCTCTACAAAACAACATGACAGTTGCATAAAAAAAACAACATGATAGTTGTATACGAAAAACAACATGAAAGTTGTATACTAAAAATGGTCAATTCTAATACCTTCATCGGTATAAAAGTGCAGGCAGTGCCTCGTCATGTAAAATAGAATTCAGACCATGGGATCATCCTCTCTTGGGAATTAACTATGCTCTAAGCACTAACTCTTAACCAGCCTCAACAATATCCTTTCATTTAATCAGCAATGGGGTATTCTCCATCATCCCATGCAAAATACTAATATTATTATATCTGATGCTCTTATATTTAGCACAAACTCATCAGCTAAAAACTGTTACAAATTCTAATCAATGCAATAGCAAGGTAAGACAACAATAATAATAAAAGTGGAAACATAAATTTCATTTTACAATGCAGAAACTGTTAATGTTTGATAAACAAACCACCAATATCTCAGTAAAATAACCCTTAATTATTTTAAAATAATTATTATACCTTATTATAGCAAGCCATGTACATGTAATGATGGATCAACCTACATTTGGTATTTAAAATGGACATTTTCATTCATAGGCAACATTAAGAAATGAAAAAGGTTTATTAAAATTATTTCTTATAATAAAACAATTGTGTCATGAGGTGTATAATTTTGGCAAGTTCGGGTCTGTTTATTCCCCTTTCAATATAATATTAACATTTATTTTAGCAGTGTGAGAGATAAATATTTCTCCCTCCTTTTCGATAAACAATATTTACCACTATGTTTCCCTTAATCGGATAAAATATGTGATAGATGTATATCTTTTTGTGCATACATTTTATAGCATCACAAAATATATAACATATAATAATAAAAAAAAACTAATCCTTGAATAACACATGAGTAAAAAAAAAAAAGTATTAGAATATTATATATGTCAATAACAACAATAAACAAACGTTTTTCCCATTAGATTTTATCGTAGTCGTCCCAGTTTGATCCGATCTTGTGAGCAAAAATAGCGAGAAGACAGATATGATAAGCCATATTCCTAAGTAAATATAGATGTTGAATATCCGGTTTCATGATAGTGTATTCAGACAATATTTCAAACATTTTTTTTTTTTTAAGGCACGAAAATCTTTTATTAGTTTCTATAATAATGTAAACATATCGAGGCAATATCTAAACATTTTTCAAAGGCAATACCATTAAACTAGGTTTATCAAGATTTATAAATGCATTCTTTTAAAATCCTAGATTGATTGACATATATGCTGTCATCCTAATGAGATAACATTTAGCAATTTTAGAATAAGGCAATTAAATAGATTGAAAATAATTTGATTTGTTATCCTGCTTTTCTATCCGCGCGAAGATCTCTGTTATAATTTAAATGATTTTAAAACAGCTGAGAATATTATTACTTTATATGTTACATAATCAAAAAAAATAAATACTTAATTATTCACTTCCATCAGACAATATGTATTTAATAATGTTAGCAGAATTGATTTAATAGTCAGCAATTGCCAATAAAATCTACTTGATATTAATAATTTGTCATTTTCTATTTTAACAACTAAGCAATTCGCGGTGACATCTATAAAGCAGACGATGTCTCTTCACAATGAAAATACGAAATAATTAATGCATTTTTCTTTTAAAACAAATTACTTTATATGATTTAAAATGAATTTTTAATTTATTTCATATCTCTTCTAAAATTTTCCTTCAAAATAATTTCGAATTATTTTCACCGAGAAGATAATTTGTAAACAATATATTTTTCAGCTTAATGCTTAGGGCGGTGCGAAAATCCGAAATACTTTAATCCTTTTTCTCTTTCCTCTAAATAATTTTAGTGTCACTACTAGTTCTGACCATTTATTAAAGTAAATAAAACAATAATAATTGCTTACGTTTTCTGTTCTGGTTTTTGCTTCCAAATAATCCATGTTTAGGCAAACGTTTATTCAAATAGGGTCATTTCACTCTTCAGCATGCAAAAATCAAGAACTATACAATCTATGAAAAGTAGTGAGCAATGCTACAGAGCTATTAAATTTTTACTCCAACATGTTTAATTTCATATAATCCTGAAATTTTCTTCAAAATAATTTTCGAAATTATTATTTTCAGCTTATCACTTTGACTATTTTTTTTTTTATACGTGAAGAGTTATGTCTTATTCCGATTTTTTTTTCTTCAAGTAGTTTCCAGATGATCAACTTGTTTTAGCCTTTGTTATTTGTCTTACTAGTTCTCATTAGTCCTAAATGATCCAATCACAATAAATGGGAATAAATTAATATTTTTAATCCCTCTAGTGAGGAAAATCTAGACTGATATATTTCCATTTAACTTAACATACAATGTATTTAAAGATCGTTTATAAATAAAATTTAGAAGAATTATAAATTGACTTTGGTTGTTTATTTTTAATTGTTGTTTAATAATAATAAAGTTTTAAATACTTTCCTACTTTCAAATTGGTTTTATACTATTAAAATATTATTTAAACTAGCTACTACTGGAAATTGTGATAAAATATTTATGAGATAAATATCCATTCCATCAGACTTTCCAGTGCACTATCAGTCTAAATCATCATCACTCTTAATATATTTATGGGTGAGCTTTTGTTTAATTGGAAAATCTATAATCCAATAAGCATTTTAATATATATAACTGATATTTACACACTACTTTTCAATAATTTATAACTTAGTACTATTTTAAAATTTAAAATTTTACACACTGAACCCTTGAATAAAATTTACTACCATGAGCCAAAACATATGGTTACAATACATATGCATGTTGAAAAATACTGTGCATTTACAGTTCAACAACTAATACATATTCTATTCTTATTAAAGTTTATCAATAAAACATGAGCTACTATACATGATTTACATGAGGAGGTCATGGAACAAAATATGGAGGTTAACATGACTCCATTATATAGCAAAGATGAATTAGTAGAAAAACAATAATTGCAATTGATACTGTTACTGGTTTGGGCAATATATTATTATTATAAAAGATAAAAAAAACTAAATAATTGTTTTTTTGTTATACTTAAATATAATATTTAATTCTTTTGCAGGAAGATCCGAAGTTTCCCAGTGTGATACTATCTGTAATTTTATTTAAAATGAATTAGCTCAGATTAACTTTATTTGTGTATCCCTTACTTGAAAAGTAGCATTCAACCATTTAGTTTTTATTATTTTTGAAGAACAGAAAATAATTAATAATTTACATATATTTATAAAATACTTCAATAAAAATAAAAGCTTCACTTTTCAGTTTTGAAAGAACTTAATAATTGTTCAGTGTACTTTTTTTACTTGCAAATTGTATTCATTATAATTGTAAAGTTTTATTAAATATTTATGTATAACATATATCAACAAACAAACTAAAAAATAAACTTCAAGTTTTATCCATTACAAATGTAATTAAATACTTTTTTCTATAAATAATATCTCAAAATTCAGTACCACTGATTTTGATTTATCATTATAGTTTGTATACATTTTATGTATTTGATAAGGTCAAATATTTAAATACTTTATACTGATATGATTTCAAATTTCTTTTTACAATATATATTTTACATTTTTAATTTTCTATATATATTAGATATAAAATAGTCTCATTCTTCAAAGTTATCATTAGACTTAGCTACCATCATTAGAATGATACAATCTGTTTTCACCTTAGCAATGGTATCTGAAGTAAGAATTTATTCAACAATGAAGATGAGATCACTGATGACAGTAATAAAAAACTAGCAAAAACCATCTCAAGGATATAAATGGGCATGAATAATCCTCCATTATCTCTAAGTTTTCCTTCAGTGCCATTTCAAGCAGTGGGTTTTTATGAGAAAATTCTGGAAATAGTTAAGCAGGAAAATTATCTTTATGGTGATCAATATATATGAAAGACCATCAGCAAAAAAATGTCCAGATATAAAAAATGAACACTTGTGAAATAGTCATGCCAAGAATGATTATGGTAAAAGACAAAATATGTACCAGTATTCTCTAAAATTTTGCATAGCTCATTAAATTTCTTCATTTTTATAATAATGAAATCTTTAATAAAAATACACATCCAAATTGATTCTCTACAAACAGTGTCTGAAATGAACATTGTACATTACTAAAAAATTGTCTTCTTAAAGACAAGAATCTATCATATGTCATCATTTTCTGAAAGGATATAGATACTAGAGATTTTCATTTTAATAATAATGAAGCCTGTAATAAAAAATAGGCATTCAAATCCATAGCTTTTTCTGCATTCAAAATAGAATGTTACTGGAGATAAAAGAGTGTTCTTTTGGGTTGAAATTCTTTATACTTTGCTAACTAGAAACCAGATATAACTGCTATTTTCTATTACATACTGAAATAGGAATAAGAGTACATGAAGATGAATATAATGCTAATACTTAGGCAAAGATTATTGTCATTTCTGATTAACTGATAATACAGATGACAAAATTTATAGCACTATTGACATCAGAAAAAATAATCTGTCAGCTGAAATGTCAAGAGTAAGATTAAATAGACACCAAGTATTTTCATATCATACTTACAATTAGAGATCAGCATAAAAAAATACAAAAAATCTTCAGATATTTTTTTAACCAAATTTTTGGGAATATCTATTTTTTTCATAATAATCATTCTATGCCTTTAGCTATCAACTACTACTGCCTTAAATGATGATTTTACAGTCTCTTGGAAATAAGGACCATAATTTAATTTTGTTTGCCATATTTGCAACTTATCTAATTTAAAAAAAAAAAAATCATTCTCATACTCATTCACCCTGCTTTCAAAAAAACTCAATAAAAAAGACTTGTGTTTCTTAATCTTAAATTCAGAAATAAAAAGCCAATAAAATTCTCAACTGACCAATGCATGTTAAAGAGCTTAATTCATCCTTGCTTATTTACTATACAAATAATCACATAGCAGTAACAACTACAACAAGAATATATGGACATTAAGATTTTGTCCTCGATTCCAATAAGAGTTCAAAGAGGAATCTAAGAGTCTCCATATATGTATAAACATAATTACATCAACAACAAAAAAAATTATGAGAGCAAAAAAAAAAACACAGCATATATATATTTAATAATTGTATTTTTTAATTTTGTTTAGTTAAAAAATTTTTTAAAAGAATCCTTTAATTTTGAATTAAAAACTTATAGAATATTTGTACTATTATTTAATTAATCAACTTCTTGTTGTTTCCTTTGATTTTGAATAAACACGTTTGCATGCATTCATTTTTTTTATGACTGAAGTCTCTTAACAAATATTAATTTCCTTTCAGTTACTTTATCGTGTGAAAATGTATTTACTCAATCATGACTGCAACATTATTAAAATATATATATGACTTAAAATTCATTTTTAAATTACAATTCTAAAATTTCTATTCCTATAAAAAATCATAGTTATTATTAAAGAATTTTCAAAATATTGTATTATGATATCCCTCTAATTTAGATAATAATTAATGTCGTTATACTTTTTCTTCAATCATTACTAATAAATTATCTTTATAATTTTAATAACTAAAATTATTAAATTAACAACTACTTAAATATGTTTTTGAAAAAAAAAAACAATCTAATAAAATAAAAAATTTACAAAATTATTTGACGATAAAAAAGCCAGTTTTGCTAACATGAAAAATAAAACTAATAAAATATAAATAGAAACTTACCATTCCTGTGCCATTACAAAATGGACATCTTATTGCTTTAGTGCCAAGTTCACATTTAGAACCACAACATTTAGGACATGTGTCTATCATATTAACATCAATATCTTTATTTACACCCCGAGCTGCTTGCTGAAATGTTAAATTCATGATAACCTAAAACAAAATAAAATATTAGTATTTATTTATATACAAAAATATGTCTATTTTCTAAAATGAAAATTTATTAATTTTATTATACAAACATCATTTAGTTAATTATTTGATTATAAATAGAGTGTAGACAAAATAAATATTTTTATTAATATGATTGTAAAGCTGTCAAATGGATCAAGAGCTGCCTATATTCCACATGAAGTAAAATTATATCATCATCATCATCATCAACCATTATCAATCCAATGCAGGATGAAGGTCTCTCCAAGTTCAATCCATCTTTTCCTATCTTTTGCTTCTCTTCTCCACATCACACTTGCACACTTTCTTATTTCATCCATCCATCTAACATGTGGTTTCTTTCTGGGTCTTTTACAATCTCTTGGAATCCAATTTAAAATTTCAATTGTCCATCTGTTATCATCTCTTCTAACAATATGTCCAGCCCAACTCCACTTCAGTCTTTTAATTTTTTCAATGAGGTCAGTAACACCTGTTTGTTCCCTTACCCATACATTGTGTTTTCGATCCCTTCTTGTTATTCCCAACATGCATCTCTCCATACTTCTTTGAGTGGTCTGAAGTCTCTGTATTGCTCTTCTATTAAGTGTCCAAGTCTCAGATCCATAAGTAAACACTGGCAAAACACATTTACTAAAAACCTTCCTTTTCAAACACATTGGCATATTTCCTTTTAGTATCAAGTTATTTCTACCAAAAGCACTCCAACCAAGTTTAATTCTATGATTAATTTCATCTATTATATTTCCATCTGTATTAATAATCTGACCAAGGTATTTGTAATTGTTAACTTCTTCTAACTCATCATAATCAATCTTTATTTTTATATTTTGAGATAATCTATTAAACATTACTTTAGTCTTTTTAACATTTATCTTTAGTCTTACTTTCATCTGATAACTCCTGCAACATTTCCTGTAGCTCTAAAGCATTATTTGCAAAAAACAACTACATCATCTGCAAAATCTAAATGACTTAAATAATCTCCATTTACTTTCACTCCTTTAGCTTCCCATTTTAATCCACAAAATACTTCTTGCAGCACTGCTGTAAAAAGTTTTGGAGATATGGAGTCACCCTGTCTTACACCCTTTTCAATGTTGATTTTCCTACTATCATTATGTAATCTAATTGTTGCTATTGCATTTTTATAAATATTCTTCAAAATATGACAATATCCTGGATCTACACCTTGATGACCCAATGCTTTAATCACTGAAGAAATGTTTATAGAATCAAATGCCTTTTCATAGTCTACAAATTTTAAGCATAATGGCAACTCATATTCATTTGTCCTTTCTATAATTTCTCTCAATACCTGGATATTATCTACTATACTAAAACCACTTTTAAATCCAGCTTGTTCTCTTGGTTGGTGGAAATCCAGTGTTTTCTGTAGACGAATTGTAATTATCTTAGTAAAAATTTTGTATAAAACTGATAAAAGACTGATAGGTCTGTAATTTCTAATGTCTTCTTTATCAGCTTTTTTAAATATTAATATTAATACTGCATTTTTCCAATCATCTGGTACATCTTTATCATTTAGACATTTGGTATATAACTTTGTTAAAATTTTTTCTATTTCTTCACCTGCTTCTTTTAATATATCAATTACAATTCCATCATTACCTGGAGTCTTCCCTTTCTTCATAAATTTAATTGCATATCTCACTTCCCCATTCAAAATTCTGGGCAATTCGGAAGATATAATATGTATAAGAGGCACTTGTTCTTTATTACTATATAATTCTTGATAGAAGTCTTCTACACATTTTATGATGTCATCTCTCTTTTTAGTAATAATGCCATCTTTTTTTCTTATTGCAGATATAAATTTCCTACCAATACCAAAATGTTGTTTTACACTCTTTTGACTTTTATTTTCTTCTACAGCTTTCCTTGCTAGTTCACAATTATACTTTCTTATAACATTTTCAACGCTTTTCCATACCATTTTACAAAATTTGAGATATTCAATCTTTTTTAATGCATCATTGTTGTATATCCTCATATTCCTTCTTTTCTTCATAAATTCTCTAGTCTCAGTAGAAATTTTATTGGTCAATTGCTGCTTTTTTCTACCAGCTATCTTTGTTAAAGTTTTTAAAAGTGTATCGCTTATTTTCCTATTAATGTCATTCAAACCTGAATCATGTTCAAAATCTACTAATTTAAATTCATTAGAATGTTTCTGAAGATTAGGAATATCAACTGTAAATATTGTTTTTCTTAATAGTTTTTGTCTCTCTAATTTTGCATTAACACGTATCTTACATCTTACAAATAGATGATCACTTCCTGTGTTAAATTTATTAAGAACATTACAATCTTGAAATTATATATGTAACAGAAATTTTAACTCATTTTTCATTGAGAAAAATCTCAAGTTTTATGAAAAGTAATAAACTAAAATTTTTTTGAGAATTGCACAAACTTGAAAAACTGAGACATGTGTAACATCATCTTCAGTTCATTAGATTGTAGTTAGAATCAAGAGAATATTAAGATATAACTATTTAAATTATGATAGACTAACACCATATTTCACTGATAAAAGAAGACAATCTAGTTGTGATGATCATCAGATATAAAACCTTAGAATAGTAAAAAAAAGTGTAAATGACTTGTAAAACCAAGATATATTTTTAGTCATTCATTGTAAATCTACTTCTTTGGTTTGTAATTTCTCGTTTTCCATTTCCATCAGAAAAATAATATATTTTAATGACAATTAACCATAAATATTCTGTTCAAGAAGCACAGAACACATTATTTCAATAGATAGCTGAAAATTCAATTGCTTTATTGTAGTTTTGTCTTTTTGCTCATAAACTTTTATAATAATAGTAAGTCTCTCAAAGTAATCAAATGACTTCTAACTGGTGTTGACTCAAAGTTCATTCTTTCTTTTTCTGTGAACCTGTTCAACATCCATGAGTCTTTGAAATCTTGAAATATTAGAACTTTAAACACTGACCCAAGTTATTCAGATGCCAATATTTTGAATTCTTTAGGCACATTCAAAATTTTCTCTCACAAAATTAAGAAACTGATATCACTTTCTCAAACAAACTCCCTTACATCTCTATTAATAAAAAGCATTTAATGTCAGATGTTCTGGTTATTTTATCTAAACAATGTACTTATACATCATTTATCATATCATAATAATGTTATTTATTTATTTATTGCTATTAATATTTCCAGTTAATTAATTTAATAATAATTTAAAAAAAGAAATTTTGAGAAAAGACCATATTAGAGCTATAAAATATTATTTGGCTTTTATTTTAAAAATAGTACTTTATTTGCACAGGATGGAGTGCTGAAGAAACATAAAATTAAAGTTATCATTTATATAAACACACTAAAGATATATAACCTAGAAAAAAATATGACCTGAGCATAAATAAAATGGTAATTGAATTATAAAATTAAATTTAATATTTCAAAAAAGTTATCACTTTGCTATATACTGAAAAGAAAACTATTAAAGGAGATTTTAGTGTTGCTATAACTGGAAATATATGAAAGTATTCTGAGTAAACTTTAAAATAAAGAGATAAAAAAGGAAACAAATTTGTGAAAATTGAAAAAAATTAAGAAAAAAAAAAGGGTGTAATGAGTTTTGTTTGTTTGTTTTGAAGCAGTTGAGCAAAAACACAGCAGTATTGTTTTAACTTTTTAATGAAGCAGAAGATATATATTTAAGATTTTTAACATGTTTAAGAGATTCAAACCAAAAATTGTCTTTGATTAATGAGAGTGAAAATACATGCTAACATAATAGTAGCAAAATAGTTATCAACAAATCTTTAGAAATACTAACATGAAATTAAACTAGAATTTACAAATAATTTTATAACATTAACAGACTTTAAAAATGGCTTAAACTTCAAGAAAATCAAAATAAAATGATACTATAATAATTATAGCAACAATCTACTAGTGAATTTTCTGCTGAAAAGTAAAAGGTAATAAATTCATTCCATTTATAAAAATTGAATATTTGGGATAATGAAAAATAATACAAAAAAAAAAAATTAAATCTCATAAAGAGAAATATAACTGCAAAATAACAGAAAAAGTTTTAGAAAAAAAAAAAATTCCAGCAGAAAAAAAAAAATTGTAAAATGCTATCCATTTTTTAAACCCTTCAACTGATTCTTTTAACTTTTTAATCTTTGTCTAATTTTCTATTGGCCCACTACTTAAATCTGAGAACAATATGATTCATCTGTTTCATTTCCAGCCGGTTTCTATTGTTAAAATATTAATCTAAAATACACAGAATTTTTTTAATTCAGCTTCTAAAAATTGAATAATTTTAGATTCAAATTGGTTAAATGTAACGAAAAATTAAAAATAATGTTAATAACTGTAGAAAAATATAAGAAAAATGTGTAAAAAATAGCTAGCAGTAAAACAAAAGAATTATATTCCAACCAATGATTGTGTCGTTATTCAGTTCTCCAGCTGTCAAATAATTCTCTTTTTATTTCCAGCATGCTTATTTTTCTTGTAAAATTAAAAATTTTCCAAATCAAACTTTATATTTCCATAAAGTAACATCAAATCTTATTTATGAATGTAAAAAATTACAATAGATGTAATTATTTACTACAAAATCAATTATGAACACGTAAAACCTTTAATTTTTATTTCTGTCATTTATTTTTTAGAGACGCCTACAGTGCAAATTACAATCGTTAGCGTGAACCACCTGACTTGAAGAAAGATGATTTTGTCCGCGCTTATTTTTCTTGTAATATTTAACATTTTTGGAATCAAACTTTATATTTGTATAAATTAATGAAAAATCGTGATAGATATAATTATTTACTTCAAAATATGAAAGCATACTACATTTCATTTTCAATTCTGAATTTTTAGTTTAGAAATGCCTGATTACAGTCTGTAGCGATAATTTTTTTTGTTATGGATTATTTCTCCACATGTATTTTTCTTGTAATATTTAAAATTTTCCGAGTCAAACTTTATATTTTGATAGTGTACTATATTATCTTATTTGTGAACATAAAAAATTACAATAAATAATTATTTACATCAAAATCAATTACGAATGTATACAACATATTCGTTTTTGTTTCTGAATCTGTCATTTAGAAACACGCCTAGAAGACATTTCCAGATTTGGTAGGTATCCAATCAGAGAAAAAGACACACCTATGTACCAAAAGGCAGTAAAGAAAATTGATTTTTTAAAAAAAATATAACGCTATATGAGGATGTTTTTAGAACTACAATTTTAAACATTGAATTTCCTATCAAATAAGCCTAAAATGAAGTAATTGCGACCAAAACTGACCAAGAGATGGCGCATGCTACGTCCAAAAAATTTTTAGCTACAGGGTCTCTTCGTAATAATCACATAACTGGTTAAAGGAAGAATAGAAAAATTCCAGGAAATGATGGAATAATTATAGAAAGTTAAAAGAAAGAAGCCAAGAAATCGAGAAATTAATAACCAAGTTATTATACCAATTATCTCAATAAGGATATAACAGATGAATGAAAGAATGCAAGTTATACATGAATATTTAATAAGATCATTACTAATCACCATTTTTAATCAAGCCAAGCAAGAAAAAAAAAAAGTCGGATTTAAAACTGGTTATAGTACAGAAGATCACATCCAAGTATTAAGACAATTTTGCGTTGGATTTGTAGATTATGAAAAGGTAACAAATTGTATATTCTATGATTAATTAAAACAAGTTTTTAATTTGTGGGTACAGGGATCTCTGGAAACTGTGATGTTATCTAAGAGTGTCTGTGAAGATTTGAAAAAATGTTCTGAACAAGTATAACTTGGGTATTCAGGTATTGTTATAATCACCATTATTATTTTGTATAGATTCATTCCAATGAAGGTATTATTACAGAA
Source organism: Epiperipatus broadwayi (assembly GCA_028023455.1). Taxonomy (NCBI): domain Eukaryota; kingdom Metazoa; phylum Onychophora; class Udeonychophora; order Euonychophora; family Peripatidae; genus Epiperipatus; species Epiperipatus broadwayi. The sequence continues at coordinate 18,207 of JAQFVV010000182.1, read as the reverse complement.
ATATGTGTGTATTTACTTTTTTTTTTTTTCAAATGTGAAGATCTCTGAGGAACAATTTTATTTAAATATTTGAAGCACTTTAAAGTTTTATAATTTGAGTTCAGTTTCACTTAGGATCCTTGAGCTTTTATCCTGAGAAGCCCATAAGATTAAGTTGGCCCTGAATGTAAACTTATTTTTCTAAAAAAGCCTCATTTTAGACAACTATATTTTTATATAGAGGTCCATATGAAAAAAAAAATAATGAAAATGTGACCCATGTGAAATATTCTTATATAGAGGTCCATATGAAAAAAAAAATAATGAAAATGTGACCCACGTGAAAGTAATGAAAAATGAGAAAAAGTAAAGTATCAGAATATTATATCATAGATGAGATGACATTAAGATTAACATTGACAAAAGTATATGACAAGATGATTCTTTTTTCTAAAAACTTTTTAAAGCAGTTTTTACAAAAAGAATTTTTTGAATTTGAAATAGGAAACAAAATGAATTTGAAAAAAAAAAAAGATTATATCTATATTTTATAAAAGAATTATTTTTATAAATAATACTTCAGAATATAACAATCAATCTAAATAAAATTGAAACAACTAATTATTTCATTCAAATTAAAATATAAAAATGCTTCAGAAATACAGGAAATGTTATAAAAGCTATCAGAAGTAAAAAAAGTAGAAAAATACTTTTCCAAAAAAGAAAAAAATTAAGACAGATAATAGTAAAATAGAAGTAATTAACAACTACATTAAAAGCAATAAATAATCTATACCAGCATTCTACTATAAATCAATCTATTGTGGTAATTCTAGCATAATCTTAGAGCTAGACTGGATTGTGCATATTATTTTGTCTAAGCAAATAGAAAATTTTAAACATTGAAAGATTTTGAACTCATAACAAAAAACTTTTCTAAGTGCTGTTTGTCAAATAATTAATATCTATAAATATTAGTAATACAGAAAAAAAGGTAATCAATAAAATTAATCACAAAATTAAACTTCAAAATTGTTTTTCATAAAATATTATTATTAAAAATATAAATTATCATTTTGAATAAATTTATTTAGATTTCATTAGATGTAGAACCAAATAGTTGTCAAATTTCTTTTATATATAATCAGAGAAGCTAATTTATGATTCAAAAGAAAGAGCACTATATATTGATTATATAAACATAAAACATATTGTTCTAAATGATTTTAAATACATTAAAGACTATATATAACAAAACTTTTAAATACAGTCATTCAGACATCAGAATCTCACTCTAAATAATATGAAATAGACATCATATTAGTATATATCTAATCAGACCAAATTAATCAGAAATCTTCATTCATTAGTTAATAGCTAGCTAGATTAGATACAAAACATTTAAAAAAAAAATTAAACTCACTCGAGACCATGTGGACATTGCAGGAAAATAATTAAATGAATATATTGGTAAGAAATCTGTGATAATTACCAGATTTGGTAAAGCTTATACAGATAGTAATTCTTATACTATTAAGAATTTAAGATCTGCCACATTGCAATGAAATCCAAATAACTGACATTTAACATATAATATCATTTCCAAACTTCTTATACACTTAACAATGCTAATTTTTTACTCTTACTGTCCCTGCAGTCATCATCAGAGCTACAATATTCAAATATATAACTATACATCTTAACCTGATTACTATAAATAATCATTTTCCATTTTATTATTCTACTCTTAACTATTTTTATTTATATTATTTTATTATTAAATTATTCTAAAACTATTTATTATAAATTTAAAACTTTAATCTTTAAACTCTACTATTTAACCTATCATTTTATTATTTTTTTTTTTACTTATATTTTCTTAATTACTTCTGAACAGTCTAAATTTTATAATATATTTTTAACTATTAACTTTTTTACATTATAAATTACCTTTTTTGATTACGTTACTAAATACTTACACCTTTATAATCCTATTTCCAAAACCCAAATGATAAATTTTCAAAAATTCTTATACTTGTTTAACAACTCCCTCTATCATCATTTTCTATTCAAACTATTATTAATAATAATACCTATAATTATTCATAAAATTGTCTTTACTCCAAATTCCCTATTAAAATTTGGTTTTATATTTTTAATCAACATTGCCTCTTTAATTTTCCTATCCCCAAATCTTAATAGGAATTTTGAGATAAAGACAATAATTAATAATAGTTTGAATATAAAAAGGTTTATAAAGTTGTAGAAAATGATGATAGATGAAATTGGTTTTTGGAAATAGGATTAGAAAGATGTAAGTATTTAGTAATATAATCAAAAATGGTAGTTTATAATGTAAAAAAGTTAATAGTTAAAAATATATAATAAAGTAAAAAATGTTTAGAAATTAAGAAAATATAAGTAAAAATAATAAATTGATAAGTTAAATAGTAGAGTTTAAAGATTAAAGTTTTAAAATTATAATAAACAGCTTTAGAATAATTTAATGATAAAATAAATAAAAAAATAAAATTAGGTAACAGTAGAATAATAAAATGGAAAATGATTATTTATAATGGTCAGGTTAAAATGTATATTTTTGATTAAGTATATAAATATAACCAGTAACGTATTAATTATATGATTATATATTTGGATATTGTGGCTCTGATGATGACTGCAGGACAATCGAAACTGTAAGAGGAAAGTTTTGGTATAAAAAATTAGTATAGTTAAGTGTATAAGAAGTTTGGAAATGGTATGAGAAGTAAATATAGAAATCAATACATAAGGAAACGAGGAAGAAAAAAGGAAATTGTATTTAACATATAGCAATGGTTAAAAAAGATATACATTTCCAGGAAAAAAATAACATGAAGACAATATCATATTCTGGAGAACATTATAGTAATTTTTTATATCAAGTTAAGATAAAATATTAATTTTCTTATTATAATGTAAATCTGAAAAAAAAAAAAAAAAATTGCAAAAAAAGAGATAATGGCTCTGATTTTTGTAGTATGTTATTTTTAATAAATGCAATTCTTACACAATTATAGTATATTTTGATCATAAAATAAATGAGTAAAAAAATTTTATAGCTAAAGAATTATTCTCATGTAATAAATATTCTATCTTTAATTAATTAATAAAATAAAATCAGCATAAGTATATAGCATATATAAAAATTAATAGAATAATATTTTCCAACATCTAATAAATAACCATTCTTTTATAAATTCAATTTTGAGATAATCAGCATTTTACAACAGAATAAATAGTATAATAATTTTTTTTATAAAAATGTAATTTATTTAGCACAGTATTAGAGTGATGGATTTAGAACTAAAGATTCCAGGATTGATTCTTAGTTAGTTCAGTTTGGTCAACTTCAGCATGTTTATGACCAATCTACCCAGTTGGATTCCCAAATCTTGCAAATGATCTGAATAATTAATTATGTGATTATTTTAATGTTTGATTTATGCTAAGTTATTGATAATTATATAATTTTAATTTATTTTCTAATTTACCAATAATGAAGTCTTGTTGCAAAATCAGTTGATAAAAATAACAATAAATATAGCTGATAAGGGAAAGATTACTATACAAAAATCATAAGCCTAATGATTTTTGATATTGCAATTTTTAATTAAATTACTAGTGTGTAGTTCTTTAAACATTCAAAAAAATTTACATAAATGGATTTACATTAGAAATATAGTAACCTACTATTAAGATTGTAACCATCTCTTTAACAATTTTCATATTCCTTATTACTAATATTATTAAGAGTCGTCTTATGATATAGTAGTTAGATTTAAATCCATGTAGAATTTTTTTTCAGATAATTGATAATTTTCAAGCATGCTTAGGATGGATAATTGGCCCTCAGGAAAACCAATTCCAAATAATTATTGATCAGTAAATGAATATCTAATTATTCCTACCTAAAAGATAAAACAAAGAAAACTGCAAAATCTTTCATCATTAAGTTGCACGTAACTAATAAAATAAAAATTGCCTCTTCTTTTAGGCCATAATCATGTAGTATGTAGTATTCATGGTCAGTTTATACTTATTATTATTACTGTACTAGATGTGATACAACAATACCAACACTATAATCAAATATTGATCAATTATTAATTTTAATACTTTTTTACTTATTAAAAAATAATAATAATAAATATATAGTTAAAATATTCATACTTCTTGTGTTGATCGATAACCAAATGTTGATTCTGCAAAATCTTCAAAATCTTGAAATCCCCGATTAAAACCTGCATCACCAAAAATTTTACGAAAAAGTTCTTCTGGATCAATAGTCGCCTGAAAACCGTGAAATCCAGCTCTAGATCTATCAGTAGCACCTGCAGTACTTCCAAAATCATGAGTTGTTCCCCACTGATCATATTGCTGTCTTTTAGATTCATCACTTAATATCTACAATATTTAATTATTAAAAACAAAACATGTAACATAATTAAAGCAAATAGTTTTAAAATAAATAAGTTAAGTAATGTTTTTTATATAAGATAAAAAAATTTAGTAACACATAATATTTCTAGTAATATAATTGAATACATGCAACACTGCTGGTATGTGTAAGTGATATGATGAATATGAAGCTATTTAAAAGTTTTTATTTTAATTACTCTTTCCATTGAATTTTGATAAAATTTGGTAGTCAATTCATCAATTTCTCCTATTTCTTTTCTTTAATCAAATGAAATTTTTTTAAAACATTCCTATAAAGTATTATAACAGGAACAAACAATGACAAGAACAAATAATAATACATCAGGATAATGAATGAAATACGAATATGAACAAAAGTGCTTGCAATAAATTAAAATTCAAAAGTGAGCATCCATAATTGTCTTTAATAAAGAATTGATATTGATAATTGTAATTTCAAGTTTTGCCTTAGTTAAAAAAAAAAAAAGGACAAAGGTCAAAAAAAAAAAAACATTTTAGTAACCATAATTTCAATCAATCTGATAAACTGGAGAGTATTGGATAAAAAAAAAAATATTTAAATAGTGCTACTTCCAGGACCAAAAAAAAAAAAAAAAAATGCAAATAAAATATGGGGAAATAATGAATTGAGGTTTCACTTAAATTATTTTACTTATGCTGCCCATTACTTTTATAACGATCCAAACGAAGTGGTAGATCGCATCGCACCGCACCGCACTACCAAAGGGCGCCATCTAGGTATTTGAGCCTAGAAAAATTTATAAAGTAGGCAGATACGCGCTGTTAGGATTCCACTTTATTTACATATTTAGATCGTTAGCCCATTGTCACTAGCTCAGCGGAGACGCAGAAATAAAAATCTATAAATTTTATATCTTAAATATAAAAGAATAAAATAATAAAAGCCACTGCCAGAAATTAACACAGAAAAATATTTATTTACGCACATATAAAATCATTCTAAATTCGAGGAATAAGTTTAACATTTAGATTTTTATCTTAATTTTTAATTTTACATTTAAAATAGCTTGCTATAATGTTTAATATTTTATTTAGAGGGTCGAGTATGAATGGACTACATAGGTCTGCATTTGAAAGGAAAATATTCTTCCCTGATTTAACCTTAGGCAACAAATTTCGCAATCAACTGGCGCCAATCCATCTGATACATTCATGTATTTAATGTAGCATGATACGACAACACAAAATACTATATTGTCAGGAATGTACATCTGAACAATAAGTAGAAATAGAGAAGATATTGACTCTCCACCAACAGGAATGTGACATCTGTTGGCAAGTAGATCAATAAACTAAAAACTCCATAGGAATGGACTGCGGTCTTCTGCCGACTTACAAACCCATCCATAGGCAAACAGAGGATGTGTGGCGTATATCTATAATCCTGCCCGTAGCGGACCTCATACTACATCTACTAATTACACAAATATATCCAATCCATTGAACCAATTCAACTACGAAATGAATAACCTAAGATTACCCTCCCTTAATACAACTTTACAAAACTATATAGCCATTCACGCCCGACTTAATTTTAACATTTATATACGTTCGCACAGATTTGTTTAAAAATGTTGGGTATAGATCGATTACATAGATTCCACGGTCAAAAACATTTCAAAATAAACATAAACGATCAAAATACAAAATTATTGATACCGACAATCGCAGAGGGAAACTTATAAGTAACCCAATAGTATTCACCATAAGATACTTGCGTTGTCACCAATAACTTAAAAGACATCCGAATAAATACATTTTAGATACTCACCGTAAGGTATCATTATTTATCGAATGTCTATATATTTTGATCAAATATGAAAACCAAAATCTAATTAACCGCAAACGAATCCATGCAAGTGTCTATAGACAACTTAAATGTAATGCATTTAATAATTTCTACAATAAAATATTACTACACATAAAAATATTAAAAGGGAAATGATTCTTTTCACAATCGGGAAAGATATAAAATTAACCATTATTAATTTGATTTAAACTTACAAAAAGTCAGATAAGAGTCCATTTCAAATAAGTCGGCTTGTTTATTAATTTGTTCAACTTGACGAAAGTTCTTGATTGACTTTAAGAATTGTTCATTTCCTATAGCTTACGGTAGCAGAACTCCGGTTCCTGGTGTCCATGTCCACGGAGTCTTTAATTGAAAGATCGATCTAATGTTCAGGAGGTGGCATTTGCTGGTTCATGGTATCAGTCATTTCATTTCAGAGATAAGTGGGAGAGAACGATAAAGTGCGTCTTTATCGCTCGTCTCCCCAACCAAGTTGAAAAAAGCCCTTCAACTCAATATTTTTTTCTTTTTATATCATCCACAAGGATTCACTGAACAAAACGTCACTAATCTGTTTTTTCGTTATGGTCCGGGCCAAGGCTTAGTGCTTCCATTTGTCAAGCTAAAATCTCTTTCTTCTCTTATCTAGCTTTCCATCTGACTTTTTAATTAAACAGCTTTTAGATAATTAATAAACAATCATTTCCTTTTATAGATTACAGGAATTAATTAATACCTGTCTTTATTTTAACTTACGTTATTTTTTTATTAAAATATTTTTATATTTCAATCTTGTATTTTTTTATTTAAAAAAAATACATTCAAATACTTTTTTTTTTTTGTTTATGAAAAAAAAAAATTTTTAAAGTTTAACATCTGTGCGAATGTATACACATTTAACAATGTTTTAATTTTAGCGTTTAGTTTTTTTACTTTTATTTGCGAACTTTTAAGTTTTTATTTTAAATTAATGTAACGACATATTTATATATCGTTACATATCAGTAAACTTCCTCAAAAAACAAAAAACATTAAAAAAAAAAAAAAAAAGAATTTACTTAGTGTTAGTAATTATGTTATACAAATTTGTTATATATGAAATTTCAAAAGGACAAAACTTTTTTTTTTAAAAGACAAAACAGTAATTACAAATATAATGATAAGAAAAAATTTGACTGATGATTCCTTACTACCAGCTAAATTTCTGCCCCCTCCCTTCCAAGTTTCATTTCTTCTACCTTTAACTATTACTTAGGCAAGTTGAACGATTAGATTTTAATTTAACAAGACTTTTTTTTAAAAAAAAAAAAATTATGATTTAGATTTATTATTACGTTTTATTTATTAATTTTTATTCCTCGAATTTATCTTTACGTATGCGCAATTTTTCTTACTGGCAGTACCTTTTTAAACAAAACTTCAAACTGCAACTCCACGTCAATACAAACAAATATATTTATACAATTTCAGAAATAAATTTACGGGCATTGTAACGATCCGGAGAATGAGACTTAACGTAAACTGCACTACGGGGCGCCATCTAGGCATTTGAACCTAGAAAAATTTATAAAGTAGGCAGATACGTAAGTCAAAAAAAAAAAATTTTTTTTTTTTTTAAATTTTGATTCCGGTCGTTAGCCCATGTCACTAGCTCAGTGGAATAGCAGAGATTTAATAAGATAATCTAAGAGTATATATAAAAAAAAGGAATAAAATAAGCCACTGCCAGTAATTAACATACAAACATTTATTTATGCACATATATATAAGATTTAAAATTATTTTAGTATTAGTTTACATTTTAATTTTTAACATTCTTTTTAACTTTGATTTTTGACTTTAATTTACATTTAATTACTATTATATTCTAATTTTACATTTTAATTAAGTTCGCACAGATAAATTTAGGAACGCTTGTTTATAATGTTGAATATAGATCGGTTACATAGATTTCACGGTCAAAAACATTTCAAAGTAAACATAAATGATCAAAATACAAAATTATTGATTACTGACAATTGCGGAGGGAAATTTCTACGTAACCCAATAGTATTCATCATAAGATACTTGCATTGTCACCAATAACTTAAAAGACATCCGAATAAATACATTTTAGATACTCACCGTAAGGTATCATTATTTATCGGATGTCTATATATTTTGATCAAATATGAAAACGCAAAACATAGTTAACCGATAAACAATCCATGTAAGCGTCTATAAACAACTTAAGTTTAATGCATTTTTATTTAGAATCGAGTATGAATAGACCACATAAATTTGCTTTTGAAAATAAACATTCTATCCCTATTTAACCTTAGGTTAAAATTCGTAGTCAAACTGGCATCAATTCATCTGATATATCGATGTATTCAATGTAATAAAATACGGCAGCACAAAAAGTTAAGAGAAGAAATTGCTTCTCATGAGATAGGAATATTACATCTATCTGCAAAGAAGAGCAATAAAACAAAAAACTCCATAGAAAGGAACTGCGGTATCCGACTTATAATTCCTTCCATAGGCAAACGGAAGTGTGCGGCGTATGAAGCGATTCTGCCCGTAGCGAATCAATATTACATCTACTAATCACACCAATATATCCAATCCATTGACCCAATTTAACCACGAAACAAATAACCCAAGATTACCCTCCCCTAATATAACTTTACAAATCTATACAGCCATTCACGCCCGACTTAAGTTTAACATTTATATAATTAATTTAACGGAAAACAACAATCATAATAAAACTTAAAGAACAAATGATTTTACAAAATAAATAAGAAAAAAAAATACATCAAATAACATTATTAATGAAGAATTTAGTTTGGTCAGATAGGATTCTATTGCATTATTTACTAAAAAGTTTTAAAATTTAGAGTTCTTATTGTTTCAAGTGAATATATAAGTTCTTACGATTTTTAAAACGTTCAACTTTATCCGTTGCTTGCCATGAACGTAAATTCCCACGCCGTCCTAAAATTGGTATCCATTTAGCCGTTGTTTTATTTATTCATTCGGAGGTTTTTTAATTTAGTTGGTCCTCAATTTAGGAAACGATAGTTCATTTCTCCTTTCTTTAACAGCTGAAAGAATTGACCGTACGTCTGTCAATTCCTCCAACTCCGTACTACTACATATAGTCACATCGTAATAATCAATTTCCCAACTGGGGCTTCGATATAAACACCCACATACCCTGAGTACTGAAGTCTGTTATATGTATTTTTTTTAAAAAAGTTGTTATATAATTTTTTTTTCCATGTTTGATATGTTTAAAATAATGTGTTCTAAGTGTAAAATTCACTGTTGAAAGTTAAAACCCATGTGCTACAACCATAGTACATATGTATTTTTCTTCAATGTCATATATAAAGTTTTTGTTCTTGAGACATATATAAAAAATGTATAAATAATTCATAAATCATTGATCACTCTGTTTAGTTGGCGCCCTTATAAATATAAATTTTGCTAACCAGTAGTGAGTCAAATGCAAAAAATTTTGGAAGTGGAGGGTTCGAACTCAGATAAAAAAAAAATTATTGAGAGCAAATTTTTTTTTTTTGGCTTAATACTATAATGTGTCAATTTTAAACATGTAATAACCAGACTATGAGTTTTCTTTTAGATGCATGGATTTTTTTTTCCTCAACTTTTTCGCCAAAGTTTTTTTTTCCTTCTCTTTTCCACTGGTATATAGTATTGTGTAGTGTATATAGAAGTGTGTGTGTGTAAAATTTATGTATTTGTATATGTAGCGCTGCATATATATGTACATAGGTGTCTATATGTGATGTGTAGGTACAGATGTGTTTGAAAATTTTATATGTATTGCATTGCTATATATTTTCTTGGAAACCCATATGTGTGGAAAAATTGTGTTGTATCAAGCATAAAAGCTTGAAAATTTTTTCCCCAATATAGATGTACATTTTGTTCTGGATGTAATGTTTGAACAAATATTCACATCCCCAAATGATATTTCATATATATAGTTTTATATAACAAGATCGTGTATTGAATTTTGAAAATTTTCGTCGTTCTGGTCGTCACTTGAAAACTCCTAGTCAAGGCATTTTTTTTTTTTTAATGTTTTTGTTTTTTGTTTCATTGTATGTCCGGAGAAATGAAGCAGTCAATCTTAGCTTAAGATTGTGCTTCATGTTTCTACCTACTAACCCATGTTCAAACCCCTATTTCCCATCCCGCTCCTTTTTGTCCTGTATATATATATTTTTTGTATATGTTTGAGATGCGTGCCTAAATTATAAAATTTAATGTTTCAATAACATGTTTTAAAATTATTATTAATTCTTTTTATTAATTATTAGTTCTTTTTATTAAAGTATTATAGATGCGGCTCAAATATATACATAGGAGCAAAATTTACTAACAAAATATTAATGTTTTTAAATATTTATTATATGTCATTTTTAGCTTTTTCTTTTAAATTGCTTGTTTTTCTATTAAACTATATATTTTTTATAAAATCCAATATGGAAGATGCAAGTGTTATTAATTGTCTAAAAATAATTAGGGGTTGGAAGCATTGTTGTTTTAATCTAGGGAAGGTATTTTTTATTAAAGTTTTACTTAAAATAAATGGGATTAAGTAGATTAAAGATTTACTAGTGTTAAAAACATGTTGTCAAATCTATTTCTAATCTGGGAAATAGATTTGAATTTATTTTTGGACGTTATCTTACAATTGCATCTTCAAAAACAACTGATAAAAGAAAAGGTATAAAATGACTGAATTTTGAATCAGAGGGAACTACTATTGAAGAGGAGATTAACTACTATTGAGAGATTAGCTACTTTTATAGAGAGGTAATATAAAAATATTTCGTTTGCTTGAAACTTAAAAATGATGTAGCAGTAAATCTACCACTCTTCCGGACCCCTGTGGGTCGTCTTCCGCGGCCATAATATTCTGCTACCCTAAAGTGAATGGAGAACTTTAAAAATGTTAATAGAAGCTTGCAGAACTTTCATTTTCAACTGCCGTGCACGGGCAATATTTTAAATCGGACTCTTCAAAATTGAAAGGTAAATTTCAAGCCGCTACCTAATAGTCAATTTAGTCTAAATAATCTATCAAGATCTCTTCTCATGTATTCTTTAACTTTGCTTTTTTTATATATATAAATAACATGTAATTTGCTCTTAAATAATTTATATAAATTTTATTCTCTCTTATATGCTCTTTAATTTTGGTGCGGTCATTTATTTATATGTGTTTATTATTTGATTTATATATCTGTTATTGATATGCCAATCTAAAACAATCTGATGAGTTGAATTTTGTAAAATCTTTTCTGTCATTTTTAACTAAACTTTCATGAATCAAGTTTATTAACGTCCCCTTAAAATATATATGAGTTATTAATTAATTGATCCACTCACCAGATTGTTTTACGTACCAACATTTTATTTATGTTCTAATATAAAATATATATACTTGTTTAACTATGAATTTTCTTCCGGTGTAAATTCAGAAGTTAAAACAAATTAACGCTTTGAAATCTTATAAAATATTTTTTATTTAATTCTAAAATAAGGTGACTTAATTGTTTTATATATATAACTGCTAATCTTACTTCATTTTTCATACTCTTAAAATTTCAAATCTTGTATTTAAATATTTCAGTTATTGTAAAAATCAACGAATGTGAGATTGATTTATTTTAACTAGCATAAAAAGGGATGGGGGAAATCTTAATGTTTCTTTAACTAACTCAATTGTTAAAGTATATTTTATTAATTTGAAATCTAAATCTTAATGTTTCCTTTGCTAAATAAAATCTTCAAGTATATTTTAGTAAATGAAATATTCTCTCTCTCTCTCTCTCTCTCTCTCTCTCTCTCTCTATATATATATATTATAATTGCATTGCATATTATAGTATCCAAAACAAGGGTCATTTATTTTGAAGCTGTAAAATTTATTCAATGTTATTTAATAACATTCATTCATTATTGCGTTTTTGTCATTTAGCCTCTCTTCGTGTTTTTTTATATATATATGTGCTTCTTAATCTGGGGGTTACGACAACTTCGAACCCATAGATTTCTTCTCAAGTCTTGTCCTGAGGATAGTTGAAGCTACCCAGGACCATTTATTTCGTATAAAATGCCTCTGGCGATGATCCCCTAAGTCTGGCACACGCTATGCATATTCTTTCTTCGTATAAAAAGGCCACTAGCGGTGACCCATAAGTCTGGCACACGCTATGCCCATCCATTTCGTTTTTCATCCAGAAGCACGACCTTTTTCCTCTTAGTTATTTTTAGGCTATTATGTCAGCACCGCAAACTTCTTCGTATTATGATTATCTCTTTTGCTTCATGGCCCAGTTTTAATGCTCTAATATTAAAATTAAGCTTTGTTTAAAAGATATATATATATATGCCAATTACTTCTATTTATTAATTAAGTTTATTTCAATCATATACAAGCTCACCGTCGTGATATATATCTATTTAAGAGTATCTATATGCCTTGGGAAAAATAAAGCGTTCGTCTTATTATTATTGTTAAAATAATTTTCATTAAATATTTTGTCATGGATTCAAATATAATCAAATGTTTTCAAATGTATTTTGTTTATTTTCACGACCTTAATGGCGTGAAAATAATTTATATCATATGTATAATGAATTTCAGAACGCTCCCCTCAATCATATGTTAGTCACCACGTTTCAGAACCATAACCCAAAGCGTTAATAGCAATTTTATGTAACTTCTTTCTAATATTGATTGGCATTTTAATATTAGACCCACCAAAGATGTGTGTTTATTTGTAATATATTATTTAGCTAATAAAGAGCATATGAGAACTAAAAGCGTGAATGACACTATGTAATCGCTTGCTCATTCACGCACACACTAATGTCTATAATTTATTTATAAATGTATAATAATTTGTCAGTATATTAAAATAATTTTATTGTCTAACTTATTTGAGTAGTTCGAATTCCTTTTTCTCCACTTCCAAATGTACAGCCTAGTTGATATATATGTTAGTTTAGTCATAGTCAATAGATGTCTCATTGTCTTCTCCGCTCTCCTAGTCGGCTGGATTTAAAATTAATTCTCATGTGCCATCACTATTATGTTATTCATTAGGGGTTAGATTTGGGGCTTATGGGGTGGGTTCGAAACCAGGTTGGTCCCTGACCTAAATCTTGGGCTGGACTGGGTTTGAAGTACATTTTGTGAGTTCCAGCTCATGTTAGATGGATAAACATGTTTTGACCGGTACATAGGATTTTTTTTTTCTCGGGCCCCACGTTGGGCGCCAATTATAACGATCCAAACGAAGTGGGAGATCGCATCGCACCGCACTACCAAAGGGCGCCATCTAGGCATTTGAGCCTAGAAAAATTTATAAAGTAGGCAGATACGCGCTGTTAGGATTCCACTTTATTTACATATTTAGATCGTTAGCCCATTGTCACTAGCTCAGCGGAGAGGCCGAGATAAAAATCTATAAATTTTATATCTTAAATATAAAAGAATAAAATAATAAAAGCCACTGCCAGAAATTAATACAGAAAAATATTTATTTACGCACATATAAAATCATTCTAAATTCGAGGAATAAGTTTAACATTTAGATTTTTATCTTAATTTTTAATTTTACATTTAAAATAGCTTGCTATTTAGAGGGTCGAGTATGAATGGACTACATAAGTCTGCATTTGAAAGGAAAATATTCTTCCCTGATTTAACCTTAGGCAACAAATTTCGCAATCAACTGGCGCCAATCCATCTGATACATTCATGTATTTAATGTAGCATGATACGACAACACAAAATACTATATTGTCAGGAATGTACATCTGAACAATAAGTAGAAATAGAGAAGATATTGACTCTCCACCAACAGGAATGTGACATCTGTTGGCAAGTAGATCAATAAACTAAAAACTCCATAGGAATGGACTGCGGTCTTCTGCCGACTTACAAACCCATCCATAGGCAAACAGAGGATGTGTGGCGTATATCTATAATCCTGCCCGTAGCGGACCTCATACTACATCTACTAATTACACAAATATATCCAATCCATTGAACCAATTCAACTACGAAATGAATAACCTAAGATTACCCTCCCCTTAATACAACTTTACAAAACTATATAGCCATTCGCGCTCGACTTAATTTTAACATTTATATACGTTCGCACAGATTTGTTTAAAAATGTTGGGTATAGATCGATTACATAGATTCCACGGTCAAAAACATTTCAAAATAAACATAAACGATCAAAATACAAAATTATTGATACCGACAATCGCAGAGGGAAACTTATAAGTAACCCAATAGTATTCACCATAAGATACTTGCGTTGTCACCAATAACTTAAAAGACATCCGAATAAATACATTTTAGATACTCACCGTAAGGTATCATTATTTATCGAATGTCTATATATTTTGATCAAATATGAAAACCAAAATCTAATTAACCGCAAACGAATCCATGCAAGCGTCTATAGACAACTTAAATGTAATGCATTTAATAATTTCTACAATAAAATATTACTACACATAAAAATATTAAAAGGGAAATGATTCTTTTCACAATCGGGAAAGATATAAAATTAACCATTATTAATTTGATTTAAACTTACAAAAAGTCAGATAAGAGTCCATTTCAAATAAGTCGGCTTGTTTATTAATTTGTTCAACTTGACGAAAGTTCTTGATTGACTTTAAGAATTGTTCATTTCCTATAGCTTACGGTAGCAGAACTCCCGGTTCCTGGTGTCCATGTCCACGGAGTCTTTAATTGAAAGATCGATCTAATGTTCAGGAGGTGGCATTTGCTGGTTCATGGTATCAGTCATTTCATTTCAGAGATAAGTGGGAGAGAACGATAAAGTGCGTCTTTATCGCTCGTCTCCCCAACCAAATTGAAAAAAGCCCTTCAACTCAATATTTTTTTTCTTTTTATATCATCCACAAGGATTCACTGAACAAAACGTCACTAATCTGTTTTTTCGTTATGGTCCGGGCCAAGGCTTAGTGCTTCCATTTGTCAAGCTAAAATCTCTTTCTTCTCTTATCTAGCTTTCCATCTGACTTTTTAATTAAACAGCTTTTAGATAATTAATAAACAATCATTTCCTTTTATAGATTACAGGAATTAATTAATACCTGTCTTTATTTTAACTTACGTTATTTTTTTATTAAAATATTTTTATATTTCAATCTTGTATTTTTTTATTTAAAAAAAATACATTCAAATACTTTTTTTTTTTTGTTTATGAAAAAAAAAAAAAAATTTTTAAAGTTTAACATCTGTGCGAATGTATACACGTTTAACAATGTTTTAATTTTAGCGTTTAGTTTTTTACTTTTATTTGCGAACTTTTAAGTTTTTATTTTAAATTAATGTAACGACATATTTATATATCATTACACTTTTATCATTTTTTTGTCTCTCTTCCTACAACTTCCTATATATAAACATTATATATATATATATTACTTTTGACTCTCGTTAATGATTAACTGCTTTATTTTTTGCAAAACAATTTTGTTGTATAGTTCTTTTCTATAATCATTATTTCAGTACATCAAATTTTTTATTATTCACTATTTTGTAAAAAAAATGTTTTTAGAAAATTCACTGCCAAACTATATAACCACAGCACAATAATTTTTTCAGATATTTGAAATATGTATTTATTATCTAGTTATATCTCTCAACAAAACCATTTTCAGTAAGAATTATTCTCATAATATCTATTAAATTTAGTTGTTTCCAAGAGATATAAAGTAAATTATCAAATAAACTAAACAAGATTACTCAAACATATAATCCAAAAATTATTTATCACGGAATACTACTTCATAAATTGGTACCTAAAAACATTATTTTTATCAATAGAAGATAAAAGCATTCAGAAAAATTTAATCAATATTTATATAAAGGGCTAGAATATCTGAGCATTAAAGGATAATAGCTGTAATCAATTGGCCAGTCACATTTTTTACACTTTTCTTAGCACATCTGTCAAAGGTTTCAGTCTTTCACGTTATTACTTTTACAACTGAACTACTCTAGAAACAAAAATAAAAATTTCCCCTACTGCCAAGAATAATAAATTGAATATATAAAATGATATAAAATTAACATTTAAAATACTGCAAAGTTTTCAAGTTGTCACTTCTATAACATTTTATATCAGGAGTTAACTCATGAAATAAAAAGAATAGTGATAATATTATAGAAATGTATTTATTGTATTCACCAAATTAAATATTCCATGGAATCAACAAAAAAAAAAGTAATTCAGCATAACTGCAATAAGCAAATCTTAGTCAGATATCTAGTACAGATCCAAATAAAAATACTTAACTAATTTTAGATATGAAATTCTTTTGTGTCAAAAGTACTTTATTTTATTAAATTCTATTTACAATAGTATTGATGTTAAAAACAAACATAGCAAGTCATTTGTTGTATATTTTTTAAATTCACAATTTCAAAACTCAGCTATTTTCCAGTATTTTGAATTATACTACACTGTTTACTTTAAATTTAAATTAATAGACCATATACAGAAAAAAAAACATTGAAACTTAGTGAAACAAAAATAATAAAAGACATTGGAATAAGAATTAAAATTAATGATTGAATGTAATATTAGATCAATAATATTACATGATATCAAAGTACAAGATATTTATAGGTAATTATCAAAATGTGATCAATATTAAATTCATTCAATAATAATAGCTCAAAAAGAGTTAAATATTTCATAAAACTACATTGTTGTTAAATTAAATATATTAAAAATAAAACTTTCTAGATTAAAAAAATGAAAATGCTATTGTCAACTCCATGAAAGTGTCATTATCAAGAAAATCTATTAATTATAATAATATTTACTATCAAAAAAATATATGAAATCACAAACTTTATTTTTAAATAAACTGTCAATATATAACAGCTATAGATTTTATACTAACCTCATAAGCTTCGGAAACTTCCTGAAATTTTTTTGCAGCATTAGGATCTCCTTTATTAGTATCAGGGTGATATTTTTTTGCCAACTGGAAAACAACAACAACAAAAAAATGCATATAATTTTTAATGACTTCATTAAAAAAAAAAAAAAAAATCATCCTAAATAAAAAGCTTTCACCTTTCATTGCGTCAAAATTTGTAGCAATAGAATTAAAGTAAATAATGTTTATTAAACAGATATGTTTATCCTCAATGTATAAACTAGAGATGACGGAGTAATAAGTTGAATCCTTGCTTACTTCTTAGTAAAGCAAGACCAACAAAGAGATACTGCCAATTGTTTTTTTTTTTTTGGAAATCAAGTCTTAATGATTTATTAGCATATTTTTGTAATCCAAAATATTTTAATAATGACATGTATAAGAATAAAGCAGCAGTATGACAAAAAATAATAATTTATTTTCAATTCCAAAATTATCAAAATGCAGTCAGTATTAGATTCCATCAGTAATGATAGTTTCTCAATGAAAGTGATAGCAGTATCATCAGAATTCTGAGAAGCAGAAGCTACTTCAAATAAGAGCTAATGAATTAATATGAAAAATTAACAATGTTCTTATTACAGTCAGAAAACAATACTTTTTTCAGCATGTTTAATACTAACTCTCTTCTAGTCTGCACTTTTAATTTCCATTAAATAGCTCCAACCTAAGCTCATGATTTCCAAAATGGATTGGTAGCACAAGCACATTCTTAAATAATCAATATGATTACATTTATCACTTTCCAGAATTAATCTTTCATTGGGACTAGAGCAAATCACTTGTTACAAATGATCATAGGTGTTATACAGTTATAATTACGTGTGACTTTGTCATAGTCAGATAATGAAATTAAGAATTCTTACAAGTTGGGTGCAATGTTCAAGGTCAAGCAAGGAATATAT